>JAOVVA010000001.1:19295130-19323970 GCA_028565275.1 Leiocassis micropogon
GTTATTTTATAGTTTTGAAATCCTCAGTATTGTTGTAGAATGTAGAAAATAAATCACTAAACAAAAACAAAGAAATTGGCAAGTGACCCCAAACTTTTGTGGGAATAAAATGAGGTCAGCTCATGAATATAAGCAATAACCAGATTTTTTCTTATATGACTGATACTCCAGGAACAAGGTTGGGAACCTGTGGCACAAGGAACAAGTCCGAGGGATAACAAGAACCATGAGAGGCTGTAGGGCTGGTTTTCAACAAGACTTTTATTTTGCCGGAGTCTGCCTGACGTTGATGTCATTCATTTCCGCATAGAGAACGCCAGCTCAGAGAGGATGCTCTGCAGTCACGAGCTGTGTTTATACTTAATGTACTGACGCTCACTTTGCTACTCTTTTACTTTTCATACACACGTTTGAATATGAGTGAAATGTCCGCGTTTGATCTGAGGTCACTGTGTAGCTGAGTGCAGTAGACGCTGGTGATCTGAGTGTCCGTGGCCTGTGTCGGTGCTGTGGTGTTATAGTAGCTGGTGTGAGGAGAGAAGATCAAGGATGTGTCGGCGAGCGGGTGGTGTGTGAGTGTGTGTGAGTGTGTGTTTAGTGATGTTACTGTTAATATGTCGACAACATCATGAATCTGAAAAAGTCCAGAAATATCGGAGCTTCCTCTGTGTCTTTGGACGGGATTGGAAAACAAGGTAAACAAACACACACACACACACACACACACACACACACACACACACAGTGTAGGTTCACTATCTACCCATTTGATTTGTTAACTATCAAAATAATATTGTTGTTAAATATTAAATTCGGGTTAAGAGGTTAAGGTTAAGAATTCCATCTATTTCATTTTAAATGTAAACACCATTGTAAGTTTAATATAGGAGGCGTAGTGGTTAGCACTGTGAACTTACACCCATCAGGGTCTGGGTTCGATTCCCGCCTCGGGTCTGTGTGTGTTTGGAGTGTGCACATTCTCGCCATGCTTGGTGGGTATCCTCTGGGTGCTCTGGATTCCTCTCACACTCCAAAGAGATAACTGGCGTTTCCAGTTGCCCGTAGTGTGTGACTGACAATCGGGCATCGAGCCCCCAACCCGACCCCTGCCACAGAAATGATTGATGAACAGTATGTCTCCAATGTGGGGTATCTGTGCTTCTCGTCTGGGTTTGATTACCAGCCAATGCCAAAACCTCAGTCACTTGATGCAATGCTGATCCCAAGCCTGGATAAAATGGGGGAGGGGGGATGGGGTATGGGGGTTGGGGGGTGGTTACGTAATAAAGGGCATAAAACCTGTGCCAAAGTTTTTTCCTCGAATTGAGAGGTCCGCTGTGGGGCAGCCCACAGAGCACTGTGCTCTTTCACTGCGCTGTACATCAACGCCCTGTATCTGGCTTGGATTAAAGCAAGAGCGCTCCTTGTAAGAGAAGCTTTGTTCCCAAACTAGATGGACGTGTGTCACCAGTGAAACCACAATAGCTGATTAATCCATATCTATGTCTCTATATGTAAAACAGATATCCTGTTTGTTTGTTTGGACAGTGGGCGGTGGCCGTTTTTTTTTTTCACAGATACAGTAGATCCGTCACAGGTTTTCTTACGGAATGTATCAGTAGGCAGCACCATCATATCATCAATATGATTCACACAGTAGGCAGCACCTACGACAGTCCGAAATAAAGGGCTGACGAAACAATGGAGCAACATTAAGCAACCTGTTTTGTATATATATATATATATATATTATACAGAAATCCCTTTTGTGGCCGGTGCGTGTCATACTCATGTGACGGCGTCATCATCAACTTTTATACCATACTGTGAGGTAATAATATATCCTCATTTGATTACCAGATCATCATTAGATGGAGGATGTACGTGGGCGGAGACACGGGTAAACCTCTAGTATTTACATAATACACCGTCAAATGAGTGTGAACAGTCGTCTTTGCTGATTGGCTGAATTAGTTTTATGAGGAGCGATCTGTTCCAGTTTGGTTGTAGAGCCAAGGCATTGAACAAACACCGGATTTTTATTTTTCAAGCGCTTTTCAGACAGCTAGCAGGTGATATTCACTGATTTAAACAAAAAATGTATTGAATTAGAATCGCTGACCTGTCCTTCACTGCATGTTATAAAGTGCAAAGGTATTTGGGATTCAGGCTATGTTTTTTTCCCACTGCTCTTAGGGAAATACCAAGTTTGAGGGAAAAGGTTAAGAATAACATTTAATTTCACAATGTCTGTCTGGCTTTGTGTAGCAGTGAATTTTTTTTTTTGCAATTATGTTAGGCAAGGTTTATTTCCTTGGTAACAGGCTGAGACTGTGTGTATGTGTGGGTGCAGATGCTGACTGGAAGAGGAAGAGGAAGATGGCAGAAATCACACAGGCTTTGAACGCGACGCCGGTCGACGTGGCCACGCTGAGGAGGATGGCCATCAGCGAAGGAGGGCTCATGACCGACGAGATCCGCCGCAAAGTCTGGCCTCGGCTATTGAACGTCTCTGTAGAGAACATCCCTGAAAAGCTTGGTACGGTGTGAGTTTAGTAAAATAAAACGTAGTTTGAAAATACTTTTACGATTGATGCACTACCAGTCAAAAGTTTGGACACACTTTCTAATTCCATGATATTTTCAGATATTTATTTTTTTCTGCACTGTAAAACAATGCTGAAGGCATCGATATATGCAGTAATTTTCTTTGGACAGTTGATATTGAGATGGGTCTGCTACTTACGCTCTCATAAGCCTTCATAACGTCTTTAATCTGAAGTGCTGTTTGTAAATTGGTGATCTTTGAGGCTGGTAACTCTAAATGAACTCTGCAGCAGAAACAAGTTTTGGTCTTGTCTTCCTGGAATGGTCCTTATGAGAGCCAGTTTCATCATGGTGCTTGACAGGTTTTGCAAATGCATTTGGCAATACTGTTCTTGCAAGAACTATTCCAGAACAGCTGACCATGTTTTAAAATAACAACTGACTGTTGTTGTTGTTTTTAATTCCATAACTCCATGTGTTATTTCATCATTTTGAAATCTCCAGTATTGTTCTAGAATGCAGAAAAAAACATCCATACTTGTGTCCAAACTTTTTACTCATACTGTAGGTATTTGATGTGTCACAAAAAAAATTTTCTCTCCAGACGAAGTGGATAGAGAGAATAATAAGGACTATAACCAGGTGCTCTTGGATGTGCAGAGATCCCTGAGACGCTTTCCTCCAGGTCAGTGATGCAAACACGCTCCCATGCCCCATGTTAAAGAGCTCGACCCAAACCAGTTTGGGTCGAGTGTGTGATGATGGCTTGATTGTCGGGTATTGCAGTAAGCATTTACTCTGATGTTCTCCGTGTGCAGGTATGCCTGATGAGCAGAGGGTAGGACTGCAGGAGGAGTTGATCGACATAATTTTGCGTGTGCTGCAGAAAAACACCCAGCTGCACTATTATCAGGGCTATCACGACATCGTGGTCACCTTCCTGCTGGTGCTGGGAGAACACCTCGCCACTGCGCTGGTGGAGAAACTCTCCACACACCATCTCAGGTTGAGGAGGGTTTTCGTACAAATGCATTTTAGATGTCATACTGAATGAGCTTTTTTGGGGGGCCGAGGGCAGGGATAGCTTGGTGGTTTAGGTGCCGGACTGCTGATCGGTTGGTCCCTGGTCCCTTTTGAGCAAGGTCCTTTACCGTCAACAGTTCAGATACAAATTCTCTTCTAGAATTTCACTGCAAACTTTTTGTAACACACATCTCATTTACCACTGAAGTATTCAGCGTTGAGAAGAAAGGTACACGAGGAATGGTTAGACTCTGTAGAGCTGACAGGAAGTCTATAGTAACTCATTATCTGTGGTGAGCAGAAAAGCGCCCCAGCAAATAGATCCTGAAGTGCATGGACTACTCTCCACGCCTATCAGATAAAAACAGACTCTGAGGCTACTGTGGACTCACCCGAACTCGACAGTTCAATATTAGAAAAGTGTCACCTAATCTAATGATCTGGATTCCTACTACAGCGTGCAGATGAGCCCACCTGGTCGGGTCTGATTTTGGCAACATGAATCCATGTACTCTCGAATTGAGAAGTCCGCTGTGGGGACCCTTCTATGTGAGCAGCCCACAGACCACTGTGCTCTTTCACTGAACCGTACGTCAACGCCCTGTATGCGGCTTGGATTAAAATAAGAGTGCACCTTCGGAAGCTTTGTCCTCAAACTAGATGGATGTGTGTCACCAGTGAAACCACAATAGCTAATTAATCCATATCTATATCTCTATATGTAGAACAGAAATTCTGTTCCTTTGTTTGGCAAATGGGCGGTGGCCGTTTTTTTTTTTTTTTTCCACAAGTACAGTAGTTTCGTCACAGGCGTGTGACAGGTGTGTCACAGGCAACGCCATCATATCATCAATATAATTAAATGCACTTCAGGATCTATTTTCCGGGGCGCTTTTCTGATCACCACATATAATGACTTACTATATACTTTATTAATTAATTATCTGGATTATCTGGATTTCTGGATCTGGATTTCTACTACAGCATGCAGATGACCCCATCTGGTGGCAACATGAATCCATTTACTCAACCTGGTTTGTGTTGCAAGTTCAGGCTAATGGTTGTGGTGTAACGATGTGGGGAATGTCCTCTTAGCACACATTGGCCATGTTAATACATTCCTGTTATACTAAACTTTCTGTCTTATGGGACTTACACCCAAATGAGGATGGGTTCCCTGTTGAGTTTGGTGCCTCTCAAGGTTACTTCCTAATGCTATCTTGGGGAGTTTTCCCCTCAGCACTGTCGCCCTTGGCTTATCAGGGACAATCTGATTTCTGGAATTTATACACATTTCCCTTTGTTTTTCAAACCTACTGTATTTCCACATATGATTGATTTGTAATGGGTTTATTAGTTTCGTAAAAAAAGAGGGAGAGAGTATTACATTTAGTTGTATATACTTGTCATTAGAAATTTTATTTCAAGTAAGATTTTATATTACAGAGCCAACATCTTTCTTTTTTTTTTGCATTACAGGGACTTTATGGACCCCACCATGGACAACACAAAACATATCCTCAACTACCTTATGCCGATTATAGAGCGAGTCAACCCAGATGTGTACGATTTCATGGAACAGTGAGTAAAGCTGTTGCATACCATGTATATGTGTATATATTAGGAGGTATTTTGGTTTCTGGAAGTTTTAACATGCCAAAAACATTATCATCAGAGTTGATTGTTGTGTTGAGGTTGTTTAAGACTGTTAAGGTGAATTTTTAGTCATGACAGTATTGTCAAACCATTTCTATATATGCAGCATATATAGAAATAAGCTTGAAATTATTAAGCCTTAAAATTATGCTTACTATACTGTTAAATATAGTAGAAGTTATGATTTCCCTTATAATAAAAATACAGTGCATCCAGAAAGTATTCACAGCGCATTACTTTTTCCACATTTAGAGAAGGACAACCATCTCTGTAGCAATCTACCAATCAGGCCTATATGGTAGAGTGGCCAGAGAGTCTAATCAGACCTGAGAATTTTGTTTCTCATGGTCTGCGAGTCCTTCAGGTGCCTTTTGGCAAACTCCAGACAGGCTGCCATGTGCCTTTTACTAAGGAGTGGCTTCCGTCTGCCCACTCTACCATATAGGCCTGATTGGTGGATTGCTGCAGAGATGGTTATCCTTCTGGAAGGTTCTCCTCTCTCCACAAGAGGACCTCTGGAGCTCTGACCAAGTGACCATCGGGTTCTTGGTCACCTCCCTGACTAAGGACCTTCTCCCCCAATCGCTCAGTTTAGATGGCCGGCCAACTCTAGGAAGAGTCCTGGTGGTTTCAAACTTCTTCCACTTACGGATGATGGAGGCCACTGTGCTCATTGAGCTCAATTTTGCAAATGCTGTGAATACTTATGTACATGTGCTTTCTTCATTTTTTTATTTTTAATAAATTTGCAAAATCTCAAGTAAACTTTTTTCATGTTGTCATTATGGGGTGTTAAATTAATTTAATCCTTTTTAGAATAAGACATAACAAAATGTGGAAAAAGTGATGCGCTGTGAATACTTTCCTGATACACTATATGTCTTTGGGAACTTTTTCTAGGGATTATTGGGTTACTATAATTCTGCAAAAACTTCTAGTGGATAAAACATCTGGTCTATCAGAGGAATCAAATGAGAATGGCGAAGAAGCAAAGCAAAGCAATGAGCATGAACCTGGCAAACCACATCCAAATGGTTTAACACCGGTTTACAGATAGTCCCCTCAGTATGCATTGTTTATTAATTAACAGCCCCAAACCATGTCAGGTGCAGTTTTGTTAGCCTGAGAACAAGAAAAGGTCTCGGGTAGAATCAGGAGCATCAAATCTGAACACCTACGAAATGTAAAATGTGTCCTGGTTCATCTGGAATATTACAGAAAGCAACATTTACTGTATAACCTAAATACCGTAGTACAGAGTATATAAAATATTGCTATATTTTGTAACTGATATATAATTATTTCATACCTAGGTTTTGCAAAAATAATGTTTGAGAAATTATCAGATCGTGGCCCTGAAGGGCGAAAGTAACATGATTTCCTAACACAGAGCTTGTGATGCAACATAGAAGGGTTTAATCATTACCTCCATTTCAGCAACACTGTCACGGCTCACGGGACACATGCAGTAACATTTTAGTCCAGTTTGGGGACAATTATTATAGAACTTAGAAGACTTTGTAAAGTTGTAATATTCTGTGATGTGGGATTTGATATCACGAAGAATCACAACAATCCATTAGCTATGAATGTTAACCGATGTCCTTAAGGTTTTTTTAGAGCCATGGACCAATTTTACTGCAATATCTTTATTTTATTTATTGCAGCTACTGTATATGCCTCAAATATACACCAATCACTGAAAATGGTCAATGTTGGCCACAACAGAAATGCACTAGAACACCCAGTGCACCACAGCCTGCTGCACATGGGGCCAAGCAGGCAAACAGCAGAAGGCTTCCGAACCAGCCCTCAAAATCCCCAGATCCTAATCCGATTGAATATCCATGGGATGCCCTGAAGAAACAAGTCCGATCAACGTAGGCCCTACCCTGCAACCTAGAGCATCCGAAGGATCCACTGGAAATGTCCCCAGAGGTGTTGTAACGTCATGCCTCGAGGGGGAAGCTACACAATACTACGCATAATGTTTTGCTTTGTAATGTTTTATTACGAATCAGTTAAATAATCTTCAAAATACTTTGAGAACATTAATTGCATTTCAGAGCATTTTACAATGTAGATCTTATCCTGGGAACACTGGCATGACCAGTATGCACACCAGTCTGTTGTGGGTCAACATGCACGCACACACACAGGGAGAAAATCAGAATAGCTAATCCCTCCCTGTAATGGTTTTGGGAGGTCAACAGAAACCAGAGAACCTTAAGGAAATATAGACGCAGGCAGAACACAGACAGTAGCCCAAGCTCATTTGATCTATTTCCATCCATTTTCATTTGACACACATACACGCACACACACACACATGTTCCAAACATGAGACAAATTATCCAAGCAATTTGTTTCACATGTAGAATGGGTGATGAAGTGTAATCAGTGTAATTCAGAGCGTGTTGCATCAGACGCAGCGTCTGTTCTTTGTACACAGGAACAGACTTTGACATCCCACCTCATTGATCTCCAGCAGAAATCAGCTACTCTTTGAAACAGCAAACAGCAAATACGAGTCAGGAAAGAAAAAGTAAAGGAACCGGAGTAGAAAATATATCTAAACTGTGTGATAATACTTTTGTAGGCAGTCATGGCTTCTGTCTCAGAGCATTACTCAGCACCTATACATCTCAAGGGTAACGCTAGGAATCAATGTACTGAATCGATTCCTCTGGACAAACAGTTAACGTGAATCTTCATGTTTGATTCTTTCGATTTGTAGACTTTCTTTCAGTATTTGATTGAATGCAATCGATAGATGAATGATAAAGAGCACTACATGCCAAACAGCCAAATCACCCTTTAAAAGCTTAACAACTGACATGATTTTATCTTAATTAATTAATTAATAAAATGGTAAGCTGAACTGTTAAATAGATGTAAGCTTTTAATTAATTAAATCCTAAACTCAACATATATGCTTTTACTCTTTCTAAATCTTTCTATCTTCTATTCCTTCCTATCTTCCTTTTTTAGGTCATGTCGCATCTCACTGCATATCATACTGTGTATGGTCATGTATGTGACACACAAAATTGAAATTTGAATTTAAATTTTACACTGACCTCTACCATTTGGGAACACTATTTTAAGACACACTTTCACTCTCACTCATTCTCTATACCACCTATCCTGTTTAGTGTCACAGGGGGCCTGTATCCTGTCCCAGGGCACTGGGCTGGGTACACCCTGGACACTCTGGACGCATTTATAAATGACAGTTAGCCTAATCTCCATGTCTATGGACTGTTGGAGAAAACCGGTGTACCTGGAGGAAACATGAAACTTACACGAACCCTGTACCATGGAGGTGCGAATCCACAGTGCTAACCACTACACCACGGTGCTGCACTTATTTTAAGATGTACATAAGAGTACATAACAAAAGTCACTTTATTTGTTTAATTAAGCTAAAAAAAAAGACACTTGTAAATATAGTTTAATCAGAATGTATATAAGTATGTAAGAAATCTGTAACCAAACTATATGCATGCATGCATATACGTATGTATGTATATATGCATTAATCTTCATACATACATACATACATACACACACATGGACAGTATGTCGGAAGATTAATGCATGAAATAATACAAATTGATATCGTAATGTATTTGATATATTTAATTAAGGATAAAAAGAGTTTATGTTTAGTTGTTTGTAAAAGTATTTATTGTGCATTAGAATAGAAGTAGTGATTCAATTATCAATCACGGTTATTTGGTGATTATCACTGTATTTATTCCCATTTTTACAACTATGGCAGGACCTCCGATCAACATTCACACGCTCATTTACACACTACAGGCAATTTGGGAATTGCCAATTAACCTAATCTGCATGTCTTTGGATTGTGAGAGGAAACCGGAGAACCCGGAGGAAACCCACCAAGCATGACCCACCAAGCAAACTCTATGCACACAGACCCTTGAGGTGTATGGCAATAGTGCTAACCACTAAGGCACCGTGCCGCCCACATACAAAATGAACAGGTCTTAATACGTAATAACATGAGACGAATAAAACTTTTGAGTTTAAAAAAAATAAGACTTGAGTTAACAGATTATACTTCATTTACATACTCACTCGATCATCGTCTAGACCGATTTATACTGCGGGGCGGCCTGGAGCCTATCCCAGGAGACTTGGCGCATGAGGCAGGGTACACCCTGGACGGGGTGCCAATCCATCACAGGGCACACACACACACTCTTATTCACACACTATGGGTAATGGGTCTTTGGACTGTGAGAGGAAACCGGAGAACCCGGAGGAAACCCACCAAGCATGGAGAGAATATGCACGCAGACCTGAGGCGGTAATCAAACCCGGACAGTGAAGGTGCAAGGCGACAGTGCTAACCACTGAGCCACCGCGACGCCTAGATTTATTTGTCCACAATTTTGTTTCTAATCACATTTAAAATGATCTTATTTGAGTTATCGGTGACATGGTCTCCAGTCCTACCACGATCATAAAAATGGGAATAAATACAGTTTGGTAATCACCATTAGTCTCCACAGTCCCTAGTTGGACTACAGAGGCATCTAGATAAATGATTGTATTTATCATGTAATGATTCAATCACATCTACAGTCAAAAAGAACAGGTCTTAATACATAATTCAAGTCCTATTTCCATAAACGTAATTAACACTTTGCACTTCATTTATTTGTTCCTAATTTTGTTTCTATACACATGTAACATGTCCTTTTTTTAAGTTATTATGCTCACTAGGGAACCAAACACTTGTTCTTGCTAAAAGACTCGAATGATTCGAACATTACAAATGACTCGTTCAAAAGAATCGGTTCCTCGGGAAGCGACTCGTCCATCAGTCGTTATTATTTGATTTATAACCAGGTTACTGTATATGAAGAAGTCTCTGTCTGTTAGGAAAAAAAGGTCTCTGCGACCTGTTCATATTACTGTGCGATACATGTAGAAGCGTGACAAAACGTGAAACATGTTGGTGCAGAGACACACACACACACGCGAGTACTCACCAGTTACCAGAGCCGATAAGACAGACTTTCTTAGGTGCCATGGTGTAGTGTTGGAGTTTCCAGGCTGTTCGGAGGAGCTGCTGCGCGCTTCAACACGACCCACACTCCACTGCAGAGCGTATTTATAGTCCTGGCACGGGTTGCCAGATTCACACGCATCCCACCCCAGCTGGACTAGATAAACCCTCCCAGGACATTCCACACAAGCACCAACGCAAATACAGTGACAGCTCAGTGTTGCCAGATCAGGCAGTGGGTGACCCGTATATAAGTGTTAATTCAACAAATTTGTTATTCAAGTGAAGTGTTTAATAACCACATCTGGCAACCCTAAGGCATGGCTCTGTAGGCACATGAATGAACCTACATACACACATGCAAAAAATAAGTTAATAACCAATACTTTCGTGTATGGAATGTATATGAAATTAAATTAATGGAGTAAATATGACATTGTATGGAACAAAAAAAAAAAAATTGCTCATCTTATAGGCTTAGACCCTATCCCAGGAAACTTGGAGCACAAGGTGGGGTACATCCTGGATGGGGCGCCAATCCATTGCGGTCCACACATACACTCTTTTAAACGCTACAGTCTGGAAAATCTGCTTGTCTTTGGACTGTGCGAGTATCCGGAGGAAACCCACCAAACACGGAGAGAACATGCACACAGACCCGAGTTGGGAATCAAACCCCGACCCTGGAGTGCCAAGTTCTACACAGATATGCCAAAAAGTTAAAAGGTATGGAACAAAATATGTATATTTTTCTTTCTTTGCAAAAGAAAAAAAGTAAGGTTCATGAATTAATACATTAATTTCCTTTAGTGGCTTGAAGAGCGACAACTCACCTAGGCATGAAATCAAGAGTATTGTTCTCAACATGTTTCTCAATACAAGACGACATCTTTCAGAAATGTCCAGGTTGACTAGGTCATGACTATGAATACTTTACCCTGTTCTTTAAACTTAACTATAATTCTGTTAACATTAGAAAGGATCGTTTTATTAATCCATAGCCATTTCTTTCTGGAAGACTACCTTCAGATTGACCAAAAAGCTAGACTCTCTAAAAATCAGTAAAAAAAACAAAACAAAAAAAAAAACAATCTGTAACCAATGAAAGCTCAGGCTTTTATAGTTAAAGGTTTCATAATCCATCTCTCTTATTTGTCCTTTATTGATCTTGTCAAAAAAAAGAAAGATGTGATATAAATTAATCATGTCATACTTTGGAACATGACGCAATATTTAGGGTTATGAAATGATGCAGTAAACATTGATATAAGCTCATCTTTATTATAAGGCTGACACATTCAAACAAGTTTGGTCCATAAAAGGAGGAAAAAAAAAATTCATTTTTTTGTAATGAAAAAAATGAATTGATGCACACAAGGTTAAATAGTGAGAATCTGAAAACCTTCAGCACATGATCAATTCTTCACTTTTCAGAACATTTGGCAACTCCTACCCCAAGCCCACTACGAATCACGGCTCTTAGTGTGTCCTTCATGAAAGTGTGGGTGTATGCAACTGAAGTATTCATTTATGGCCAGTGAAATGGTAAGAACCGCTTCAAGGAGAAAATACCTGAGCATGGACATCGGTGTTGATTTTAAAGCCTGTCGACTACTTCTAAGCATCAGCTCAGCATTTCATAGTCTTGTAAAGCTGAGGTACTACGCTAATTTTGTAACATGAATCTAAACCTAAGTAATATTCATATAGACAATAGTATGATTAAAAAATATCAAAAGACAAATATCTACCATTTCCAAAAGGGGGGGAAAAAAGAAAAGAAGGGGGGGAAAAAAAGCTAAAAGTGGCCCCACATCAACCACAATCTGGAATCCACTACAATCTATGCAGCAGCCGTTAAAGAAAGAAATTCTTTTTATATGTGACAAAATTAACTCGATATGTTACAGTGATAAAGTACTGTCAGTCAGGAGAGCATTAAATATTTCACAAGGGAGGTTAAATGTTAAACTTGTGACTTAAGGAAGCATCATGTCAAAAAAGCAGGATCATTAAACCTCCTATATGGTTCAGTCAAGAGAAACCGAGTATAATCAACCAGCTTTGAGGCTTGTTGAGCTGTTTAGCACTTTGAGACAAAACCATGACATACAGTCAATCTTAGAGGTACAATACTGCGGGGAAAAAACAAACAAAGAAAAAAAAAAAAACTGTGCTGTGTCTGGGGGAAAAAAAAAGCTAATTCTGTGTTATTTTTTTGCACTGGAGAAACAAGGATAAGGTAATAGAGCTCTATCTCAAAACCTCAAACAGCATCCAGGGTCTTCCATGATCTCGCCTGTTCATTTATAAAACTGTATCTGATCGCTTTAACATCATGTGGCATCTGTCTCTGGAAGCAAGAATGTCTTCTTGGTGCACTGTGGCATCATTGCACATAAGACACCGCACTCAAATTAATAACTTTTAAATAAGTAATATTTGTGTGTTTTATGAAAAGCATCAAGGCCTTGAGTCTCCTTCACTACCTAAACACAATCGGGCATTCGGGTTTTACATGCATCCTATCAGAGCAACTAAATACCAGTGAAGCATATTTACTTCTATTAGTAGCCTAGCAACAACCCGGCTGGAAGATTTTTCATACCACAGCCGCTGCAGTAACAACATTGGAGTCTACTTAGATCAAGTTAAAAAAAACAGAGGATCTACTTTCGCCTGGACAAGAGGACACAGAACAGAGAAGACGACAAGACAGTTTGGTTTTTCCGGTGAAATCTTTCTGGTTTAGGAAGATTAACACCGGACGTTGTCTCCTACCAGCCACAGCCGGAATGCGGTTAAATAAACTGTAGTTTAGTGTCATTGATGAGGAACCGAATACAACAGACAGCTTCTTCTGTTCCTTCTGTTCCTGCTTATGTGTTCCTGATGCCCAGTGCTTGCTCCAACTCCTGCCTCCTTTGCTGTACCTGGAATGAAACGTCACAAATAAGCCTAATTTAAAGTATTTAGACTAAGGAGATTTTTCCTCAAACCAGCATTCTGACAAGCTAATCAGGTTAGAGCCCTATTTGGATGGTACAAGTGCTGCATAAAGAGGTGGAGTAATGAGATCTGTCACAGGTGGTACACAATAATTGTATTTCAGCTCAAAACGGATACTCCATTTTCCTCCTTTTACTTGGAGGACAGACTTGGCTTTGCTCCCTATGAACATGGGTGAGCCTTGGTTGCCCATGATCCTATCACCAGTTTGCCGATATATCAGCGTTAATGTGTTAAATGTTATGGCTGATATATGAAATGGGTGAATGGGTGTGTATATGAAATGGGTGAATCCCTTTTCATGCATTTCTTGTGGATATTTAACCACATCTGATGCACAGCTTAAAAAAAAAAAAAAAAGGACAAAAATAAATGTAGAAATTTATACTTTGCCCTCTGCAATCACAACTTCATATTCCCCTGCAGGAATTCCCGGTTGTCAAAAAACACAGTGGTAGTGTTCACCACATGATGAGCACCACAAAGGTTAAAATGTTAATGGTTTAAAAGTTGTATCTGCGATGTTGTGTTTGGGTCATTCGTTCAATGATATCTAATTTTTATCTCATTTTATTAAAGTCATTCTAGCTAAAAAAAAATAAAATAAATGTGGCTAATAGATTAATTTGGATATTTTAATTAGAAAATGTGCTGTTCTTCCTTAAAAAGTTATCTAGGTGTGAATTAAGGATCAGAAAAACGAAGACTATGACAGGCAAAGGTTTTGGTTTTTACATTTTTTTTTCTTCACAAGACTAATGAATAATGCCAGAAATTAGAACGTGAAAGATCTTTGAATTAAGCACTTAGAAACAGGAAAACAAATCCTTACCTTAGAGTAGAAGTAGCGACACACGGCCTCCTGAGCCCAAGGCTGGTAATAGAACTCGGCTCTTCTCTCTTCTTCTGGGTTTCCTACAACGTCGGTCATGGTCTACACAAAACAGGAAGTAAATAGTTTAATTTCCAGTTTGAGCTCAATAACAAATCTCAATCCACAAACAAACAAAAAGCCTAACTCCTTCCAGTGGAGCTGTAATCCCCAACAATCAGCCAGTGACATCCAAACATTAAGCCTTCTGAAATAAACACCTATAAAGAGCTGCTGCAAGATTAAACTTGTAAATTTTAACTGTTCAATGTACCGAACTGAGGCAATATAAAATCACCTGCAATGTAGACACAAATGGTTAGATTCACACTACATTACTCCCATAGCTCTCTTACTATCATTGGGTCATCAGTTGGTCAAAAACAACAGTGTTTACCATCTGCACTTTTGTAAAATCAGCAACATTCACCTCCCTTAATCCGGAGTCAGTCTCATGCAACCCCCCTCCTGTCATTGTCAGTCCAGTCAGCTAAGCATTGGCCCATCACCAAGAAACGTCTGAGCCACATAGCTCTATACAAGGAGGCCTGGAGTACTGAAGCACTGAAATCTTCAACTCAACCCCAGCAAGAAGGAGTGCATGGTTTATAACTGAGCACTGAACATGCTTGATATTACGGTCAAAACAAAACCAATATGAAAAGGAAGCTGTGTGACTGATGGGAAAGTATTTTACCTTGAGGTCCCTGCACTGGGATTGCAGCCAGTCGTTGATAAAGCCCTGGGGATCACGGGCAAAGCTCAGCATGAACTCCCGCTGAGTCTTCAGCTGATTGATGGTCTCGATGGTCTCATGAATCTGAAGGTGATGCCAAGATGGGTGAAAAGAGGCAAAAGTCAAAATCTCAATGTGGGGGGTGGGGGGGGGTGGGACCTAGTTGGTAAATTAAGGGCAATTGAGACAGCTTCATGCCAACTGGTGACAAAACTAGGTCAAAGGCATGAGGAGTTACCTCAGTGAGAACACAATGTACAAACATAAATACACCATTAGTCTAAATGATGAGTTTTTCATTATACACAATAATACTGAGCCATAAAGGTTAGTCATAGCAAAACAGCGTAGAACAATGAGGGTGAACGTCATGAAGACTAAAGTGCAAAGTTGATCTTTTCAGGGCATCTCCAGTATAGCTGTTTAAGTGTACAATGCCAGTAACTCAGCACGGTTGTGACAATAGTCTCCAAGCTTTAGATTAATTGTTACCAAGACACAGAATTCAGGACTGAAAATAATGTAATTAAAAAAACTAAGGAGGAATTTCCAAAACCTTTTTTTTTTTTTTATATCCTAATCAACCCTATATTCTACAAACCCAAAAACATCTACCATACTTTCTGAAAAGAACATGGAGCATCAGTCATTTGAAGTGGCCATGATGGAAAAAAATGCTTAAGATTAAAGTTTACTGCATCTTAGGACTTTTCCACACAAGATTTTTTTAAATGGAAAAAAAAGACCCATTGTGAACAGAGAGGTGAACAAAGAGCAATTTGGAAGCTGTGCTGCAGGAAGATGCACAACACTTTGAAATATGACCAAAAGGAACAGGGTGTGCTGCAAAACAATGATGTAAAGATTCAGTTTTTAGAAGAAAAAAAACTTCCCTGGGCATTGTTCCAAGGAGATTTGACAAGAACAAAAACAGACTGGACTGAAGCAGAGAGCGCTTAACTTGACTCATAGTTATAGTCATTAGCTCTCCATGTAGCTTGCGTAATGTTTACAATCACTCACTGGCTTTACAGACTAAATAAACCAGTCAATACAAATGAAGCACAGAGAACAGAGTATTTACTTTATTAATAATCTTTTTCTTCTTGTTTGGGTTGAGGGATTGGCCTGATCTGTGTACTTGATGAGAAGAGCATACAGTTGATGACTAACAATAGAACTGGTCATTGATTTACAATGGAGTAATGATATAAGATTTGCATGTTGCGGGGAAAAATGCATTTAATATTGTACACCTAACCTACCAAAAATCATGGCTTAGTCTAGCCTAACTTAAATGTGCTCAGAACCATTTACACTGCCAAAAAACAAAACTCTGAATTCATTTATCCATTCAATTATTATTAATAATGAGTCAACAGCAACTTAATTTTACCATTAAACACAGCTCTGCTTTCTACTGTGGGTTTTATTACAATGCAAAAGTCATCGCCAATCATGATTTTTTTGCTTGAAGGTTCAGCAATTGCCTTAAAGGATGAATTATAAAATATGATACAAAGAATATATATATATAATATATTATAGAATACAACCATATTCAAATATGGTTTCTAATAAAAAGCTGAAAAACGGTAAGGTGGGGGCATCTGTGTACCTCTAATAATGCGGACATTTGTCCATGCCTAAAATTTCAGTAGAGCTGATGTGACAGGACATTAACCGTTTATACACCTGGAAAAGTGGTGTAGGTAATCACATGTCAGTCTCCCTCTAGATATCACGTTCATCAGGGTGGTTTTTGGAAACATCTTAAATGCTGCATACTATTTACATTACATAAGCATTTGGCAGACTCTCTTATCAAGAGTGACTTACATGAGCATTTAGGAGTTCTCGTCTTACACCGGTTCACTAGGTTACCAAACAGAATTACCATTAGTCAAACATTTTTATCTTATTTTTTGGGGGGGACCGGCTTTTTGATGAAATAAACATGAAATAAAATTATATAGAAACCGATTTCAATACCAACGTTGCTCATGTTCAAACCTTACATTTTAGCAACACTGCTATAATATAATGCTGAGAAATATAAACATTTAACACCCATGTCTTCTATTATGCCTACACGCAAACTGATAAACTAACAGTGAATTGCGGAAGCAGTGAAATCAGTGCAGGCTGACTAGTGATGAAACCAGGTCAAAGGGAGCATCTGGAAACAAATCTGAAAAACAATGGGCTCAAAGTTCACACCACAACTGAGGAATGCACCAGATCCTAACACACAAAAAACAAACTGAATCTGGATTCTCCGATGAACAACTAACAACAAGCAAATGCACCATAAAGAACCAGACTAAACTTAATCTGGTCAATGCCCTTTTGCAAAGACAACAAAGAGTAAAAAACCTGACCAGCAAATGATTTGCTTTGTAATTCCTGAGACTATTCCTGATCAATCCAGCCAGTTAAGTGCTGAAACATGATGCCTTTTTATCCTTTAATACATACAGGAGCAGAGGAGATGCCAGGTCATTCTGTACAAATTAACAAACTGATAAGACGATGAACAGACTCCGCCCTAATGTATATCGCCAACTCTCACTCTATAAACAAAGGTCAGTGTGCGAGCAAATCGTTTCACAACAGCAGCACTTTCCTCGAGTATCATTTTTAAACAGCATCATGACCTTTTAACGCACTTATTAGTTTAAGGTAATGGCAAACCATTAACTCTGATCTATAATCCCAAATAAGGTTATTCACAGTACATGGGCCTTGTGGACAAACACCACTGCAGAGGAAAAACAAACAAACAACAAAAAAAAAACAGCCTCGGGAAAGGAGCATTGATGCATACTTTCTTATTTAAAATCTCTTAAATTTCTTATTTAAATCTTATTTAAAATAAGATCCATCAGTTGGTTTCTATTTAGCTAATGAAGAGAGCGCAAACATTTGTATACCCTACGGATTATTGTGGTTATGAATAAAAATGGTACATCTGCATTTGTTGGTGTATCTGGTGACTCCATTTAATTTTTTTAAAATAAATAAATAAATAAAATAACTAAAATAATATAGAACCTATTATGCAATGTTTTTACATTTACAATTAATTTTATTTCTTTATTTTTTTACATTTTTGACATTTAAAAGGGTACAGAAACAAACCTATCCTTTTTGTCCCTTGCTCTTTTGTTCTATGGGCCAGGGTTTACACAAGCCAAATAGCTTTTCCCCTTTAATGTGACCTCATTAGGATAGCCCCTCCCCCAGCAGATGGAGTAATGTATTTCAGCTAAAGCAATAACAGACGCACATTGGGTGACCTCGGCGACCCGTGTTAACTTGTTAAAAAAATAGTAAATTATGGTATCTTTAACGTAAGTAAGAGGAAGAAGCTTTGCAAACCTCGCCACCAAAAACTAAACATAAGTTATCTTAGTTAAGACTCGTCTTAGTTTACAACGATGAATCTTTTGAGTTTGAAAGATAAAGTGGTTTCAGTTTGTACATTACACTGTAGACGAATCAGCAACCTTAGGCTTTTATTTAGCAAGGTGCCCAAGTCCAGCATCTGTTTCCGGCCAATAGAAAAAAATGCTGACATGTTCTTAGGGTAATGGGGTAAGAGATTTATTGTGTTTTTGGGCCGAGTTGCCAAGTTTTCCAAAACATGTTTAGAATAGAATTGGTAAAAAAACAAAACAGAAAACCTACAGACGAATATAGTTAAGCAGGAACTTTGTTCATGGCCTTAAATAAAACCATTCAAGAATAAAATATTTATAATAAAATCTTAATTGTACGGTGAAAGTAATGATTTTTTTTTTTTACTCAACTGTTTAAAGGAAGAGGGTACATTTACATTTAGTCATTTGGCAGATGCCCTTATCCAGAGCGACTTACATTTTTATCTCATTATACATCTAAGCAGTTGAGGGGTGGGATGGTCGTGGGATTTGAACCATTCATGAAGGAATGTAACAAAAAATGTATTTGGCACAATGCTGGTTGATTTGTGCAATTAATCTGCATTTTAAATTTGTACTGACCATTTGGGGGATCCGGACCATCAACTATGGTCCATTACACCATGAAGAATTATTATTATTAATTATTAATTATTATTATTATTATTATACATCCTAAAAGTACTGATAGCATGCCTCAAACTTTAAACACATTTCGACTTTTATTTTGTAAACGTGCTTGTTTTATACAGTCTACATAAAACACCCCAACATCCTGCAGTGCGAGTTCTGCTAGCTATGACATTCCAACATTCATTCCGTCTGAGTGCTCTTCAATAAACTTCAATGGGTTTTTACATACCTTGTTATCCAAGCCTGCAATCTCCTGCTGACTGGCAGTGGACAGCAGAAAAGAATTCATCTGGGTCTTAAGAGTATCATCCACCTCAACGTCAATATCATAGCAGGCTGTCTTTTTCTGGTCATTCGGGTCCACGCTGGTGAGGAATGGAACAGGAGCACATTAACAATAAGTGGATTTCTTAGAGCTATATTTTACAAACCGAGTTCATGGTGTGAAGAGTGCTACCTAATGACATGGTTAATGATGATCGGTTCAGGAGGCATTAGCAGAGCGTGCAGCCGCTGAGGAATCTCGGAGAACTTCATCCTCTGAGTCTCAAAGATCTGAAGGGAACAACAAAAGTCTTTTAAAAGCATCTACATTTATATTACGTTCAGGATTCTTAGTGTGCAGTATGGTGTCCCTAAATTTGGGGGGGAACAAAAACTACCCTCAAAATACTATAAAATACTATAATAATAATAATACAATCATAACACTACCACACCTCATGCGTAAACGTTCTACCCTAAATCAATTCTCCATAAAACAACAAGGGTCCATAATTTTTTATATTTTTTAAATAATCTATTAGGGTTTGTCGTTTCAAGTGCCTAAAATTTCCACAACAGCAAATAGCATTTAGGACGCATCAACGTTAGCAGCTTAGCCAGCTAGCAAACTAAACAAGATAATGTGGGGAGGAAAATAAATAAATAAGTAAAAATGCCATTTTCTGATAAACAGTAAAATTATCCATAAAATAATTTATACTATATACTAGAGATGGGGGTAAAAGAATAGATTCATTTAAGTATCACGATTTTTTAGCTGGTCCCTGGTGACTCACCTCTGTACAATATAATGATACAAGTGTGGCCTGATGGACACAAAGATTTTATTTTCTTTAAGGTTTCTCATCCTTACCTGCTGGAGGTATTTGTCACAGTTGATGAACTCGCGCTCATGAGGGTCCTGCAGTTTGTGCGTCTTCACATACTGCCACAGAGCCTGGATGATGACGGGTCTGGTTTGGGTATGGATGCCCAGCATGCGTGCCAGTCTGGGGTCCAGCTTAAACTGAGGAGGCTAGAGAGAGAGCAAGACAATAGGACTTTAAACAAAAGGACACTACACTCATCACGCTACTGGTCACTGACTAAAACGGCAAATTAAATAAATTACATAAACCCATAATATGGCCTTTTCACCCCTGTTGAGTTCTATTACAATTGGTTTACTTGATTATAGCGACATCTGGTGGTTACTAAAGGTACAAGCAGGTTTTGAAAAGAATTCAAATTGTATGTCACTTACGCAACCATACACAGTATGATATGCAGTGAAATGCTTATACAACTGTCCGTGAGATAAAATGGAAAGATGGAATAGGAAGATTTCACTATAATGAAGATGTTGCTTCAGTTCTCAAGGGAAAAAAATATTCTAATTATGATTCCCGAATACAAACATTCAAAATAAGCTGAATTATAAAATTATTATAATTATAAAAGCTAAAAATAAATAAATAAAATTGATAGATGAGCAGGACAGTAGAACAAATCTGTTAACGGGTACAAGTAAATTATACATTTTAATAAACATTATATTTGTTGTTTAAAAAAAATATTACTCTTTTGCAACTCTTAATATTGCAGTGTACCTCTTAATTACACCACTGCACTAATGAAATTCTTAGCTACTGGTTTACCTGGTAGTCAAGCATGAGGAGGACAGTACAGCGCACTCCTACGTCTCCGGGTCTTTTCACCTGAAAGCCGTCAGTCTCCTGAGTAGTGGGTGTTCTGTGCCACTACGCAAACAAAGCAACAGCTAAAACACCACACACACACAGCCTCTGTTAAATGACTGATCGCTATCAAAGGCAAAGCTTCTTACCTCTACCAAATGATTGTCAGGCCCATAAAGGTCTTTGTCCAATTCAATGACCAGAGACTTGAAGAAAGAGGAAAATTTCCGCTTCTGCTTGGTGGCTTCGTATTTAGATACAGCAGTCTTGATGGGTCAACAAAATAGCTTTAGTTATTATGATATGCTTTTAGACCAAAACATGGGATTTGCTACATATATTAACCTTATGTGCAAAAACCAACTTTCATAGAGGAGTCACTTTATTGAAAATGCACCAAGATCCCTACACACAAATTGTGCTGTTTTACTGTCTGGGTAAATGAGCTCTTACGGAGCCACGCCCCCAGAGAACAGCGCTGAGCAACAAGCTAGGGAAGGGTTCTTCTTATATGAGGTCACATTAGAGGAAAAATCTAATTGGCTTTTTAAGCCCTGGGCCAATATTAATAAATAGGTAAAGGATATATACCCATTTTTTTTGTACACACACAGTCTAAAAATGACAGTGAATTCTGCACAAATTTTTACAACATGCCATGGAGAGGAAGACGCATATGATAAATATATGATTTAAAAATAGCGACTCTCTGAGCCTACAATTTTTAGGCAAACAGTGTTTGCCTGGATTTTTCCAAACCTAAGAGTTATCAAATAATTTTTTACAATTTGAGAAGTGTGTGCCAGCACAGGTCTTATGCAAATATGCTTGAGAAACTTCAGTTAACAGAGGGAAAACAAGATTTGGGCTAAAATGAGGGCAGGCGCATGAATACTGGAGAGATAAAGACTAGAAAAAAAAATTATCAAATAGTCTTTTAACGTTTATCTCCTGAGGTTTAATACGAGTGTGTTTTACATAAAAGCAGTGATGCTCTAGTAAATCTGATGACCTACTGTGTGTCAGTTAGACTTCAAAACTAAGTTAAGCAAAAGGGCAACAGCCTTATACTGCAGTGCTTATTATAAATAGAGGATGTCAAGGATTCTTTAATACTTACGTCCTCAAGCAGCCGGCCTTCCACTCGCAGCTCCCATGATGCTACAGTTCCCTCACCGTCCTCGGCATCAGGCTTGGCAGGGTTGAAAGTGTTGGAGATAAAAATCCGCAGCTTTCGTTTTTGCTAGGTTGAAAAAAATAAATTAAATATCCACACTCTTAATAAACAATTTTTTTTTCATCGGTTTATATCCTATTTCCTGGCTGTATTATAATCCTGTCATATTGCTTTTTCAAAATGACAACGACTGGCTGAGACCCATTTTATTTACTTCTATAGTAATTAATCCTAACAGACGAATTTCAACACTTTGTTTATTTACTGTACTTAATCAACATTCTAGTTATTGCTGGTTAGAAAGTAAAACATTTCTAGTTTACTTGATTAAACCAAAATCCCACTTCCTTAAATATTGTGTAATTAGTTACTAAAAGCTCAACCACAAACTTAACAAATACTCAAATTAGGCAAGTGTCAATCATTTATCTATAACATGTATATAATATATATATATATATAATATATAATACTTAACACCATTTTTTTCATAAACACTTGAAATCAATGACTATCCCTGAGCTGCATTTAAAAAAGAGGTCACACATAGTGCAGAAAGAAGCTCTGTAATTCTTTTGGGAAAACGTGGGAACAACTGAAATGTCAAATGCTGTAGTTCAGAGATTCCAAAGCGTTTTTTGTTGTTTTTTTTAAAGCTGAAGCCGGTCAACCTAAATTATTTGCCTTAAGTACCCCGGAGATGTTATGCAGGTTAACATTAAGCAGGTTAGCATTAAGCAAGTCATGTAACACCACTGGATGCTTTTATAATCTACGCAATGTGCCTCGTTTGGTTTTATGAACAGATTTTTTTTTATATTTTGCAGCTTAAAGTTATTTTTAGCAAACTGCACATTTTCACCTGAAAGCTACTCCAAGCAGAACGCACACTCGACACAGGGTTTGGGGTTTGTGACTCATGATGTTTACATGTAGAGTTAAGCCGAGCCTCGGTTATAGCTCAGCTATGCCTTTTAACTGGGCTCTGTCTTTCTCCCAGTATACAAGCATGGAAGAGAAATCGATTTATCGACCAAAGCATGGCCGCCTCCGCTGTGATAGGTGGCGATATACACCCTTTTCAACCAGACTAACAGAATTAGTCGGACTAATATGACATCGTGTAAACTCAGCAACTATCCATAGATGGCTAACATTAAGTGTGTTTACACAGACACTAATACTCCACTAATAATGGGAATAATAGGTTAATCAGAATAAAACTCCATTATCTAAACACATTTCTATCACTTTTAGTTGTATAATAAAAGCATTACAATAATATGCTACAGTATTCGTGGTTTAATTAAAAAATTATTACATTTTTTATTGTAAAATCATTTTGTAATGTTTTTCTAATAAGCTCTTGGTTCTAGCCCATCACAGTTTCAGCCCAATGCCAATACAGATAAATGTGTAGAAATCATTTAAACAATACAGAAAGTTAGTATCATAAGCTGAATGATGCTTTACCTTGATGGGTCTCTTCAGTGCCTCCTGGATGTCGAGTCTCTTGCGCATTATGGTTTGATCCAGCTTCCTCTCAAAAGCCAGCAGATCCATGTAAGCCTGAGACTCTGGGACTAGCTCTCTGATCTGTAGAGAAACACAAATGTTATACAAAATCAAGAGAGAATCGCAGCTGATTAAAACAATTCTATAAATAAAGTTAGATACCTGCACATGTATTTTTAGCATGCTCGAATTTCAAAAGGTAAATAAGTCAATATCCTATACTGTCAATAGAGCCCACCAAAAGAGGCGTGGCCTATACGCCTGTTAGTCCCAGAGACAGAGGTGTGGCCTCATTTGTCAAAGCTAACTGGTCTCTGATACATCAAGACATTAGTAGCTTTAAGCACACTTGAAGCAATACACCTTTACTTTAGTTGGGGGAAGAAAAAACAAAAAACAAAAAAAAAAACACTTACTCTCTGAGGTAGAATTTTATCAGCCATCTTCTTCTTCTTGGTACTAAAAGAAAAACAATTTACTACAAAAGCACTTAGCAGTATTACAGATACTTTGAAGCCTTTTGCTTTTCTAATACGTACTGTTGGTTGCGATTCTGTTGTTGTTGGACCTGCTGTGGTAACTGAGGGGGCGCAGGCCTCTTGCGAGACGGGTCCATCACTGGCATTCCAGGGCGAGGTACTGGACTAGCGCCGTAGCCTGGAGGACCCATGGGTGGGCCTTGGGGAGTCATCCGGTTTGCTGGGGGCATCCCAGGTCTCTGCATATACACAGAAAGGTCGGGTCTGTTAGTTAATTCAAAATCAAACAATTCTTCCGGATTTCAAGATGCACATCAAGTCAAGAAGTAATCCGACCCTCATTTTACACACTGCACAGATTCCCTGTTCTTTCATGAAAACAATCCGTTAGATGTTAAACTCTAGACCCTAAAACCATCTTTTTTGATCTCTTAAATGGAAAAAGGCTCTATCAAGCTCATTACTTTTTGATGGAGACAGTACCCTCTTTACATGAACTGTGTGGGGTAAAAAAGCTTTCGGCAGTATTTGCATTTTATACTAAAATGCTAGCTAGCTAATACTAACATACCTGATGGTCAATGAGCATAATCATTAACATTTGTTAAGAGAGCTGCGGCAGTTGTTAAGTTTCACCACTTGTGCAAATGTAATGCACAGCAACAAAGGAAACAGAAAAAAGTCATATTAACAGAATCACAACACAGATCCAATCGGCGACTTGGTATCAAGATAACATCGTATAAGGTGCTCCCTCGTGATTCCCACCCCCAGTACTTGTTGCAAATTCTTTTCCCGATTTATCTGCGCAGTGCAACAGAAAGCCTGCTATGAAAAATTCTTTACCAAGTAGTTTGGATCTTCTAATAAAAGCAGCTAAAAAGGCATCCCTACCATGCACACACACAAAGAATAGACATGCTTGCAATCACACCATACATACATCATTTATTACAAAAATATTGTAATGCAATATTTTAATCATATCACCCAGTCCTGTTAACCATCTGCCTAGCATATGGTGGAAAACAATTTTTGTCAGATAAATGACAAAAAATTAAAACATTTTATCCATACTCACCAAGCCATGAGCCAGGAAGTCAAACAAGCGGCTTCGCGTTTCAGACCACATGTGCGACACTGGTTTAAACAAACCACCCAATGGTTTGCAAACACAACCGCGAACCACCTGCCTCCTGTCTCTCCTTTAACTAACGGACAAACCACCAACTATAGGTGATCGTTTAACGACCCACTCCTCTCCACCTGGTGTGTGTAGGCTAAGAAATGTTTCGCATCTCGTCGTCACGCTTCCCGCCCGTCCCCCAACCTGAGCATGCGTGTCTCTCCTGAGCAGAGCATCACCAACTCAAACAATTCATAGCTACAGTGAAAAATATCCTGCACATTTTGTACCACATGATGAATGTCTCATTTTCCCATAAAATAAAAAAAGGCCGCTCTCTTTTCACAGCACAATGTGCTCCAATGACCTTGAAGCTCAAAGCGAGCGTGGAGACTGCGGACATGCCAAACGCACTGCCATGCGAGTACACGTGCGTTCTTTGGAAGCAGTCAAGGCCAGAGAGAGAAAAGAGACGAACATGGCTTTAGAGAAAAACATCCCTGAGGGATGAAGACGAATTAAGTAGTGATTAATATCCTTTCACACAATTTTCTTAACAGAAAATGTTTCATACTCTGACAGCCTGCTACATCCACACTGCAGGAGTAGTAACAGAAAAACACCAGATGTATCTAAAAAAGAAAAATGCAGCTCCACTGTTGGAGTTGTGCAAAATAAAATGTATAAGCTATTGTAGAAAGATCAGGAGTTCGAATCCTTACAAGCAGAATTGACCGTGTACTCTGGTTCAGGGAGATGTTTTACTCCCTCTCCCTCTGGTCAATTACAGTTATAGACATTAGCCAATCATGAGCATCTCGGAGTGCATGTATGCATCTATGTATGTAGAAGAGGATAAATAATTCATTTCTTGGAGTGAGCTACTCCACCCTATGCTGTATTACTGTGCCCAGGTGAGCAAAGTCTTAAAATAAATTTTAACTCAATAAATAAGCGAGGGCTTTATATACGAGTAGTACGCATGCTAAAGGCAATGTTGGGATCTGGGTTGAGTCTTTCGAAACAGATTTTGCTGACAAAAGGAAATAAAAACTCGCTTCACTTGGGGTTTTGAACGGCTCCCGGAAATATGCGCAACTTAGCCGGCATTCGGTTCATCTGCATGTCGAAAATCCTTTGCGTTCTCATGCTAGTTTCTTGCAACAATTTTGATTTTAAACGTGAAAATTCCTAAGTGAGAGTATTCGTATGTCGAGGGTCCACAGTAAGGTCAATACATATTTGTTGTATGCATGTTTTAGACTACTTTTGTGCTGACAGGAAAAACTGACCTATTCCGCTGGTTACCACCACAAATACATTTCAGACCTGTGGAAAACACTGCAGCATATTTCGAACAGGAAATGAAAACCTGTCTTCGCATTTTATTTTGATCGTAGTCCGTTTTAATAAAAGTGCTTGTGACATCTTACACGCAACACTGACTTACAACAGAACACTTAATAGAGAATTGTGTGATACATCAACCCATATTCAGTCTAAAAATACAGGGATATAATTCTTTGCTTTATATCACATTTATACTTACACTTGATGCTTGGGAATGTACATGGAACAAAGTTCGTCACACTTGCAGTACTGTGTAAAAGTCTTGAGCATTTGTTCAGATTTTGTTCCCAACAAAACAGACTTCTGTCTTTTTTTTATTACACGTCTTAAGTACTACTTCTCCATTTTCCATAGTCTTGAATAATACCCGTACCTGACCAGTTTCTGAGGAATGTTTTTGTTTGTTAAGCCATACAGTGAACTGTGAAACATTCAAACATAGATTATTATTAGTTTTTTTTCTTCATTTTAAAGCATGAGCCAGTAAGAAACGGGTACAGAGGACGACCGATGATCAGGCTGGTGATAATTCCACTGGTGATGCTGAGTGGTTGGAACAGACGAGAGGGGAAATGAAGTTGCTGCTGAGGTTGGTTACATAAACAACTGACTTTTAAAAAGTATCTTTAGAAATTTTGCAATTCATATATTATTTATATAATGTATATTATACAGTAGCCGCTATAAACAGTCTCATTTTCTTGAACATAATTTCTAAATCAGTCACAATGATGATAATATTTATAATAATAATAATATAAACCCTCGTTTATACTCATTATTGGTTTGTCGTAGCCCTAACATTTTTACTACACTGTTCTTAAAGTATCAGAGACTCTGATTTGAATAGCACTAAAGCTCATTATTCCCGTGTAAAGTGTTGAGTTGTTCTTTTCTCACACTGGAAGGTAACTAGCTAATCAGTTAGCTCTTTGCCTACAGCGCCGACTCTTCGCCTGAACGCCGAACGGCTCCCGGTGTAACTCATCTACTCCACTACACAGGACTGAGAACAGGCGAGCTTCAAAAATAACACGCAGCGGATGAAATCCCTACAGGTCACACTGACCTCCGTACTGCGGAACGCTACAGGCTGATATAACCCGCCCGGCCAGCCCTCTTTGTTCTCTTCGCTCTTACCGGGTATCCAGGCCCAGGCATCGGAGAACGATACATCGGATTCTGCGGCCCCGCGGGTCCCATCCTTCCAGCAGGCGTTCCAGGAGCCATGCCCGGTCCTCCTCCTCCTCCTCCGCCCGGTACCGGAGGTCCTGGTCCCATCCCGCCGCCTCCACCGCCTCCTCCGCCTCCAGACGCCGCTTGCTGAAAACCTCCACGCGCCGCCATCTTCTCTCCACAACGCGGAGGAGCACCGTCCAACCGATCCACCTATGGGGGAAGCCGAGTTATGTCACGTGACAGGAAACAGGAAGTCTTCATTGTAAGCTTTTCTTTGTAGTTCTTTTGTGTCTTTTTATTTCTATTTACATGTTGTTGCTTTGTTTTAAAATAAATGATCATTAAAACCAGACATAAAGTTTAGAGTATTGATGATTGATTAATAAAAATGTGAGTTTATTAATTTTTATTTGTTGTGTGAACAAATTGTGATGGACAGGCTTATTTTAAGGCTCATGTAGCCTACTCTACAGCTGTGCAGTACAGATGATAAATTGGGGGATTAAAAAAAAGGGGAAAAAGATTATTTACTTGCTCACTCACCGTCTATACCGCTTTATACTGTATGCAGGGTTGCGGGGGGCCTGGAGCCTATCCCAGGAGACACAAGGTGAGGTATATCCATACACACAAACATGCTCATGCACACTATGGGCAATTTGGGAACTCCAATTAGCTTAATCTGCATGTCTTTGGACTGTCGGAGGAAATCGGAGTACCCAGAGAAAACCCACTAAACACGGGGAGAACACAAAAACTCCACGTAGATCCGAGGCGGGAATCAAACCCTCAACTTTGGAGGTGGAAGGCCGCATTGTTAACCACTATGCCACCCTGTGCAGTGTCTTAAGTCTCCTGGGATATGCTCCAGCACCTGCAACCCTGCACAGAATAATTTATATAAGAGATGAATGAATTAATTAATTAATACCCTAATTGTAAACACTGGGGGTGGCATGGTAGCGTAGTGGTTATCACTGTGGCTTCGCACCACCACGGCATGTGTGTTCTCCTTGTCCTATCATCCGGAGATCGCGAGTTCGATCCCCGGGTGATGCTGTAACCTCTCGCAGCCGGAGGTCTAGAGAGAGCTG
>JAOVVA010000001.1:19324070-19351668 GCA_028565275.1 Leiocassis micropogon
TAGATACTAGAGCATCCTGAGGTGGGCAGTTAGTAAGTTTATTTATCATATTAAATAATGCTTTTGGCCTGTTGCTCGATTTATTAATTGTGGCTAGAGCAAGCTGAAAAGAGAGCGGATTTATAACATTTGAGATGATCTAAAAAAGCCAAATAATGAACAGTAAGACCGGTTTTCCTGTAAAGACGTTCAAGCCGTCGGCCAATAGCCTTAAGAATACGGAGCTCAGGGGTATACCAAGGAGAAGAGTGAGTGGCAGGGCCATTTCTGGTCTTGATAGGAGCATGCTGCTGTAGGATTTCAGAAATTGTAGAGTTGTAATTAGATAGTATCGCAGATACTCAATGAAGAAATATCAATGACAATAGATGAGTCAATGAGATTCGAAGAGACAATAGAAGTACAAAAAGATACAGTATCAATAGCTTTCAAATTACGGTATGAAATAACATAGTCCTTGGCCCTCCTGACTGAGTGGTAGTAGTAGCCTTAATGTGGGAGCCCCCTAGTGACTGGGAGGAATTGGACACAACTAACCAACTCCATCAATAATAGGTGAGTAATGATGATAACACTTGCAATTGTGAGTCATTAATGATTTTACTTTACATTTGAGGATAGAAATAATACAGAATTCTCAGTGTGTTGTAAGGTGTAGCTCATTTCCACTTTTTAAAATCAGGGAAATAATAATAATAATAAAAAAAACTAACAGTTTCAGAAAATTAAAATATTTAAACACACAGGTTTGCAGATATCCAGTGAAGGTGTTAAACCACTCAGCGTTATGCAAAGTTGTGATCTAAAAAAAAAAAAAAGTTCAATTTGAAGCCGTCAAGAACAGCCAACGGTAATTGGCACAGGAATTAAGTCTGACCTCTAGAAATGCTGAGAAAGTTGAATGTTATAGACGTGGGTTAACAAGAATATGTTAACATTTCAGTGCTTCTAAAAATGCATAAAAAAAAATAAAAGAAGCAGATCTGGGAAAATAAAAATAAACAAAATACGTTTATCATATTGGGACAGATTAGTACATTAGTTTAATTTAACTATGTCTTAGTTTTCCATATGCTAATATGCTGATAAAGAATACTTTCAAAATATTTAATGGCAAAAAGAAACAAATATTGATTACATATTAATAATTAGTGTAAGTACCTGTCATTTACGGAAAAAGAGAGAAATAGTTTACTGGTTGAAGCTAAATGTAAGCTGATCAGCTTTAATGTAATCAGTTTGAAGCCCATGTACCTGCCTTTTTTGTGCAGCAGTACTTTCTGCCTAACTTATTCATAAGTTTACGCTAAGTTGTACTTCTTTCATCAGCCAAATACAGTCCCTGTTCAATAATCGGAGAATGAATCACAGATAAGAAATCGAAAAAGTGGACAAGATAAGATAAGATAACATAACATAAGATAAGATAAGCTCCACGACTCCAACGTGTTAAAATGCCCATTTTGTGTGTGTGTGTGCGCCCCACAATAAATGGGCATCCTGTCCAGATTGTACCTTGCCTTGTGCCCAAAGCCTCCTGGGATTGGATGCAGGCGCCCCGGGCCCCTGTTCAGGATAAGGGGTACAGACGATGATTGAATGAACAAATGTCATTCATATAAAAATCTTCAAATGTTCTTCTTAATCATATCCACAAGGTGTCAGTATTGTACAGTATCAGTTATGCTTTAAGGTTCACACTGTTGTTTCCTGATGTGTAGCTTTGCTCATTGATCTTATGTTTACTGTATGTGTGGCAGCCTGTGAAAACGTGAGGGCAGCATGGTGGCTCAGAAGGCAGCAGTGCCCCCTTGAAGCCCCTGGTTGCCTTATATAATAATTTTTTGTCTTCCTCAAAAATACCCTATGTACCCTAAAAATATGCTTAATAAATGCATAATTTAGAACTGATTGCCTGAAAAAAGAATAAGAAAAAAGGAATTTCCAGTATGACAAATATAGTTTAAGGTGAACATGGAATGGCATGATAATGTTACCAATAAAGGCAATCCAAATGGCTGACAGTTTTTGCTGCTAATCTGCCGCTCAAAGTGTTTGAACATCTCTGAGTGCAGAAAAGCAATAAATAAATCATTTACAATAAATAAAGTTAATTCATTAATATTTGCTGGGTTGAACATATCTTTATTTACTAGTATTTGATTTCATATTAATAAATTAAGATCATTTAGCATTTAACTTAACAGAAAGAGAGACATCCCTTGAATTCAGTCAAGATTGTGTAAGACTAATGGAAAGGCAGCAGAGTTTCCAGTACACTGGAATAGTGTAATAATATCAGAGCATCAGAACATTCACACTAAACATCCCAGGTATACAGGTTTGTAAGCTCGTCTCTTGTTTAAGAGAGTCCATATGCAAAATGCTTGTCCTAGGTTAGCAGATCTGATAACATGTCTGAATGCTCCAGTCAGTATGCTACCCGCTTTATGTCTGAAACCCTGGCCTCCCAGGGACTCGTTTAACCCCCTAAACATGTGAAAATGGCTTGGAGTGAAGTCAGGGCTTTATGGGTAATGTGGCAATAACTTCCAGCTAAGTTCCTATAATGTGCAAGTGGTGTTTGTGAATGATTATGTGTACAGTTCCTAAACACAGATGCGTATTTTCTGGACGTTGGCAACATCTATCCATTTCAAAGATCATGCATTCCACTCTCTGAATGTATAGCCTTCTTTAAATCACTTGCACCATACAGATATTAATTGCCTCATCACCATACTGTGCTTGAGGTCAATAAGTGTTACACTTTCATTCACAAGAAATTTCATCAAATGTCCTGGTTTGACTTGAATGCCCCTCATAGTTTCTCCAGCTTTCTACCAACTCCCAGAAACATCCTGGAACATGGACTAAAATAAATGTCCCCTAGTTGTAAATATATATATGCACCCTATGAGACGCTAAGGATCCACCACAACCGTCTGCTGTACTGTACTGTAGGTACTCATAAAATCAAGGTCTTCCTGTCATCCTGTTGCCTCACCTTCTCGTTTGAAAATCTCATGAATGGCAGGAATGGTAGTCATTTCTGATGCTTATAGTACAATAAATGTTTTTATTAGGCTAAAGCTTTACACCGGCAATAACTCCTCATATGGTGGATAAAAATTTGTGATGCACATGCCCTTATCCAGTGACTTTTCAAGGTGACGATGAATAGCTGTCCCGCCACGTTCACATTTTACTGGAAATATAGCGTCACTACTAGCAGCATTACTTATGGCCAAATGGAATAATTTATGAGAGTAAATATGCAAGCAATTAATTATAATACCGTTCTGGAAAGATCGAATTAGTGAAGAAAATGAGTAATGAATCTTTCGGAAAAATAGGAAGAAATAATAAATAGATGACCTTTATGACTTAATGAAAACATGAATTTTTGTAGTTTATTTATTTAACAGTTCCTTTTTGGTATCAAGGCACAAAGAGTATTTCATACTGAGGCATCTGTTTTGATTTGTCTAGTAGTGCTTGCTGATGGTCGTTTTAATTCTGCACATAAGCAGCGAGACAGGGGATGTTTGATGACTTAGTTTATTGTATTGGCCATGTGGAACGCAGTTCTAATTAAATGGTTTCAACCATAGAGAATAACACCATCCATCACCAAAGGTTTGAAGTCAAAATACGCCTGGCAAATGCGATGTGAATGGGACTCGATGTGAGATACCATCATCCTGATTCATGCGATTCACAACGTTGAAGGCTAGAAGGAATATAAAATGCATGTGTCCAATTAAATGGTCAGTTCACCTGTCTAGTCTCCTATACAGCAGAGCAGCAGGTGTGTGGAGCTGTGGATTAAAACCCTGACAAAAAGGTGAGATATCGCTACTCATCTTGGAAAACCAGAAAGCTCTTGATGACGAGTCATTGTCTTCAGAGTGCTAGAAGGTTATTTTTATTTTTTAGGATCCTCGATAACATGATCATGGTTTAAATGAATGAATGAAAGAATGGAAGTTGAAACCGTTTTCTATATTAGACCACAAGGTACACAAAGATACGAATGACATATATAGTTGGCATCTTCATTTTGTAACATGCATGTTATTTATTTGTTGGGGATATGTGGCTGCTACACTCATTAAAAAAATAGAATAGTTGAATAGTTATTTCAATAGTTATCCAGTGACATCTGGTTAGAATATTGAGGCTAAACACTAATACATATCTATAGCTCCATAATGAATGAATTAGAAGTGATAATAAGATGACCTAACATGCTAAAGAGAGGAGTTGATATACTTTATTTGTGCAATGTGTGCTATTATACTAAGTAATTGAGGGGGGAAAAGGATTATAGAGTAAATAATCCACCAAATTGTTGTTCATTACACCAACAACTGTATTTCCCATGATGCTTCTCAATTACTGATAATGATGTTTTATGGATATGTCAGTGATAAATGGGTTCAAATGCAGATCAAATCAAGGGACATATCAATCTTTGCAATTTCCTGATACTGTAAGTGAACAAATCAGCTCGAGCCTCCCTACTTTATACTATTCTGTGGATGAGGGGTGTTCAATTCAAACCGGGACTTGATGAAATTTCTTGTGAATGAAGGTGTAAAACTCATCAGTATTTACGGAAGACTGCAAGCACTGTGCGGTGAAGAGGCTCTTAGCTGCAGTAAAACATTTGAGAGGGGCAAACGTTAAAGATTTTCAAGATGTATCCATAAATGGCAATCGTGGCTGAGGTCATTGCAGTCATTCCTAAACTGTACACACAATTATTTATGAACACTGCTTGCACATTACAGGAACTCGGCTGGGAGCTAATGTCCCATGTACATTCATCCATGTACATTCCTGACTCTGCTACAAGCCAATTCCACAATTCAGGGTCGCGGGGGGCCTAGAGTCGAGTCCCAGAAGACTTAGGGCACGAGGCAGGGTACACCCTGGACAGGGTGCCAATCCATCGCAGGGCACACACATACACACACTCAGACACTCATTCACACACTGCAGGCAATTTGGGAAAGCCAATCCTACTGTACATGTCTTTGGACTGTGGGAGGAAACCGAAGTACCCGGAGGAAACCCACAAAGCACGGGGAGAACATGCAAACTCCATGTACACAGAGACGGGAATCGAGCCTGGCCGGGAATCGAACCCGGACCCTGGAAGTGCAAGGTGACAATGCTAACCACTACAACACCATGTCGCCACCAGAATAGGTTAATGAAAATTAAAAAAAAATCTAACTATGTACAGTAGTAGGTTTTATACAGGGTAAATTTTATCATCACCAGAATATGGGAATGAGCAAAATAAGCAAATTATTATTTTTTGGTCATAGAACCAACCGAAAACAACCATAAAAACATGTGATCATGTGTATCTGTGGAATTTCTTTGTCTATGTAACTAATTTTTTTAATGATTTGCTTAGTCATATTTGGGTAGTTGGTTAAAACGAACTAAAATACAAAATATTACATTCAAAATATCATGTTGCCTATTTTATGCTGAAAAAAGCATATGTCACATGTTTATTAAAATCCCAGTAAAACACATAATGGCAAATAATGGCTGAGCTGTAACTACAGGAGTTCCTGGGAGGCCAGCATTTCAGAGTCAGGCAGTCTGATCACGGCTCTGGCGTACTGAGAAAACTTTCTACCTTGATCCAGGCCCTAGTAAAAAACTGGGATAAGTGTAGCAGGAGATTTTATAGAGAAATAAAGGAATAAAGGTAGTGTTTCCTCTCATAACTGTTCTGTTATTCTGCACGATCAAAAGTCCTGGCCTGACTTACCACAAGTGGACATTTGTCAGCAGTAAATGAGATACAACCGCTAAAAAAATAAAATGTTATTCTGGTGTCTGTGAAAGACAGGATAAATTTCCTCCCCTACGGCATTTATACCAGCCGTTTGACAAGTTAATGGTTCTGGCTGTATAATGAACTACTACCACTACTTGAAACCTGAAAAGGTAAGACTTAGCTTCAGCTTACAAAAAAAAAATAAAAAATTCTCTCCAAGGATGTCCTGAAGAACTTGCAAGGTGGAGGTTTTTTAAGACTACACAGCATTCCTTTTTCTCTCCCGCTCCTCTACTCAACATGACACTGAAGTATTTACCTTCTAGAGTTGGTAGTGATTTTTTAATTTCCCGTCTACAACTATGTGATAAGCAGATCCATCTCCGGTTCTATTCAATAGCTGCAATTTCACTGCTGTGCTTAATAGGTGGCAATTAGTCTGATAACACCATAAAGACTACAGTTATTAAATGATTATTACATTCTCAAAAAACAAAAAAAAAAGAAAACAGGTTGAAACAAACAAGTCAGTTGCAAATTAGTAATTGAGTCGTGTGCTGCACTGTTGAGATTGGCTTATTTTTCAGAACCAGATTTCTTTCATTAAGTTAAGTGTTGCCTAATACATCATTTTACAATTCATATTATTAAATTTATTTATTTATTTATTTGAATTCTTATTCAAGCAGGATCATGAGGGATCAAATAAATGTCCAGGAATTTTAATTGTTTTCTTGCTTTCTTCAGAAACAATTTATTTACTATAATAATAATAATAATAATAATAATTATTATTATTATTATTTATCCACCCATCCATCCATCTATACCATTTATCTTGTGTAGGTTCAAAGGGGGACTGGAACCTATCCCCTAGGAAAGTTAGGGCACTAAAAGTGCAGACAAATATCATTCTCAAGCATTATGTATGAAATCGGCAACAGTGTCTCTAACCAGTCCACACGTACACACCCTTATTCACCCACTCATACATTACAGAAACACCAATCAGCCAATTCTGCATGTCTTTGGACTGTGAGAAGAAACCTGTGTACCCAGAATAAACTCACCAAGCATAAGGAGAAAATGTAAACTCCGTGTACACAGGGTCAGAGGTGAGACTCGAACCCCAAACCCTGGAGGCAGTGCAACAACAAAACTATTATTATTATTATTGTTATTATCACTCACTTATTGTTTATACCACTTAATCCTGTGTACAGAGTTGCTGTGTCTTGGAGCCCATCCCTTAGGAGGCTCACACACTCACACACACTACGGGCAATTTGGGAACGCCAATTAGCCTAATCTGCATATCTGTGGACTGTGGGAGGAACCCGGAGTACCCGGAGGAAACCCACCAGGCACGGGGAGAACATGCAAACTCCATGCACACAGAGGTGGGGATCGAACCTGGCCAGAAAATGGACCCGGACTCTGGAGGTGCAAGGTGACAGTGCTAACCACTAAGCCACCATGCCGCCTATTATTATTATTATTGCAGTATTTTTATTATTTTTATTATTAATTCTAGAAATTTGTATTCATCAGAAGAAGTAGGCTACACCGTCAGAGATCCAGCGCTTTCATTGTTGTCTTTTCTAATGCTACATTTCTCTCTGTATCATGGCCCTGGCTTTCTTTTTCCTGAGCTTCTTGTATCAAAGTACATCATAGACAGATCCTTTAGCTTTTCATCTACCATTAAGAAGCACACAGCAGCTATCTCTACAACCTATTGTCTGCTCTTAAAAGACTGTCTCTGTTGAGTTTCAAAAAGCAGGCAGTAAAAGTGCAGACAAATATCATTCTCAAGCATTATGTATAAAATCGGCAACAGTGTCTCTAACCAGTCCATCTCTGGTCAGGTTCAAAAAGATAGCGGAATAAGTTTAGTGGTTACGGTATATAAGAAGTCATTGAGATACAGAAAGAGCACAGACAAAAGCTGTGCATCAAAGAGAATCACAGACAAAACATCTCTCACCTTGTCATAAGCGAAGCTGCATCATTTAGGCTTGTTTTTTTTATCCTTCAGTTGTTGTGTCTGTGTGATGTGTTGGTCCAAACTGCATGACCTGAAGACTTTTGAGACTGAAACATACGTGCATGAGGGTGCAATTAGTGTGAGATGGAGCAAATACAATAATAAATATATATATATATATTTATATAAATATATAAATATATATAAATTGAATTTTATCTGCTCCCAAAAAAACAGGTGTAAATTAGCGTGTTGCTTGGAGCTTAATAGACAGCGCTGCTGGGTATAACGTGCCAGGTGTGATCACAGTGTGGAAATCATCCAAACCAGGATTATCCATCTCACCTGAAGATTTGTGCATGTGCAATGCCTATTAATGTTGTGAAAAAAATACTAGAAAAGAGAGTTTACCTCATTTCTAAAAAAATATTTAAAAATCTTAATAATTGAAAATCAAGGCTACTCTGTAATTAATGTCAACTTGGACCTGTGAAAAGTTCGGAAATAAAACCTGCTGTATTCAATAATACAGCACACATAATAAGCCTTATATTTGAAGAGTTCATGAAATGAATGTGTACTCATGGGGACATTTAGTGGACTCTGCTGTCCATAATGAGTATTTGAATACACTTTAAAAACTCTCTCAGCCTTTTATTACTTGCATGTGGTGCCTTAAGACATAAAAAAAAAAATCTTTTAATGCAGTTGCGAGAAGATTTGCATTACATTTTGTCTCTAATCCATTTTGTTAGAAAGCACTGGTTTAACATAGTGGAACATAACAGAAATCATCAAATACATAGGCAAGATTAGCAATGCTTTCAGAAAAAATAGGCTTTGTGGGTAATTATCATGAAAAGTTCAACACCACAGCTTTGTTAAATTCCGTGAGTGATTTCACATAGAAGCAGTGGTGTCTGAGAAGCAAATCTTGGGTTTACATATATTAATGCACTCCTAATAAATTTAAAAAAATAATAAAAAGTTATTCACAGGGACTTGAACTGCAAATGCTTAACATGATCAGACCTATACTACCGTGCTGCTATTTAGTAAAATCAAACATAAATTCACTGACATTGTGATGCTTTCTTTAAGTTGATGTAACAAGTTTGGAAGAATTCAGTGTCAGTGATTATTAGTCAGTTTTACACAACATCATAGGCTGTAATATGATGTAAAACAAGGTCAGGGTTTTATCATCTTTTAATTCCTTACATAGATAAAGTATAAACATATAGGAGTGAATCTAAACAAAAAAAATCTATTATTTGTCACATGTATTTTATAGCACATTGAAATAATTTTTTTCCATATCCTAATTAGGAAGCTGGGATCAGAACGCAGGATTAGCCAGGATAAAGCACCCCTGGAGCAAATAGGGTTAAGGGCCTTGCTCAAGAGCTCAACAGTGGCAACTGAAACCCCCGATCTTCTGATCAGTAACCCAGTAACCTACAGCCTTAACCGTTTGAGCCACCCCTGCCCCTGAAAAAGAAATGAAAAAGAGTAGACATGGAGCATTTCCAAAAAAAAAAATGACATGGGACTTCAACAGCTTGCTAACGAAATGCAAGGAAACAAGAACATATACAGTTATTAATTAGTGAAACACAAAGCAGGTGAAGAAACTTACTGTGAGGCATGACCAGGTCATGTGATTTGCAGGGTTGCTGGGAAGTCTGTAGTAGTCATTTGTAAAACCTGAAACCAATAATGATGTGATACTTCATACAATAATGATGTCTTTGGACTGGAAGGAAACCTGTATACCCAGCAACTCACCAAGCATTAGGAGAAACTGTAAATTCCATATACACAGGGTAAGAGGAGAGATTTAAACCCCAAACCCTGGAGACAGGGTAAAAGATTCTATACAGTGGGTTGTAGCATGCCCTTCTAGGATCTATTCACAATGACTTAAGCAAAAAGAAAAAAAAAAAAGAAAGAAAATCCCAGGTAAAATTGACTACATTACAGTGCACATTTCTAACAACAAGAAATACATTTGGGGCTTGGTTATTTGTATTTTGATCCAATGCAGTTTCTGCTGGATGTGTTGTCTCATACATATGCAGTTTTTAATATTGTAGACACACAGCTGTGTTTTTATCAATTACAGGTTACTGCCCGCTATCAGTAATGGTCAAACCATATCCCTGCTGCATTGATGATTTAAATAAGGCAAGATAATCCATAATTTTGTGATTATTGTCTTAGTTTGTGATTATAAAAACTATTCACAGATGCAAAGCTGTGGTGTCAGCTGATCAATGTAATGATATGACTATTTATCACCGAAGTGAAAGATCAGTGTATATTTTATGTGCTAGGTAGACATGGACATACAATATAGTATTTTATAGTACAAGGTAGACATGGTCATGTTTAAAGCATCCAAAAGAAACCAAAAAATTCGGAACAGGCAGAGCTAGCTTGTCTGGCAAAAAAAGGTCTCAATGTAAAGTGTTTCTGTAATAAAGTTGAACCTTTAATTAGGTCATCCTCATACTAGCAGTCAGACACTACTGTACACAGGCTGCACTGTGTCTGTGAGGTTCTGTTCTGTATCCTTAGCACTGGCATTTTCTCTGAAGTAGTTTTATGAGACAGAGCTCCATTCAAGAGTAGAGCTGAGTAGGTCTTGTTAGATAATCCGTGCACAGTGATTTCTGACTGTCCCACTGCTGAGCTGCCATTACCTGTTATAGTAGACCTACATGCGTTACATAAAAGAAGATTCATCATGCCTATCTGATTGTCAGAATGTTTCATTAGTAGTAACACTGCACCATTCTCCCAAGACAAAATAATTATGAATGATGTAGATACATATTTGATGGCTCTATTAGACTTCATAACCAGATGCTGCTGTTCCAAAATCAGCAGTATGAATATATGCAAATCTGACAATGATCAAAGCACAGTCTCTTACTGGATCCTTAAAAATGGTCTCCAGTGAAAAGTATATCAATCTTTCTAACGAGCATGAAGAAAAGTCATGCCCCGAGGAACACGGTGGAAATCTTATAGACGACAAACGGCTGGCAGTGCTAATTGCCCTTCGAGAGCTGACAGGATACATTCGTTTCTAGTCTTGGGAAACTGCTGTGATGCTTTTGGGAGATGAAATACGGAGTGAAATGTTCGTATTTAACTTTCAGTGGGAGAAAATGTGATGGCTTTAAATAGGCTAATAAGGACCTAAAATCAATCCAAACTTTCAGCTTCAATCATTTAAAAAGTTCCTAATAGGGTCTTGATAGGGTTATATGGTTAGAAATGAGCAATTAAAATGCTTAAGACCTTAATTTCATGGTTAACGGTTCTTAAGAGTTCTTTACAGTTTGAAGGACGATGCAAATGTAGATAATATGACAAAAAAATATTTTAAGGGTTCAGCTTCCTCACAGCCAAAAACTTAATAAAAATCAGGGACCAGAAGAACATACACTGACCAGTCACTTTATTAGGTACAGCTTACTAGTAATTGATTGGACCCCCTTCTGCCTCCAGAACTGCCTTAATTCTTTGTGACATAGATTCATGATGTGAATTCCCCATTCCATTTTATTCCAAATGTGCTCTATTGGATTGCGATCTGCTAATTGTGGAGGCAGTGAACTCATTGTCATGTTCATGAAACCAGATGGAACTGAATTTAGTGTTGTGACATGGCGCATTATCTTGTGGTCATAAAGGGATGGACATGGTTAACAACAATACTCAGGTAGGCTGTGTCATTAAACAATGCCCAAGTGGTACTAAGGGGCCCAAAGGGTGCTAGGAAAATATACCCAGGCCATTAAACCAGGAGCAGCAGCCTTTTTCAATGTTCTATTGTCCAATTTTGGTTTGGCCATGTGAATTTGGTGAGCCATGTGGCATCATTTTCCCATTCTTAGCTGGCAGGAGTGGTACCTGGTGTGGTCTTCTGCTGCTGAATCCATCTGCTTTAAGGCTGTTCATTCATTGATGCTCTTTAGCATAACTTGGTTGTAAAAAGGTGTTATTTGAGTTATTGCTGCCTTTCTATGAGCTTGAACCAGTCTGGCCATTCTCCCATGACCTCTGGCATCAGCATGGCATTTTCACCCAGAGAACTGCCACTCACTGGTTATTTTCTCCTTTTCAGACTATTCCCAGTAAACCATAGAGACGGTTGTGAACAATCAACGTAGATCAGCGGTTTTGGAAACACTCAGAACAGCCAATCTGGCGCCAACAACCATTGAAAGTCATGTAAATCACCTTCCTTCCCGCATTCTGATGCTTGGCTTAAACATTAAACAGATTGTCTTGACCATGTCTAAAAGGCATTAAGTTGCTGCCATGTGATTGGCTGATTTGATATTAATAAGCAGTGTGTACCTTATAAAGTCACCTGTAAGTGTATGTCATATATGTTTTAACTCCTTGGACAAAACTTTATGACATTTATAGGCCAAATAATTGTTACCCATCATTAGCTATTGCATATGACAATAGTGAAGTCTACATCAAGCAAATCAGGTTGCATTCTGTGTTACAGCACATATAATAAGAAGCTAGGGAGTTAGTAAGCTAGTTGTTATGACTACATTTGTTATGACTACATAAAAATAATAGATAATGTGCAATACAAATCAGCCACTTGTGTTGCATGGGTGCTGCTTGTCCTTGAGTGCTGAGAGGAAGGTGAAATGAGTTGCATGGTGTTTCAATTTCATGTACAATGGTTCCCAAGAACACTGCAGATTAGCTCACAATTCGAATGCAGCTAATAAAGCAATAATACTATAAACAAGCACTTTATTAGAAACACTGTACTTAAAGGTTAGGGTCTCCCTTTGATCTCAAAACAGCCTTAATCCTTCAAAGCATGGATTAAGTTGGAAAAATTCTTTTGACATTCTGAGCAATTTTGACATAATTAAATCACACAGGTCCTGCAGTTTTTGCTTTCATGCTACAAATCTACTGTTCTACCACATCCCAGATCTGGTGACTGGGAAGGTCAGTGATGAACATTGAACTCATTGTCAAGCTCATGACACCAGTTTAAAATGACTTTTGCTTTGTGACATGGTGGATTATCATGCATTATCATTAGGAGATGGGAAAATAAACATCAAGGGATGACATGGTCAGGAACAACACTTAAATACACTGACTTGACCATTCAAGTGGAGACTGACTGACAAAATACTGACAAGAGTAAATCTGACATAGCCTTCTGATGTTGTGTCCTATTTGTGTCAAGATTCATGTTGTGATGTGTTTTGAGATTTTTTCTTTCTTAGCTTGAACTAGTCTGGCCATTCTTCATTGACCTCTCTCATCAACAAAGCATCTTCATCTGTAGAACTGCCACTCACTGAACGTTTTTTCTTAATTGTATCTGAAGACTTTTGTGTGTGAAAATCCCATGAGATACAGTTATAGAAATATTTAAACTAGTCCAGACATCAACAATCATGCAACGGTCAAAATCATTGAGATCACATATATGTTTTTTTTTTCTCATTTCTTCTGATGGTTGATATGAATCTAAAGCAGTTGGTGCATATCTACATAATCTTTTAACAAAAGTAACTGTCACAAAGCTGATTTACAGCATATTATTATATAACCATAATAACCATATATTGGTTTCTCAGGTACAAACCTGTTGGCGGGAATTTCAAATTGCAAATTTCCTAAACTATTCAGCAGCTGCAAAAACTGCCTGCACCAGCTGAATCCAAGATCATCTTCATGGTCAAGTGGAACCATTCCTAGTCATTACACATATCCCAAGCAGACCACACAGGGCCATTCCTGAGCAGTGAGCCAGAGACCTTTATTCAACAAGATCTTCAGTAGAATCTAAGAACCAGGATGTGACATACCGGTCTGGAAGGCAGAGCAGGTCTAGATCACTCATTTATCATGGTTTAGTATAAAACAAAAGTTGCCCCTACAGGGAATAAAATTTGGCACAATTGCAACTCTAGAGGCTAGAGGACGCCCTATACTCAGCACTAAATATACATCGACCTTATCCATTATGAGACTGTGAGCATACCTAACTGCTCTCTCTCATTTGTAGCTCGAGAGAGAGAGAGAGGGAGAAAACAGTTAGGTATGCTCTCAGTCTCATAATGAATAAGGTCAATGTACATTTAGTGCAGAGTACGGGGCCTCCTCTTGCCTCTAGAGTTGCAGTTGTGCCATATTTAATTTCTCTATATGTTAAATACTTGAGATTTTGTTTTATACTAAACCATGATTGATACGTTTACAGAAGTCTTAGACTTGTTTTGATAGCTTCTTGGTTTTTAAAATGCTACAGTATTTGTTTATATATTTTCTCTAAACCCTCTAGGTGCATTTATATTGTGATCAGGATCAGGAATTAGGTAAAACAATGTCAAATCAACTTTTGAGTTGTGAGGGGAAAAATGATGAGGACAAATAAGACAGGGTTATAAATACATATATCTTACAATATATATGATTATGAGGTAGTTTCAACTTTCTCTTAACACTCTTGACAGGTTCTTGAGAGGCTTATATGGGCAATTAAAACTGTAATTTCATGGTTAATGGTTTCCATTAAGAACCAAGCCAACACAGCTATTATAATAATATTAATAACTTTAGAAGCTATCCCGTCTCACAATCCGGGGACATTCAGTTTAAATCCTTATTTATAAGGATTTAATATAGATTATAGTGGTCAGCGTGTTTTATCACATAACAAGATGTCTTTTTAAGCAGTGATGAAAAGTACAATACACACTACTACCTCCTACTGATTAAGATTAGGGGCATTGTGTGATACTGCTCTTATCTACTTGACAATTTAAAGTCTTTTCTACTTCTATCTTCTATAGTGGTGTAATATATATCAAATGACAGTTTATTTGATAATAAAGACAAATCAAAGCTTAAACATGACAATTCTGATGTCCGTCATTAGCATCACTGGTTAAATCTGTCTTGAGCCTGAAAGGTCAGGTGATGTGGCAGGCTCATCTGAATGCACAGACCCTCTGTTAACACAAATATCACCATCATCATATGTCAACAGAAGCGATAGCTGGATGTAACAAAGTCCTGTCGTGCAGAATGTCATTATATTACCTGATTAACACATGTCTGTCAAGATGACCTGTATAGTGGGGTGACTGTGACTATAGAGAACAAGATGTTGCATTTTGTGGAATGACATTTTTCTGCCCTCTGCACGACAAATGTCAAGATTGTAATTTTATTATAGTGACCTCTAGGGTTCACGCAGAAAGAAGTAGCTGATTGGATGCGACCTGTCTAATTCCAGGTCACAGGGATTACTTTTAACACCTTCCAGACTAGGATTAACTTAAAAGGTTAATTTTTGTCCCACATAATTTTTTGCCTCACTTACCTCTCTCTCTCTTTTGCCTCACTTACTCTTTCTAAGACATAAACAAAGAAGGTTAAGTGTTTGGCTTCTGTTAGTCTTGAATAATTTCCATACACTAACACTCATTAGTCATGTTAATGGGGACACCTGTATCCTTGTTCATTTATTAATTAATCATGTGCAAGCAGCGCAATGCATAAAATCATCAAGATACAGGTCAAGATCTTCCATTAATGTTCACATCAAACATTACAAAGCAACAAATATGATTTCACCTACTTTGACCGTGACATGGTTATTGATGCCAGTTGTACTGCACTGTCACAGGACATTTTATTATGGCACATAGTTTAGTTTATTATGGTACATTCCATAGCATACCATAGTATTAACATGGTACTTCATACCATTTATAGAATTTATAGAGTACGGGGTAGGTACTGTGGCAATTCAGTGGTTAACATGTTAGTACTTTGGTATATACTGTACCAATGTACTGTGGCACTTCAGTGGATACCGTGGTAGCACTGTGGTTTGTACCACAATACTTCGGTGAATAGTAGTATGTACAAATGTACTTTGTACATGTATGTATAAACATACATAGTGTGGTACTATGGTAAATGTTAGTATCTTGTCTTATACTGTAGTACATATACTATTGTAATTAAGTACAGTACAGTATGTACCATGGGAGAACCATGTACCCTAGTGTGGTACATATACTATAATCAGCAAAGCAAATAAGTACCATCCACTTCTATCAGAACAGTATTAGAAAAGAAAAAATGTTTCGATTGTTTGCTTCATGAATCTGCATGATTTTATGCATTGCACTATTGTCCAATGACTGCCGATAGGATAATTGCATGAAGGAACAGGTACAGAGGTGTTGCTATTTAAGGACATCAGGTTCTCTAGCCATGGCAGTAATTTATTTTAAATAATCATGGAATGTGAATACGTGTTTGTTTTCTAATCAGGGCATAATGCACAACAGATAGCGTAATTGGTGACATTCCACTTTCCACATGTGCTTCACCAGAATCTTTCCGCTTTCAATGTGAAGTCAATATGGCTAATGCATTAACTTCACCTGAAAGTTAGTGATTAAGAAACTGTGTTAATAGTCTGCACGTTGCTAATTCTCTGCAATGCAAGTTTCAATATTGCATGTTCTCATTTCCTCTCATAGCAAGCACATGTCCAACCACCCCATCCCCCTTTCCTAAAAAAAAAAAAAAAAGACTGTATTTAGATCACATTGTTTGAGCATGTACTGCATCGTGCTCCCCAATTAACCACTAACCAATCTGTTACATTATGGATTTTAAAGCAGCTAGATAAAAGTAAATCAAATTCATATGATATTCTTGTTGCTTGTCATCTTACACTATTTGGAACTGACCTGTATATATTATAATATAGCACAGATTTAGCAAACAAATATTATGAAAACTACTCACCATAAAAAAAACTATTGTAAAATTATAGATTTATACGTGTACATTATTTTTTGCTAGCAAGTTTTACGCTTGAGCTTTCCACCTAGAAAACTTTAAACCTCAGTTACTATATTTCTAGGTACAATAACTTTGACAATGATGGATTGTGACTTTTCCCCAGTATAATGAATTTTGACAATTTTACTCTGTGCTTCATGGTCCCTGGACTTCACTTTAAAAACTGTATATAACGTTATTAACTATGTATAATACAGCCCTATTCACCTTGAATGCTGTTATTAATCAATGAGTGACAGTAATTAAGGTCTATTGTTTCAGTGTTGTACAACTGCTTTGGCACTAGGTTCAGTTTCACTTGTTTTGATGTCATTTTTCAAGATTCTAAACACTTTTTCCAGTTGTTTAGAGAAGATTCATATAAACCAAAGACCATTTGTTCATTGAACTGAAATTGCCAGTTGAAAATGACACATCTTACCATCAAAGTACTACCATTTCAAAATGCAATTCAAACATTACATTGGAGATGACAGTCTCTTCATGTCATTACAGTGATCTAATTATCAACTGATACAACTGCTCCAAATGATAACTGACTGTGGCATTCCTCTTGAAACATAGTTTTATGGAAACTGAGGAACAATATCCCATGTTTACATCATGAATGCTTCAGGATAATGAGACCCACTGACAGCATTTCGTTCTTGATGATTGATTTCACCTTGTGGTATGAGTATAAATAAGTAGTATACACATCAATATAGTGATAGTGTGACATGGAGCAGGCAGGTGGTCAAGCAGGATGAGGAATATGTGGTGGTTAAAGAAATGGCAGGGGACAAGCACCATATATGAGAGGTGGTCATGGGCCTCGTCTTAGAGGAGGGCTTGGGCTTCACTAGGGAGGTGGCAATGGGCCCTGTTTGAGAGGTGTGGGGTAACGTGGTCTAGGACAAGGCCATGGACCAATACAGTGGCTGCAACAGCAAAGGGTATCCTATGAGATCAGAGCAATGGTTGTAGACCATGTTATATATCATGGTTTGACAATGAGTGATGCAGCTAAAATGATTCTACCGAACCTCAGATCAACTAAATCATCAGAACTTTCCACAATAAGAAGGGTTGAGACTTCAGCATACATTAAAGTGAAGATGACAGACCACTCTTACTGAGCCCAGAGCACAGAGCAGGTTGTGTAATTATGTAAATATGTTCTACAGTATGAAGTTATGTTTCTCTTGTCATTTTTCCTATAGGATTGAGGACTCCTGCCTGATGAACAAGAGCTGTGGTCAACTTGGTCCGGGCCAGACATGACATTTGACTTACAGAAATCAGCCTGGACAATCAACAATGTGGAAGCCTTACGTTTGCCAACCATTGCACACATGGTGAAGAGGCATCAAATGTCCCCAAAACAGCTATACCTTTTAAGAGAAATACAGACAAGCAAATGTAAAGCAAATGAGGCCAACATCACCATGTGTGTGGCTACTGTATACCAGAAGATGGTGTGGTGGGATGCGCACTTTGTATTTGCACATACAATGCAGAGCTTCTTGTATCATTCCTTAATGAGCTCGGTGTGACCTATGGTTTTGTGTGGCACCAACGTGTACTTGATCCCATACTCTCCTTTTCTTAAAATTTGTTCTCATTTGCTAAACATTTTGGAAAGAACCTTTTCGGGCATGGACAATCCAGACCTGACATTGGTCTGGTGTAAAGTCTTTGCATTCCTTATACAGTACATAGCCTGACTTGTTGATGTAAGTGCTTACCATACACTTTCCACCGCCATGTGAAGAAAAATTCTATTCATTTTTATTTTGTAGATAATATGTATCACATATTCGATATTACAATATCTAATGGTAAACAGTGAATTGGTATTGTGTGCATGGGTGATGTATAGAAGGTGATGTCTCAATGATTCTGTAAGTACAAGGTTTCTCTAAAAATAGGAATGAACCTGCAATGTTTTGGATAGGCCCTGTTACAAGTGGCAGCTTTTGTTGAGTATTGTGTGTAGAGATTTGAAAAAAATGACATCAACATTCTGAAACTAGTGCCAAAATCATTGTACTAATTCAACTAACACCTGAGTTTGAAAGTGGGGTGAGGTCTGGGCTAGAGGTAACACACCACTGCCATTGCAATTGAGCTGATGCAATTGATAGGACAGAGTGTGTGACTGTAAAGTACGTTTTGTTATGTACTGTACTTTGTCCAATATATACTGTATATATATTTATTTGTAAATTTTTGATCATATTTGAAATAACTGTTAAAATACTTCAGATATAAAATACTTAGCCTGTCCTTTACTCTAAAGCTTATGTTGTTTTGCTTTATATGTTTCATTTTATGTTCTCTTTTGAACTCTGATGAAAGGAAAGAATTATCAGTTGAAATTTCCTCCAGTTTATCTGCTTTCACTAGGACTGGGTCACTATGGTAGATGTTATAGAAGGCTCTGTTGTAATTATTGCCACTCAGGTGGAATCAATTCTTTAAAAAAAAGAAAAAGAAAAAAAAGAATGACCATTGTACATGGTACTGCCACACAGTAGCATTGTCACAAAACTCCCAGCTGTGCCTACTCACATACAGAAAGCTTTCTGAAAACATTGGAAAAAATATCTATAATCCTGAACGATGTGATGCTTAGCTGAAAGCTCAAAGTGCATTTGAAAGTTTTGGGATGAATTTTCCATACTTAGTGAAAAACCAGTTTAAAGGTCCCATGTTAATGCTGTTAATGCGCCATCTGATATACCCCACGGATAATGCATTTTTCATGCCTCAAACTGCCTCCTGAGCCACAGCGCTCCAAAGAACAGCAGACCTAAGGAACAAGCTTGGGGGTTTGGGGGGGATCTTCTTATTTGAGGTTACTATAGGGGAAAAATGTTATTGGCTTATTTAAGACATGGTCAATATAAAAATGAAAAAAGAACATAGAGAGGGTTTTGTTACATTTTTTGATCTTTGTTTGTACGTGAACACTGCAGAGCTGTCTAAAAACCACTGAATGTCTAAAAACCACTAAAAAGTGAATTTTGTATAATACATTGCCTTTAAAATTCCCTGGGGGAGGAATTATTACCCATTAAATGTAATAATCTTTAGTGATCTAACTGCAGCCATGTTGAGAATTTGGCTGAGCCTTGCTCATCCTGAGACCAGCAGAGCTGAGAAACAAGATAGGGAAGGGTCTTCTTATATAAGTTCACAATAGGGGAAAAAATGGAAAAGTACGGTGGCCCATAAAGTGAAAGCACAAACATTATGGTAACACGTTGCAAAATCCAAAAATGCAAACAAAAACTAGGAGGTACCTAGCTAATCAGATGTCAATCAGTATTTCAAAGGCGTAGATGAACAAAATAGACAGTTTTTAGAAAATTTGTGTTGTGTAATATTACAGAAAAAAAATAAAGTCATATAAATATTAGCAGCAATTAATTTAACCATAGTCATTTAACCGTGTGCTTAGATTTTTTTTTGTTTTTTGTTTGATATTGGGATTTGGTTAGACTGTCTGATGCACACTTTTTTCAGACTAAGTACTGTACATTCTTTTGGTACAATACAAATAAGGATATGTGACTTAGAGTGTAAAAACCCTGCTAGAGTAATTTTTGGGTGAGTCCAAAAATATTCGTCTCTGGTTATAATAAATCCTCTGTTGGCTGCACTGTCTTATCAGCATTTTTCTTTCAAGACTACTGTTTCCCCAGTCACAACTGTGCAGGTGTGAACGTGTTACCTCAATTCATCTGTAACTACGGGCCGAGCAAAAAATGTCTGCCCCGTTTGTGATTTGCAAGAGCAGTATGCAGTGATAATTTTTTTGTGGTTTGAGGGTTTAGCTGGTGCTGAAACAACTCATAGAAGAGCATAAACAGAAGTGTTTGGATATCTGCAAACAAAGTTTGGACAGATACTCTAAGGAAGGTGAAGGTTTCTTAAAGGGAACCATTAATGGAGACGAGACATGGATTCATCACTACAAGTCTGAGAGTAAACGGCAGAGTAAGGAATGGGAAACAACCTCAATCGCCGACCAAGAAAAAGTCCAAAAGTCACAACCATCAGCTAGAACATTGATGCTTACAGTTTTCTTGGATTCTCAAGTTGCCAGTATCAGAACATCATTAGGAGAAAGGTTAGGTTCAATCATCAGTACTTGCTATAGTGAGATGTTTATTGAAGAGCTGAGGCCTAAACTTTGGATTAAATTCAGAGGACTGCTATCCAAGGCCGTTGTGATCTTACATGTCTGCACTAGTGATGGGTTGTTCATTCTTTTTGAACAACTCTTTAACATGACTCAGAAGAACGAGTAGTCTCAGAAAGTAATTAGTTCATTTTCTACTGGGCGCGCATGTGCAAAGCATTGCGAAACCTCCGTAGGTTATGTATAGGAAACAGAAATGAGTCGTTATCTTTGAGTCTTTGGTCAGAATCATTCGTTCGTTTGTCACATGACTCCCATAGGGCTTTGCAGTGTATTACACAGGAAAGAGAATTGAACGGTTCTTCTCATGAGTCTTCTAATCCAAGTTGTTCATTCTTTTGTCACGTGACTTCCATAGACACTATGCAGTTCAATAGATTCAAAAGCATGAATGACTCAGACTAGAAGACTCATGAGAAGAACCGTTCAATTCTGTTTCCTGTGTAATGCACTGCATAGCGTCTATAAGAGTCACGTGACAAAAGAACGAACGACTCGGACCAGAAGATATGAGAGGTGAGCTGCTCATTCTGTTTATCATAATATGAACTTAGCTGCATTGTAATATTTTCATTGCTGGAACTATAGCCAAAACTGTGTTGGGGGTCTGTTTATTGAAAATGTAACATTTTATTTTATTTCCGATCAAAAGAACGAACTAAATGATTCGAAAAAAAAGATTCGTTCCTTTTTTCATGAATGAGATTCAAAGAACTGAGTCACTAAAATGATCTAAACTTCCCATCACTCGTCTGCACACTTCTGCCCACACTGTTGACACTCTGCACTGAGGTGATCTGCTCCATCTGACTTTCACCTGTTTGATCCCCCGAAAGCAGCCCTATAAGGACGATTTACTTCTGATGAAGAAGTGAAGACAGCAGTGTGTGTGTGGCTTGTAGTGCAGTGTAAAACACTTTTTAATGAGGGAATATGAAAAGTCGTTGATAGACAAAATCTATTAAAAACCAAGAAGAGTTTTTGAGAAATTATGTATTTATCATTTCTAAAAGTTAATTAAATAAAATCTACAGCCAGAGTGTGGGTAATTTTTGACTCACCTTCGTATATTTTAGCCAATCACAGTTTAGCTGGCTTTTCACAGACTGGTTTGCATATCGGAATGAGTAACCTACCCCTTACAGTGTGTAGTAGTTCTTTAGCTCCACTTATATTTCACACTGTTCACATGTTGGCCATGAAAAGAACAGACATGCATGTTTAAGCACTCACTAAGGCTGCTAGACTTATTGTTTATAACATGAACTGCATGCTGCCTTAATTACCTTGGATTGAATAGGTTTCTAGTGCTTCTGTAAAGCTGTAAGTTTCATGGATTTCTATATATGACTAATATAGCGGCAGGTATTTACAGTAAGAACAACATGCTGGGTAAGAACTATTATTTTCCCTCACCTAACGTGGTCTGTTAACCGTCCCCCCCCAACTTATCCCCACTGACCTAGTATTGCTATCAGTAAAGTACCAGTGTGTCTCATCTGTAGAAATAGTTTTGTTCGTGCAATTTGCATATGTTGCACTTTCCACTCATTTCTAATGAAATGACTTTACTTACTGATAGTGGTCCGAATGCTCAGGATGATACTCTCTATTAAATATGACCTCTATGAAGCAGGTTTATCCGGGCACATGTTTTGTAGGAAGATTATTTTGTAGATCTGCCTGCATCAGAGCACACGTTGCCGTCTGCATTGCTTTGATTGCCATCATTAATCGTGATATGTGTCCAGATGGCAGTCCTTTCACGTTGTTTGCTTATTAAGATGACTATGCACTATTCTCTTGTCACATAGTATGGCATGTTGGCACAGGATGCATCCCTATTTGATACACATTTAAAATATAAGAAGAATCACTCGTTTTCTTCTTTCTTCCTTCACAAAATTCACCTGAAACAAAGTACAAAGGAAGCAACTAAAATACTCAATGATATTTATTATACCTTCATAGATAAATAAAACAGTCTATTATCTGTAAAGATGGTGACTGGACTATCAGGCAACATGTCTACCTTTTTTGTAGTAGTTGTTGTAGAAAAACAAAAAATCGGATTAATAGTGTCATAACGATTCTGATTATCATGATGATTGTAGTCTCTGAAAGAATATGAGCCTGCCTTTCTTTATCATCAGCTTTTACATAATGGTGGTGGTTACATAATGGTCTTGTGCTTTGATATGATGCTTGAAACAGCGAAAAATAATAATCTCACAAAAGTGAAACAGAGAATAATTAATTGAATAAGCAGGAACTCACACCCACACTAATGAGTCATGTTGTTATCATACACATCATCATATCTCACACACGCATAAACACACACACACACATCAGGCAAAGGACACATGATAAATCCAATCACACATAATACACACTTATTTAGGGTTAAGGCACCCATACAACTCTGTCTATACACACACACACACACACACACACACACACACACACACATACACACCTTTATATAATTGAGGCAAACTTGGCAATAATAAGAATGGTTACTGTAAAAAAAAGAAAAAACTAAAAACATGCATAGGAAGACAAATACAAGCATGCAGTCACGAGATGAGAGCTGGAAGGAACAACAGATTGCTGAATGCAGCTTTCTTCACCACGTACAGTTGATAATTTGCTGTCATTTGGAAAAATACATTCTTAAATGAGACACACTAATCGTGAGTGAAACATCATTGGAGTCCATCAGTCACCACGAATGCTGCTACATGGATTAAGCACTATATTATTTCTAACAATCTAATTAAGCCACTCAGTTAAGACGGTTTATATCCGCTGTTATATACAGAAAAGGCAGGGGACTCCGCCCCACAGGAAGCCTGTCCTTTTGAGCGGTGGCTTCGTCAAAGAAGGAGTTCCCTTTTGAGGCAGTGTTCCAAAATTGTTGAAAAGTTCACACATGGCTGTGTTGTGGAACAGCACTACAGTATTTCAGGGTTTCAATGTTTCTTTTTTTATTTTTTATTTTACATTACACAATGTGGTATGTTAAAACATCCAGCCAAAATCGGTTCGGTGTTGTCGGTAAAACTGGGATGGGTGTGTGTTCGTCAGTATGTAGTCAGACGGCTTTGGTTGTACACTGCGAGCTGGAGTCCAACTCCATCAGCTCCTCTGTCACTCGCTCAGCAGGTGAAGTCCTCGAAGTTGCCCTGTCCTGGATGGTGAGGTAGGATGTTGGCCGGATATGTAGAGGGAGTGCGAAGGTTTTCACATGGGGGCTGTAAACAGAGAAGAAATACTTATATAAATGTCAAATGTATCTATTATTTAGTTTCTTAATAGTAAATAAAAAATGTAAAAACCAGATAAATATTTTGTACTGGTAATGCTTAGTAGGGACTGGAACGATACCATATTATCACGATACCTAGGTACCGATTTGATTAAAATTTCGATTCTATAAGTATCATGATTTTATAAATATCCCGATTTAATATTACATTCTTCCCAAAATGTGTTACTAATTTAAACCTTTAAAATTTTTTTAAAGGTAATTAAATGTAGCCCATTCCTTATAGCATTAGTTTTCTCATTTATAAACCAAGTGTAGCATTTAAACAATACAAGATATCTTCAAATACAAGAACTTAAGATTTAATTTAAATTAAATTAAGCAAAGAAGCCTCTTTTTTACTGAGCACCATGTATACCCACTTACAAAAGTGAGTACAACCCCTCTAATTTCAGCAAACATTTTCGCATATCTTCTCAAAGGACAATACTATAGAAATGAAACCTAGATATATTTTAGAGTAGTCAATATACAGCTCGTATAAAAGTATAGATTTACTGTTCTTTGAAAATAACTCAACATTCAGCCATTATTGTCAAAATAGCTGGCAACAATAGTGATTACACCCTAAGTGATAACAGCTGTACATCTTTAACCATGCAAAGTCTCATGTCCTATTTATCATGTTTATGTGTTTGTCAGTGGCCAAGTATGTCTTCAGGCCAGAACCCTACTGAGCACCTGTGAGACATCCTTAAATGAATTCCATGCCCAGGAGGATTAAGGCCGTGCTAGATAACAATGATGCTCACACAAAATATTATCACTCTGGACATAGTTTTGTCATGTTTGCTTGGGTGTACTCATTTTCGTTGCCAGTTATTTAGACAATAAAGTCTGCATGTTAAGTTATTGTTAGAGGACAGTGAATCTGTACTGCTATACAAGCTGCACATTGACTATAAAGTACATCCAATTGTAAATGAGAAAAATGAGTGTACTCATTTTTTGTGAGATACTGTACCTCCATATTTCTAAACAAACTTAGCAAATAATTCAATCCTACCAAACGGGATGAAAATGTGTAAATAGTTTAGAGTGTACCACTTGAAGGATTATAAAGAAACAGTTATGTTTTCAAATATAAAATGGCTCCAAAATCTTAAAATTCAACACACATGGTTTTTGACTAATTAGTACTCGTGGTGTGTTGAGACTGGTGTTAGCATGTGTAATGAGGGGGTTTGGGACTAATTTGCTCACAGAGTTCGGCGAAAAAGGCAGATTAGAGGCTTTTTGTGATGTAAAGCCATAAAATGTGTTTCTGTTGCTTCACTTGGAAGCTTCTGTGCTTCTGGCTGATTACCGGTCATCAAAATGAAAACCAGCCAATTCTGGACACTGGCTGATCGACCGGTTCACCTGTATTATAAATGTAAAAAAACATTTTTGGAGTCAGTGTGGTGATATGTGAATTGCCATATAAAAGAATCATAACTGAATCGATTTTTTCTCTGAAGTAACATGAACTTCAACATTAATACACCATAAGACAGGAATTCTTAAAACTTTTGCAGCGAGGAACTCCAATTCCACATGAATTTCACACACTCTGCCTGAACATAATCAAATATTCAACAATTAGGTTATTTAATTAGGAACAAACAGTAGGTTCATTTTACTTTTCATTATCAGATTTGCCAATTTATAGGACTATTTATTTTTTTTAGTTACTGAGGTTTGGATTAAACCCATTTAATTTGTGTCAAAGGGGCTAGCTGTAAGAACTATAATTACAGTGGTACCTCGGCATACAAATTTAATCCGTTCAAAATTTCATATTGAAACATATTTTACCATAGGAAGTATTATAAATGCAGTCGTTCCAGCCACCCAAAAATATTACCAATATAACTAATATCCAACACTATAATCAAATTTTTGTATATAAAAACAATCAAAACATTTAGAAAAGAAGACTTTCACAATTTAAGTCACATAATATTCCCGTTCCATCAGGAAAAAAAAACTCAACAGATGGGTCATTTACTGCTTTTAGGTCGTCAGCTGACTTTTTTGTTACCACATAACGTTTCTGAGCCTTGACTTGACCAAGTGAAGCAACTCAAGATCATAAAACTGTCCTCAGAGACTTGTACAGTGGGCACTATGCCTGATAGATGGATCACTTTGTGCACTTCTCCACTTACTCTGATGCACCCATCACTTTGGAATAGTGTAAATCTGGATGCATCAGAACACAACATTTCTCTATTACTCCAAAATCCAATCTACATGCTCCCTAGCAAATTGAAGCTATTTTCCTGATTAGTCTCACTAACAAGTGGTTCTCTTATGGCCATACAGCTGTTTAGTCTTAATTCTGAGTTCTTGCCACACTGTACATGTGGAAATGCTCTTACTTTCACGTAAATGTAGCTGTGATTTGTACTGTTGCTGTATTATGATGTAACTTCACATGCTTCTGGCACTGTCTTTTTCATGAAGTCGACAGTTCAGAACTATCTTTCCAGGTTTTATTTAATGTGGTGGACAGTTGTTAACCCAATTAACACAATTCCAGTAAGTTTCAGTTCTCATAAACCAAATACGTCCAAATAACTCATTAATTAACCAATGTTACAACCACAAGTATTGCATAAAGTACAAATAAGTTCAGTATGACAAACATATTTGTGCTTGTTATGTAAAGAACATATTTGTGCTTGTTATGGAAAGAACATATTTGAGCTTGTTATGGGAAATATTATGGATAATTAGTAAAATGCAATTGAAAAGCAAGTTCCAATATCAACACCTGCATATAAGTTCAGTTAAGATTAGGAACATGCTGTAATTTTAATTTAGTTTTGATTATTTGTGTGCAGTTTAATCATGGAATTAATAAACATACGCTAGTGCAGGTTGATTAAGTAAACATAAAGTTATTAAACATAAATGCCACTCTATTCTATTTGTGTCAGAGGTGTATTGATTATCGGCCATTTTGTTAAATTATGATGCTAAATATCCTAGCATAAATACACTCTTTACAGTAAAAGTACATAATCTAAAAGACATTTTATAAGATAGACCAGAATAAGAATTACAGTTCCGTAATCTTAGAAAAAATATCTACAGCAATGATTTTTAAACTCTGAGCTCTACCCCCTCGTGGATTGTGGTGGTAGTGAATGGGGCATCAATATAATGTTTAATGAAATGTTGAAATTTGAGTGCTTTTATGATGCTGCATTGTAGGGTGTGTCTAATACCCAGTGATAATTATTATTATTTTTTTGTTTTTTTTCCCCAATTTTCTCCCCAATATTAGTCATAGCCAATTCCTCCCCGTCACTAGGGGGCTCCCACGTTAAGGCTACTACTACCACTCAGTCGGGAGGGCGAAGACTATCCCGTGTTTCCTCCGAACCGCGTGACGTCAGCCGA
>JAOVVA010000001.1:19353666-19366868 GCA_028565275.1 Leiocassis micropogon
TATACACATATTAATATATATATATATATATATATATATATATATATTAAAACACTGGTTTAGTGGATAGCGCTGTGGCCTCGCATCTCCAGGGTTGAGGGTTTGATTCCCGCCTTGGATCTGTGTGTGTGGAGTTTTGCTTGCAAGATTAGGTTAATAGGTGTTGAAAAAATTGCTTGTGGTGTGTGAATGAGTGTATGAGTGTTTGATGTGTGCCCTCCTTGTGCCTAAAGTTTACTGGAATAGGCTCTAGGCTTCTTACAACCCAGTATAGGATAAGCAGTATAGAAGATGGATAAATGAAAATGAATATAATATAACATGGATGTCTTGTCCTGTTAAAATGCTCTTCAACACTGCTATGTAGTAAAGTCATGTCTATAAAGCTAATTTATTAATAATAACTAATAAGTAATTTTTTAAATAAATGAGGGGTAGAAAGGCAAGAAATAGGAATAAAGCAGAGTAGGAGATGGAGTGCAGAACAAATGACCAATGAGATTTATGCTTGATGGTGTGTGTGTGTGTGCGTGTGTGTGTGTGTGCGTGTGTGTGTGTGTGTGTGCGTGCCGCGCGCACGTGTGTGTGTGTGAGAAAGAAATGGAAGAGAAAGAAAAAAAATGATAAGGTAAGAGCTGACAAGGATAGAATCAAGAGCAACAAAAGAGGGGATGAGGGAAGAGAGGAAAAGAGAAGACAAGATAAAAGACAGCATCTCTCTGACTAGTTTATTATCCGCTTCACCTACAATTAAAGCTCAAACTGGCCTCTTTTAAATCACAGAGCTATATCACCCAGTCAAGAACCCTGACATCCATCAACTGCAACTGCCTGTGCTCTCTCCATTTACTTTTCTGAGTGTGTGTGTGTGTGTGTGCGTCTGTTTACATCTCTCATCATGATCCTCAGCCATTCCTCCCTCATTTCCACAGCTAGTTTGGATCAAGCTACGCTTCGAGTCAAATTAGATTAAAGCAAAATAAAAAAAAGAGACACAGCCCTACAGCTGTGTAGTTTCTTTCATTGCCAACATTTCTCTATTTACCAGAACAATTTGCCTCAAGTTTTAAAAAAATTTTTTTTTCATATATTTACTAGGTTCAATTTCAGTAGTCTTAACTCAGTATCCAGGCGTGTGCCATATTTAAGTCATTTGAGAGGATAGGAAAAGTTTCTAGTTTAAATCATTTAAGTTGTTTTAGTTTCCCTACAAGGCTTGCGATTCCTTTCATCATGGATAAGGAAATCAGATTTGGGCAGTGCATTAAGAATACAGAAATGTTATGACAAATTTTAGGCATCTTTTCATGTTATATCTGAGCTTAATCGTCATTCGGTTATCTGTTTTATCCACCATTCTCCTATGTCTCTCTCACTTCTCTCTATGCCTTAGTGTTCGCGTGTTAGTTAGCTACTTACGTGGCACTGCACGTTGTCCAGGCTCAGGACGGCTCCTCGGTCATTGTTGTTGCTGCGTTTGTGGTTCTTCTTCCTGCAGCGGCACAGCTTGTACTTGATCACCTGTTAAAGAGAGAGTTTGCACTTTAGGACTCGCACCTTTCTTCATGTCCACTATGTCACATACCTTCTGTCATGAATTAAGTGAAAAAAGTAGGATGCATGCTTCTTTGAGAATTTGCATTAGCTTGGTATACATAGCTTAGGCAAGTGGAACATGACCTTTGGTATGAGATACAGATATATCATTATGACAAATTCAGGTCATTCACAATGACCAGCTCCAACTATGACATGCTAAACATGAGCTTTGAATGTCAAACGCCAAACACAGAATGCAAAATGGCAGGACTGATATACTAAAGGTCAGTTTCAAAATGCTTGATCCCAGCTTCTGTATGCCAAACACTAGCTGGAATAGACCAAATACCATCTTAAACACATCAGTGAACAGCTTTGAAAAGCTTTGCACCAGCTTTGATGACATTTATATCTATCAGCAGCTATGGTATGGCAAACTCTAGTATGTAGTACACCAGATCTGGTTTGCCAAATGGGAGCACTCATATGACAAGGAATATCTTATGGTATGCCAAACAGCAGTTCTGGTAGACCAAACCCCAGCTGTGATATGCTAAACACCAGCTCTTGGACACCAAACGCCAACTGTGGAAGGCTTCCCCATGCCAAACATTAACCCACAGTACATCAACCAGTATCTTTCATTTGTCAATCAGCAGCTCCAGGGACACCAAACCCAGCAGTAGTATGCCAAACAGTAGCTCTGGTGCAACATACCCCAGCAGCTCTGGTATACCTAACCCCAACTGTGGTATGCCAAACAGCAGCTCTGGTACACCAACCCAAACTGTGCTAAACTAAACAGTAGCTCTGGTACACCAAACTATAGCTGTGGTGTGCTAAAGGGCGGCTCTTGTAGAACCCCAACTGTAATATTATAACAGCAGCTATGGAACAACAATCCCTGTTGTGGTATGCCCATCTGCAACTCTGGTATGCTCTTGAACACCAAACCCCAACTGTGGTATGTCAAACAGAAGCTCTGGTACTCCAAACAGGAACTACGGAGCTGCTTATTGGCAGCTCTAGTACGCCACATGGCAGCTATAGTATACACAAAGCAAGACATGGCACTCCAACCTGCAGATAAGTTTGGCTTAATTATGGTAATTACCTGTTTAATAAATATGTCAGCCAACATTCCATTTTGCATCGCTAATTTGTCTTTATCTTATGTAGACAGGAGGCTCAGGAGTTTTTACAATTTATCCGACTTTTATTTTGTAGAGACAAAATATTAGTCACAGTGTATTACAGTGAATGTACACTGTTTTAGATATGTTTGGAACAAATTAAAATGTCTTTACTCTCTTTAGGTCAGTTGACATTAGCATTTTTTCCCCAAGCAGTCTTATTTAAGGTTGTTTAAGTGCTAAATTTGGTTGGGAAGTAACCTTTTATAACAACAACAACAATGATAGCAAAACCTTTCAAACTATTTTCAACCACCAAGCTTCACACATAAATTGATGTCCTAATGGGAATGTGAAAATGAGCCAGATGCTTTAGGGATCTCTAGTGCAGATCAGGAAGCCATATGTTTGGTCCATCAGAGCCTCTAAATAGAGGCCAATTCATTGAGGATTATGCAAGCGAGGACCGTTTCGGGCTCTGTGGGGTAACTAATTGCTGTAGCTCTGAGCTGTCGTTCATCATATAGACACACACAGAAAAACACACAGGACAAACAGTACTTTGATGACAGCTCTTAATATTTTAGTATCGAAGACATTTTCATCTTGTCTCTAAAACTCTTTAGAGAGACAAACCAAAACAAAAAAACTGCTTTTTTCATCTCAGAAAAAACAATATGATTCATTTCACTTGGCCCGATCTTTGCTGCTAGTCTCTCAAAAATGTAAATTAATAACATTGAAATGTTTCAAACAGGCAATATTCAAAAGAAATATTGCCTCTGAAATCATGGCACATGGCATAACTCATAACACACTTTGCAAACTGATCTTAATATTTAAGAACGCTAATAGTAATACTTGCTCGGTCATCTATTTAGCTTTTGTTTGCTTACAGTACACTACTGGTTGTGTGCTTTGAGTTAGCTGAGATATGATTGTGAAGAGTCAGCACTGTCCCTATAACTAGCATGATGGAGATGGACAACCTGTTATAAATCACATGGGTGCGGAGATATTCCATATCCACATTGCACTGTGACATCCATGTGTGCAAAAAGAAAAGAAAAAAAAATCAGCTGTCTCGTTTCATTTTTATTGGGCCTGCCATTGTCACCAGGGTTGCTGTTATCTGACAGTAAATGGAGCATTTTCGCTTGTGGGTTTGAGTTGGCAGAGCTGAGCTCTGAAATATTTGTGCTAGGAGGCTTTATAGAAAACCATGAATAATAAATAATTTTCACACTGGCCAGGAGAACAACATCCGCTTATGCCTTAACGGCCTGCATGCTGATTAAGATTCTATTGCTAAAATGTGTGTCCTCAGGAAACAATGCAGACAAGTAAAGAAACTATTTTGTCTTTCATATAGATATCTCTTTACTATAATAATTATTATAATGACTTGACCGTGAGCTTTTGTAGCAACACTAAGAAAAATAACACACCAATTAAAATGTTTAACTTTTTAATTGATATAACGTGACACAGGAGATGCATTTGCTGCTGGATGTTTGGTCTACATCACATGCAGCCTATTGCCAGTCTTGAGTCTTGTTTTCACTTCCAGAAACTGGAGGTGGGAATAAAGCACTTGGCAGCAGATATCACCGAATCAGAAACCAAAGAGATTGCCATATGCTGCGTTTTCACCTACAAATTCTGATGGTCCTACCATGGCTTCTACTATGTGCCTTGTTCCTGTTGCCGTTTATCTAAATGGATGAAAGCTGCTTACGGTTTATTTTTGGTCTATATCATGTAAAAGTCATAACTGCTATCCAGCCTGTTGGTGTGTGCCTTGTTCCTGCTTTCAAGTCCTAATTAGATGATTGTCTGATTGCAGTACTTATTCCTGCCTCTGGTTTCTGATTTCATAACTGCTGCCATGTGCCTTAGTCCTTCTTTTGGCTTCTTATGTATTCCTAACTTCTGCCACGTGCCTTGTTCTTCACTTCATCATGATTGGATGATGGCTGCTCCTACGTGTTTTGTTCCCTGTTATGGTTTCTGATTGAATAAGTGCCTGCTGCCACGTGCCTTGCTCCTGAATCCAGTTTCTTATTAGATGATGATTTCTACCATTCCTGGTTCCAGGATCAGATTGGATAATAGCTCCTGCCATGTCTTGTTTCTCATTCCAGCTTCTGATAGGATAAGAGCTGTTCCCATGTGCTTTATTCCCACTTAAAGTTTCTGGATAAATGATTATCTGCTGCCATGTGCCATGTTCCTTATCCTGGTTTCTATTCAGTAATGCACCACATTTCTGTATGTGCATTGTCTTAGTTTTTTCTGGCCACTATTCATTAGTGATACTTGGCCTGGTGTGCTTTTTTAATCAGTATTTTTCTTGGTCATCTTTTTATATAACTGTATATCCTCAGACAATTGGGGTAAACAGTTGTCTCTTGGTTTTCCACAGTTTTGAAGGACTTTATTATTATTTTTTTATTTCAAGGACTAAACAAGATACAGGATGTCACATTCCGAACAGGTCCTTTATCCATCACATCTTTTTACTTTCCAACTTTTACAATGAGCATGATAGATATTCCTTTTATCCTCAAGGAGCTGGTTATTATTATATGGCTCATTTTACAGTCAAACTGGACCCGGCTTGCAATTTCAAGGCCTCATAAAATATATCATTATTCAGGCAGGTGTAATGCATGAATGCAGAGGATGTTCTGCATGAGGGTGAGAACTTCTGCTAAAATTCACTGGTGTCCTTGTAACAATGTTGAAACACTTTCAAAAGTCAAACATATAGACTTATCATATAGATTGATTAGTAAATGTGAACATCTCAAAAACTTCAAACAAACTTTAAACAAAACAATCTGTGACGGATTGGGCCCCGGTCCGGGGTGTACCCCGCCTCGTGCCCTCCAGTCTCCTGGGTTAGGCTCCAGGCCCCCCCGGGACCCTGAATACAGGATAAAGCAATCTCATGATTTTTCTTTTTGCATTACATGACATTAAATGCCTTTCTTGAATCAAAGCACTTTTTCAAGCACATTACAATAAATAAGGTGTTAAATAGGGTGTTGTCGCTCACCAAAAGGGGAAAAAAATTAAGTCTGTCAAGTCAGTGTTGAGGCAGACATAGGAGCTTCTCAAGCAAGTATAGGAACAACCCACTCAATGTAGTCTTTTTTAACTGAACAGTCTAGTTTGAGAGAAGGCAGGTTGAACCAGCAGGTTTGGTGATGATTCCCACTTGAGTCTTGTTACTACCAGTCACTTATGTGTGTCACTTTGTGCTTTCACTAACTTGAACTTGATGGAGTGAAAGCCATAAATTTATGATAGACCCTGTTCTGTTGATTTTACATTTTTGTAGAGTTTATAAAAGTCCTCTGTGAAGCATGGACTGAATAAATGCAACTTCAGAGCTCTGCTAAAATTCATCCTACCTCCCAAGTCTTCCTCGATGCTCTCACACCTCACCCGGTCCTACAGCTGTTGCTAAGCATTGTATTGCTTCCCAGACTTAATCCTTTTGACAGGCCTGAAAATTATTGTTACTTTTGTTGTTAATTAATAATCGTTAATTCTTGTAAATATCATCACACATAACTTCTGTTTGTCCGACCACTGCCACGATGAGAATGGAACATTTTATTAAGCAACCTTAATGAGATTTTGATTTTATGTTAGCACCAGTCTAGCAATAATGCAAATTTATCACCTGGGTGCCAAATACAGCAACTGCTATAGAGGCACGCCTAACTCAAGACACTAATAAATGTGCTTATTAGAATTCCTACAATGCCAAAATTATCAAATACATACTATAGGTTTCCTCCCACAGTCCAAAGACATGTAAATTAGGCTCATTGATGTTCTTTAATTGCCCCCAGTGTGTGTGTGTATATGTGTCCTGTAATGGATTGTCACCCTGTCCAGGGTGTACCCTAAGTCTCCGGGGATAGGCTCCAGGTTGCCCGTGACCCTGTACATGATAACTGGTACAGAAGATTAATTAATACATAACTATTACAGTACATCTATTTACAGTATATATCACATTCAGATAAGTAAATACAACATAGACCTTGCATTTGCTTTGATTTAAAATCATAACCATCTGGCCACTGGCTGTGAACATTATCCATTTGAGAATACATGAACAATTTTATTATTATTATTAATAATAATAATAATAATAATAATAATAATAATAATAATAATAAACATTTTATTTATACTGTACTTTATATTTGGAGCAAATCTAAAGCTCAGCAAAAAGCCTGATCTCCCATAGGATGAAGCTTGGTCTTAGGAGGTTTCAAAAGATGTACTGACACAGAATGGAGGTTGCGTGTAGATGTATGTGAGGTAATAAGTTGTTTAAGATAGGGAGAGGCATCTCCATAAATGCACTGGTGGATAAAAATTGCCCTTGTAATCAATTCTGAATGAAACAGGGAGCTAATGAAGAGATTTAAAAATGGACGTTATATGGTCTGTTCTGAATATACTGCAGCTTTTAAGGCTTTTTCCAGAACTCCAATGAGGGATGCATTGTAGAAGTCTGGCCTGGAGGAGACAGACGCATGGACTAACAAAGTTCCTAGGGTGAAAGAAAGACGTCTTACACAGATGTCTGATATGAGCCTCATACGTCAAATGAGAGTCCTTTTTAACCCGATGGTTAATACCAGATATTGACAATAAGATATTACCAGAAAAGTTAATACTAATGATGTTAGATAGCCTAACCTAGTGTGGGGTGCCTACTAAAATTGCTTCAGTCTTAGAGCTGTTCAGCTGCAGGAAAGTTTTCTTCATCCATGACTTTATCTTCTCCAAACAGATGGTCAAAGTGGATAATGGGCGGAGTAGATGAGGAGGTTGAATACATCCTACGGTAAAGTTGAGTATGATCAGCATAGCAATGAAATAATTTTTTTTTGCCAGCTGATGATACAGCCTAGAGGAAGCATATATAATATAAACAAAATGGGCCCGAGCACTGAGCCCTGAGGAACAACACAGGTGACACTGTGTGTAGTGGATTTACATTCTCCATTCTTCCAGTAGGATGAGAACCAGTTGTAAACAGATTCAGAGAGACAAGCAGTATGACGTAATCTGTAAAGGAAAATGTTGTGATCAACAGTATCAAAGGCCGAAGTCAAGACGACATCAGCAGGTCATTCGTTACTGTAACCAGAGCTGTTTCTACACTATGGCAGGGGTGGAAACCAGTCTGGAATTTCTCAAACAATCATTTTGTTTTAGATGGGACTGAAGCTGTGCAGCAATTTCTAAATTTACTTTGACTTGTATTTCATTGCAGACAATAACCCTTAAAAGACGTTTAGGGACTGAAGACACCAAGTGATGAAGTGTATTAGGTGTAATTTTGTCCCATTCTTCCTGCAAACAAGTCTTAAGGTGGGCAACAGTACGGGGTCTTTGTTGTCGCATTTTGCGCTTTAAAATGAGCCACACATTCTCTATTGGAGATAGGTCGGGACTGCAGGCAGGCCAGTCAAGTACATGTATCCTCCAGGACTTATGACAGAACATTTTGTAATGTGTGCAGAATGTGGTTTTGCATTGTCTTGTTGAAAGGGGTCCCTGGAAAAGAAAATCTCTATGTGCTTTTCAGCATTAATGGTGCCATCACAGAAGTGCAAGTTACCTTTGCCAAGGGCACTGACACAACCCCATACCCATGACAGACCCTGGCTTTTGGACTTGTTGCTGGCAACATTCTGGATGATCCTTTTCTTCTTTGGTCCGGAGCACACGGCGTCCATTTCTCCCAAAAAATACCTGAAGTACTGATTCATCTGACCACAGTACACGTTTCCACTGTGTGATGGTCCATCCCAGATCCTCCAAGCCCAGAGAAGTCAACGGCGCTTTTGGACACTGTTAACATAGGGCTTCCTTTTGGTACAGTACAGTAGAACCTTGGATTATGAGCATAATTCGTTCCGGAAGCGGGCTCGTATTTCAAAACACTCATAAATCAAAGAGTTTTGCGAATCAATTTTTTCATAAGAGAGAATGGAAACTCAAATTATTCATTCCACAGTCCCAAAAAATAAATACATAAAAATAATAAATACAAAATAAAAATAAATAAATAAATGAACTTGCACTTTACCTTTAAAAAAAAAATCCCTGAAAAATAAGTGTTTCCGTTTATGCGCGTGTGTATTAAATATGTGTGTATTTGTGAAGCTAAAGTAAGAGGAGAGGAGGAATCAGACCATCCCCTCTCCCTCTTCTCATCTTACACAGTAAACCTTCCTCCTCTCTTATTTGAGAATTTTAGTCGGAAGTTTTATAGGAAAACGTAGCAAGGAACATCATTAATAAGTCTCGTGTGAGTGCATGCTAACAGAATCACTGCTGTAAAGTAAAAAAAAAAAAAAAAACTAACAAATTAACCTGCACTTTTAAACTACTTTTTAACACTACTTTTAAAAAGAATCGCGACAGAGCAGTGTTTCTGTGTAGAGCAGAGTGTGTATGTGTGTGTGTGTGTATGTGTGTGTGAAGGCGAGAGGAGGAAGGTGTGTGTGTGTGTGTCTGAAGGCGAAAGGAGGGGTGTGTGTGTGAAGGGGCACGGTGTCCAATGACGTGTGCGCACACAGACACAAACTGCAGGCTGCCCCAGAGAGGGAGAAAGAAAATGTATCTTTAACCTTTCTAATGAGACCGAGCACTAAGACCCAGCAGGGGAGACGATTACCATTAATTCCGCAGCGCAAGAGAGAGAAAAAACATTGGCCTTATTTGTGATCACGTGACGCTCTGCGTCAAAACACGGTACTCGTAAACCAAGACTTGCTCGTTTTTCAAGTCAAAATTGATAAAAAATCTTTCCTCGCGTTACTCGCAATCCGAGGTTTCACTGTACAGTTTTAACTGGCATTTGTGGATGTAACTACGTATTGTAGTACTTGACAAAGGTTTGCCAGAGTAGTCCTGATCCCATGTGGTGATGTCGCTTATAGATGAATGACGATTCTTCATGCAGTGCCGCCTGAGGGATCAGAGATCACGGTTGTTCAGCTTAGGCTTGTGCACTTGTCCTTTACGCACTGAAATTCCACCAGATTCCTTAAATCTTTTAATTATGTTATGCACTGTTGAAGGTGAAATATCCAAATGTTTTCCTATCTTTCTTTGATAAACATTGTTTTTAAACGTTTCAATAATTTTGTCACGTACAGTATTTGTCATGTATTTGTACTGCCCAGTTTGCCTCCTAAAGGACTAGACCTTTCTTGGGTGCTGCTTTTGTACCAAATCATAATTACAATTACCTGTTGACATCACTTGTTTGAAATCACATCATTATGTAACCAATTTACCTGATTACTGGCCCAAAATTGCTCCTGTCCCAACCTTTTTTGGAATGTGTTACAGATCTGAATGACAGGAATGTATATTTACAAATGAAATGAAGTTGACCAGACAAAACATGAAATATTTTGTGTTCATATTGTCTACAATGAAATACAAGTCAAAGTAAATTTAGAAATTACTACTTCTCTTTTTATTTGCGTTTGCCATACTGTCCCAACTTTTCTGATTTGGGGTTGTACTTCTGGATCTAAAGGATTTTTTTAATGGTCTGATAACAACAGTTTTCAGTGTAGGGGGAACATATCCAGTCTGGAGAGAGTGACTTATGATCCTGGTAATCAGGGGACTTATAGCACAGAGTTTAAATATAACCAGAACTGTCGGAAAAGCATCCTGAGCACAATTTGATGGTTTCATCTTTCTTACAATGACCTCAACCTCTTGCTGTGTAACGTCAGAGAAAGTGCTGAAAGGTTGTAAATTCCCTGGCTGTGGTTCATCCTTGAAGACAGGCAGTGCAGAGGAACTGGATGGAGATGATGACTTTTTCTCCTCTGTAGCTTTCAAATGAGGCAAATAATATAAATGAAAAGTTACTTGGACTTTCCAGGGCTATTGTTAATGATATTTGAGTAAAACTGTGATCTGGCAGCTCTAAGGTATCTTGCATAATCGTTCTGATGCTTTCTGTAGACTTGCTTATGAACAGTGAGTCCTGAGGCCTGTTGACGTCGCTCAAGGACACACCCAGCTGTCTTCATCTTCCGCAATTCACAAGTCTACCATGGGGCTGAATGTGAGAAGCAGACTGTTATATGTGACATGGAAATCAAGGAGACTGCTAAGGGATTGGTTGTAGAACTCAACGGACTCAATGGCTGAAAATTTTTCACTTTTAATGTTTGAGAACCTGAGCTACAGCGGAATAATGGTACATATTGACCAGGCGAATACAGGTGAACAGATCTACAAGATATGGGCTCACTTTCAGAGTGGTAACATCATAAAAAAAAGACCAAAATGAAATCCAGCACAAATAATCCTCAACATGAGCACCGTTATACCGCAGCACATCAACCCAAAGCACATATCCCAGCATCACATCCTAATCCATCTTTAGTTCCGACAAAAAATACAAATAGAGCATTCCAAGACTTTGTTTGTCCTTTCAACTTAAGTCTTGCCAATGTCATTCTGTGCACCGCCTATATACTATAGATCACTGTTAACCTTTTTCTTGTTTACTTGTTCTGCCTTTCCCTTGAAATATTAGCCTGAATACAGTGCTTTAACTCTCTGATTGACCTTGACTGTAGAGTGTGGACTGTTTTTTCCTCTCAATAAATGTGTTGCCTCTATCTCCCCAAATATGTGTACCTATCTCCCCAAAAATGAAGATTTTGCCATTAATCCCACTACAGTTATCTGTAGCCAGGAGTCTAGCGAGCAGATTGGCTGTGCTCTTAGGGGGGGGAAGGGGTATCATACTTGCACACTGCAACACCAGGCAATGATGGGCGTCTGCTGAACACATGCAAATACAGTAGCATTCCCCTGTGCATGGGTAACAGTTCAAACTGATGCGGTCTTGAAGGAAACACGTGATAGCAATCGCTTTCTCTGGTGTGTAGCTGTGACCTCATTTTTAGTGGATTTTTTTGGATTTTATTTGTACAAAAAGCAAACTTTGTGAACTTTTTATTTAGAGATTTGAGAGTGAGAAAAAGATTTGTAACTTTAAAGAAATAGTATGCAAATGCAATAAATTTTTCCATTACAGAAAAGTTATAAGAAATTTCATGTATACTTTAAATCATGGTTCTTGGTAAAACAGAAAATTGGAGTCGGACAAAATCGGAATTGGCAGGGCAGACTATTTAAAAAATATGAACTTGATATCGATACATCTCTAATTTTAAAGAATTAGAAATATACTGTTTATACTGTACATAAAATGCTGTTTTTTTTTGTTTGAAATTCATAAAATTCACGTTATTAAATGGTGGCCTTATTGCAAATGAAAAATGTATTCAAAATCCCCATCTGAGATATGAATAATTAAGGTTAATCTGGGTTATGAATTAACAAAAAAAAAGAAAAAAAAAACATATAAAAAGGAGTAAATATTACCTGTATCCTAAGAAGTATATAAAGAACCAAACTTTGGGTAATAAAAGCACCCTAGTATCCTGGGTTCTACACATATCCCAACAACAGCATGTTCTATTATATATTGGGATATTATGCCAGAACTGGGTGACATTTGTCCCTGCATTTTTAATGTCTAGATGTTATTTAAACAATAAAGCATAAATCATTATGGATCATATTTGAATAAAATTTTCTGTTACATTTTGAGATTTTCATCCGAATTTTATGGGTCCAAATGCACTAGTCGTACCATCTGTAAAATGACTTATGCATTTTTGAATGCTTTTGAAATGAATGCCATCATACATTGGAACATCTTACCTCATAAAGATAGTCAAAGAGCTCCAAAATTGTCAGAATACTGGCTCCAATAAAAAGACCCATCTGACCACCAATATCACCTGGGGAAGGAGTAAACCAGATGTTGAACAGTTCTCATTTCTATAACTATTTATAGTGTACACAAATGTCAAATTACAAGCAATATAAAATGATTATAAGTACACAGTAAGCATTTAATTGGATGTTTGATTTAGCTACTAAACATGTGCCACGATTATGTAGAATCATATTAACCAGCAGACTTTTTTCAATACCTCACTTGAATGTCAAAGGATTTATTTGACTAAGAATAATGACTTACCCAGTAATCCAGGCAGCTCGTAGGCCTTTTTCTGCTCAATAGTTTCATAGTTCAACGCCTCAAAGAAGATATCCAGGACCAAGATGTTATCCCTGTCAAAAGGTTGAGGAACTTAGTAAGTCAAGCAAAAGTCAATTTGTTTGTTAGAACATAGTGAACTCGAGCCTCCGGGTGGCGCAGTGGTAAAGCGCTCGCCCTATCATCCGGGGAGCGCTGGATCGAACCCCGATCGAACCCCGATCGAATATCAAATGTAGTGAACTCGAGCCTCCGAGTGGCGCAGTGGTAAAGCGCTCGCCCTATCATCCAGGGAGCGCTGGATCGAACCCCGGGTGATGCTGTTTTCCTCTCACAGCTGGAGGCACAGAGAGAGCTGATTGGCCGAGCTCTCTCAGGGG
>JAOVVA010000001.1:19385953-19400656 GCA_028565275.1 Leiocassis micropogon
AAGTAATAAGTCATTGACATTACATATGAATGACAGCTTCCATCTTGTTACATACATTTCAGTACGTTTTGTAATACATCAGTTTTTGCTTCAATATATATCCAAAATTTCAATTTTTTAAGTTGCATTATAAATTTCCACAATAGCGTTTGTTTCCTATGATTAACTGACATACTGTCCAGGGTGAACCCCTCCAGGCCTCCCATGACCCTGTACAGGACAAGCAGTATAGAGAATGAGTGAGAGAGAGTGTATATAAATCTTTTTCTAGTCAAAATCAATGAAAATGATATGCTATTAAATATTTTAAGATTTTAAAATTAAGAGTAATGATAGTTTTTTAAATATATATATATATTTATATAAACCTACAGTATCTCTTGAATGACGATCAAGAAATACGATCTCTGAGAGAGACAGGTGAAGCAGCACAGAACGAAGAGTGGAAGAGTGAGCGAGCGAGTGACTTAGTTAATTTTCTACCTGGCTGAAAAGCACAGTTGTTGAAACAAACAGTGAACAGACTGCAAAATAAAATTCCCTACTGAGACTCAAGCCTGCTTCCCATCCTTTAGTCTTGGAAACTGTTACAGCTGCCATGCATTCTGTTCATGGTGCTCTTTGATCTCAGTTAGTTTGTATGAAATTTTCAACGTTTCGTAAAAAAAAAACCCAAAAAACTTAAAAAACGTAAAAAAAAAAAAAAAAATTCACCACAAGTAAGTTTCCATATTCAAATACTGTATGGGCAAAATGACTTACATTTAAAAGTGCGCAAAAGGCTCAAGGGATGCAGAAGCAGGAGCCTCAACAGGATGTTAAAGGAAAAAATGAAAACAACTTCACTGGTCAACATGGGCCAAAGACATGGCCTTGCATCCAGCCAGTAAGCAGTCACCAGTCAAAAGCACTTGATGAATGAATAAATTAAAACTGAGAAACTGTTTGGTATATTTTAAAAAAAGAAGCATAAACTGTTCGACCTGCCGCGGTGGCTTAGTGGTTAGCACTGTCAACTCGCACCTCCTGGGTTGGGTGTTAGCTGTCTAATCTGGTTTATTCCTACAGTCCAAAAACATGCACACAATTTTAAATTGCACATAGTATGCTATTGGGTATGAGAGTGTGTGCTAATGCTCTGGGATGGGTTAACACTGCATTCACGGGGAACCCCACCTCGTGCCCTGAGCTCCCTGTGATGGGCTCCAGGATCCCTTTGACCCTACGAAGGATAAGGAGCAGGTCTCTGGAGCCCCATAGATACTCGGACCTTCTGTCTTTAAAATACCTTCAACTGGACTCATATAAACACTGATGGGTGTTAATTCAACACTCTAACTGTTAATTAGACATTATGGAATTCGTTAAACTCTAAAATTCTCTAACGTGTAGCAATACTTCAATGCCAACTAATGTAAATACTGTTGACAGCTCGAACCATGAGCACAGTTTCAAAATTCACCAGTCAATTATATATCTAAGCATATAAGCACATTCCTATAGGTCCTGGTCATTATAATTTGGTATACTGATTGTAAAGTTTGTATCTTGGGTCAAATTGCACAATCCTCTTTCGATGCAGAAATGCATACCAAAGATCAACTGAAACTCAGATAAAGCTCCTGCAGTCTCACTGGGCTAAACTGAGTAGTATCTTTGATGCCTATGCTGTATTTAGTACAAATTTAACTTTGGACTTGTTCAAAGGAAAGGAAAGAGTTATATTTGTACAGCACGAAATTTAATGAAAAATTAAAAGAAAAAGTAAAGAACGTCTATGTTGAATGAATAGTGAATGTAGCCAGTAATCTGCAGCTGTCCCTTGTAAATAGCTCAGTGGAGAGAAAGAGGAAGGTGTCTAAAGGTTGTCTGTAAAAATGGATATTTTTTTATAATAGAATGCATTCATTATAAGGGCATTAGGACTATTATAGCTATTTTAAAATCCCCAATTTCCTTCTAATGCTAAGTCTTTTTACTGACAAAAATAACAGATCACCCTGCCAAGACAGACAAAAAGAAGAAGATCATCGCCAAAGATTTCAGAGGGGGTGGATTAGCACGACAACAGCCACAAAGTAATTTCTTTCCGAAATGCATCATGCATGCTTTGTGAGATGAAATGGATGTTTTTTTTTTCAAACATTTTTTTTTTAAAAACACAGGTTTTGTCAGGTTTTTGTGTTGTCAGGTTTCGTTCATTAAACATGGATAATTCCTTATTTATGCAGTGACCAGTTTTTTGTTTTTTTTTAGATATGTGCAGGCAGCTGTCCCATGTGAAAGAGAAACTCCTCCCTGAATCAGAAAGAGGTGAGAAAATGTATGAATCTGTGCATGATCTGTGGTGCTGTAAAAGCAAAGTTTGATTTATTATTTGTGCCATACTCAAATCATCACTGTTTCAAAGCTGCATCTTTGCTGTTACTAAAACAGTTAATTATTGGACAGTTACATACTGTATCTTTTATGAACTTAGTGTCACTCAATGTTACTAAAACGTCTCTCCTCTGCGCGCACCTCTGCCTGAACACCGTTTCCTCGCTACTCCTAATCAGTTAGGACACCTCCAGAGCTCTCCTACATTTTGGAGATAGGAGTGATTTCTTATTTTAAGAATGTTGATAAAGTGTTCTTACCTCTACTCCTAAAGAAGGATAAAAATTGCTTCAATCTGAACATTTTTGGCCATTAAGGAACAATTTTCTACTCGACCCTTAGTAAATATGGGTCTTGATTTCAGAATTAGCTACTGATTTAACATTGCAAATAAATAAATATATAAATAAATGAACAAATTTACTCTTTCGACTGCTCCTGTTAGTGGTCCCCACGGCAGACCATTTGTCTCCATCTTACTCTTCCATATGTCAATCCAACCTTCCGCATGTCCTCCGTGCACATATCCAAACCATCTTAATCTTGCCTCTTTAACTTTGTCCCCAATCCATCCTACCTGTGCTGTCGCTTTTAATATATTCATTTCTAATTCTGTCAATTCTTGTCACTCCCAAACCAAATCGCAGCATCTTCAGCTCTGCCGCCTCCAGCTCTGCTTCCTGTCTTTTTGCCAATGGCGACAGCTCCAAAGCATACAACATTGCTGGTCTCACTACTGTCCTGTAAACGCTTTCTTTCTTTCTTGTCGATACCTTTCTGTCACAAATCACTCCTGTTACACTTCTCCACCCATTCCACCCTTGCTTGCACTCACTTCTCTACCACACTCCCCATTGCTTTGGACAGATGACCCTAAACATTTAAATACACTGTATATCTTCTACATTTACATTTAGGCATTTGGCAGATATCCTCTACCTTTCCTACCTCTACTCCTTGCAATTGCACCTTTTCTCTCTAGTGCACCCCTCCACCTCTCTAGACTCATCTCAACCTGCTCCCTACTCTCACTGTTCAACACAATATTATCTGCAAACATCATAGTCAATGGGGACTCTTGTCTTACCTCATCCGTCAACGTGCCCATCACCACTGCAAACAGGAAGGGACTAAGAGCAGATCTATGGGCGCGGTGCCACCTTCATCTTAAACCAGTCGGTCGTACCTACGGCACACCTCACCGCTGTATCGCTGTCCTTGTACATATCTTGCACCACCTTCACATACTTCACTGCCACTCTTGACTTCCTCATGCAATACCACAGGTCATCTCCGGGCACCCTGTCATACTCTTTCTCTAGATCTACAAACACACAATGCAACTCTTTCTGACCTTCTCTATACTTCTTCATCATTATTCTTAGAGGAAACACAGCATCTGTGGTGCTCTTTCTTGGGTTGAAGCCATACTACTGCTCACAGATTGTCACCTCTCTTCTCAACCTACCTACTTCACAACTTCTTCCCATAACTTCATGGTGTGAAGTCTAATAAGCCACTCCACTGTCATCGCTCCAAAACACTTCCATGCCTCCGCTGGAATGTCATCTGGACCAACTGCCTTTCCACTCTTCATCCTTTTCATAACTGTCCTCACTTCAACCTTACTAATTCCCCGTACTACCTGATTCACTACCAGCACCTCATCCAACCTTTTCTCTCTCTCTCATTTTCATCATTCATCAGCTCCGCATACTACTCGCTCCACTTTCTTAAACCTCACTCTTCCTGTCAGTACATTTCCATCCATCTGCATCTTTTATCACCCTAGCCTGTGGCTAGGGTGATAAAAGATGTACTTGGTCTGGCCAGTTGATATAAATACTTTCCACCATACTTCCATATACAACTCACTAGGTGCCTGTTCCTTAGTCTTTGCCACTTTCCTCTCCACTTTGCATCGCATCTCCTTATCCTCCTGTCTACTCTTCTCATCTCTATTACCTCCCAGTTCTTTTTTGCAAGCCTCCTTCTCTTGTACTTCCTCATTCCACCACCAAGTTTCCTTATCGTCCTTTCTCTGTCTTGATGTCATGCCAAATACTTTCCTAGCTGTCTCCTCTACCACTTCTGCAGTAGCTGACAAGTTGTCCCGCATCTCTTTACCACTGCCCAGTACCTGACTCACCTCTTCTCTGAAATTTCACACAGATCTCCCTTCTTCAACGTCCACCATCTAATCCTAGGTTCAATCCTCACTCTCATTTTCTTCATATGTACCTCAAAATTCATAATGAAGATCACCACCCGATGCTGTCTACAGTTTTGTAAAATGTAACAGTAGTTACACTATCAGATCACTATTATAAAATTATAATTCGATCCATAAAATATTTTGCTACATGTTCACCACTCTTAAAGAAAAGCAACAATTTTTTCATTACATTTGATTAGAGTTGAAACACATACAGTATATACTGTATATGCAGTCTCATTTTGTCCTCATATCCTACAATAATTTGAATGAATCAACCCCTCCGACCCTCAGACTCGGACACATACAAATAGTAATAATAAGAAAGGAGCAGAATGCGATGCGAATGCAAATAAGCCTTAGTTGGCAGACCAAAAAAAAAAAGAAAGAAAATATGAACTGTTTCTATTTAAAATGTTCAGCTATAATTGCGTTAGTCAGATGGAGCAAGGGAGAGACAGCTTGTCACTGATAGGAGACTCAGCCTGAGTGACCAGGTTAATTAAATATACTGAGAACAGCCTGTTCACTTTGCAATCGTTTTCAACGTCAGTCCATGCTGGAGTAGAGAGGGGAATGAGCATGTAGCCTATTAGCATTGCTGAACATGAATAGCTCCAGCTAAAAGTAGTCATCTGGAATTGAAAGAAGAGGAGGGTGGAGCAGTTAATCATTAAAAACTGCTTTTGTTCAAAGCTGCCCTCTGAAACTAGGGCCTGTAGCCAATTCACTATTAGCACGATCAACAAAAACAGCAGCCACATTTAAGTTCAAATTCAAAAATTCTAATTAAAACTTTATTTGTCACATACACAGCCATATACAGTGTGATATGCCTATATGACGGTCCTCACTCACTCACTCACTCACTCATCATCTATACCGCTTTATTTTATATTCAGGGTTGTGGGGTCCTGGAGCCTATCCCAGGAGACTTAGGGCACGAGGCGGGGTACACCCTGGACAGGGTGCCAATCCAACACAGGGCACACACACATACACACACATTCACACATTATGAATTTGGCAATTTGGGAACGCCAATCAGCCTAATCTGCATGGCTTTGAACTGTGAGAGGAAACCGGAGTACCCAGAGGAAACCCAGCAAGCACGGGGGAACATGCAAACTCCATGCACACAGAGGCGGGAGGTGCAAGGCGACAGTGGTAACCACTACACTGCCGTGCCGCCTCCTATATGACCATTCGTGGCCTAAAATTTTAAAAAGAAACAGAGTATTCAAATAAAGAAATAAAATATGGAATGAGAGAAAAATTATACAAATATACTAGCTGTAAAATTTACAATATGTTCAAGTACTAAGAGAGAATGGAAAAAGAAGTGTATGAGATGTTAAGTGTACAGGCTATGCAGGTTAGATAGCCTCTACACTTAAGTTAGTCCTCATTTGTGTAAAAAATGAGCAATGTGTAAAGTTCCAGAGGCAACTTGCAGGCCGTGTGCATGTAAACATGTATGCTTGTATAATATCGGGCAGCATGTCCATCCTATGTGTGTTTTGTTCGGCTGATTTACATGTAGAGTGGTTTAGGATAAGAAAGAGACGAGGGCATGCACTCAGTAAAGAAGGCGAGAAACTCAGGATTTGTGATGAGATCTGCATGCTACAGCAAAGTTAAGCGAGCTGGACGTTACAAAAAAAAAAAAAAAAATAATCGATTCGCTTCAACTCGGGATTTCATTCGCCTCCAATTACGAGGGCCAGAGAGCTTACGGACCATGCATCAGTATCAGGCCACCTCTCACCTGCTCTTGAAAAGATTAAGGCTGACATTTCCTGTCCACAGGCTTAAAAAACTGAGTGTTAGTTACTGTCTCCAGACTGTAAGACTCCTTTCTTTCTAAAAGCTCCCAAGCCCTTTTAAAGTGTATTAATTTTCACTGGAAAGCTGCAAATGACAGTTTTTACCCCTTTTTATACACACACACCCCCCATAAAATAAATTTATCCACACAATTCTGAAAACTTGAAGCTCATGTATCAACAACATAAATCAAAACTGCTAAACTTTAAAGCACAATCAGATTTGGTCTCACTCAAATATTTCTCTAAATTGCAGTTGTTCAAATCTCTGAACACAAATTGCATCACTTAGCAGACTGTGTTCACCGAGAAACACTGGCCTTCACAATGCAACACTCTGCTTTCAGATTAGTCTCACTCAAGTTGCACCTGTGCAAACTTAACTGGAAGAACGCTTTAATCGCGTATCAGAGTATAAAAGAGGCCTCAAGTGACTTACACAGGTGTTAGGCAAGTTAACCGTGCCTTTAGAGAAGAGAATAGGTGAGTAACCACTTGAGAAGTTTTATAGTAATCTCTACAGTAGTTACAGAATACCATACAGTAACTTTATGGTTTCTATGGATATCTCACGGAAATGTACCCTATAGTGCAATGTTTGTCTTACATTTATGTAATGCAGTAAAAATGTGAATCCTATAAAGGGTCTTTTTCTGTTCATTTCATGGCACAGCACAATGTTTTTAAAAATAATGCCATCATCTGGAGGGAAATCAGAGTTCTGGAAGACGATGTCCATTTTGCAAATAAATGACCAGGTCAGCCTGTCCACAATCGACTATGTCTTTGAGCGCTGACTGAGTTTACCAAGTATAGCATGTGAAATTAAAAGTGCACTCTGCGTAGACATGTCACTATGTACCTCGGTGCTCCTGTATGTAGGCCTTTTGCCTGATGAGTGCTTGGATGTGTTGCAAGAGCTCTTCCCTGTGAATATCTCTTGATTGACGAGGCAAGGTTCAAACCTGCAGAAGACCAGGTGGCGAGGGAGGAATGTTATTGGCAACCGTGGCTATGTCACTGTCCCTGGGCAGAGTGACAGAAATGTCACCATGTGTGCAGCACATTATGGTCAGCGTGGGGTCATGCATCACCATGCACAACTTGGTCCCTATAACACTCTCAGTTTGCTAACAGTACTGGATGAACTCAAAAACATCTCATCCACCCACAGGAAGAGCAACCAGAGCAGCCCAAGTACTGTAGGTTTGTCATTTGGGATAATGTGAATTTCCACCAGGCCTCTCTGATCCACAACTGATTCACCAACAACCCACATTTTGTAGCACTGTACTTTCCACCATTATTTACTGTTTTGAATTCCAATGAAGGTATTATTTTCAGCATGGCGGTGCAAAGTGTACGAACGCAAACCCCATGAGTGTGTGGCACTACTGCAGGCAACGGAGAATGCTTGAGATGCCATCCACACAGATGAATGCCAGGGATGGAGCTGCCATGCCAGGCGGGTTTTTTTTCTACCCGCTTCTGCATGGCCAAGGAGAACATCGCTACTAACATCGGTGCTGGTTAACCGTACTAGTCTAGCTTACTACATACATTAGATTTATTATCAAGTCACATTTATCAGCAAAAGAGACAAAATGTAGATTCATTTTATTCAATGCAATAGAAGCCAATTGTGTGACTTGATTGTAAAGAGGGATTACATCACATACCAGTCCTAAAAGTAGTTTTATGATTAACTATACAACAATACTGAAATAATAGCAATGAAATATGTTAGATTTATCATCAAAGTCTCCTCATATTAGCTCACTGCCCATTTTTTTTTCACCAGCACTCGGCTTTTCATGCTTGCCCCAATTTGTGACCTTTGGCAAAAAAAAAAAAAAAAAGCGTTTGACGTCATTCAGCACTTTTCACACTTTCTTTTCACCACTAGCAGCTTTGCTGTGTCCAGACAGACAGGCGAAAGTGCTTTTTACATCCACTTGCCTTGCAGCTGCTCCACAAAAGATATAATTGAGAAAAATGCCCAGTATGAAATACAATGAAGTAAGTGATGTTGTTGTTTTGGTATTTTAGTCTATATACATTTTTTTGTCCATACTTAAATCCATATTAATTCTTTTCTTAGATAAAGGAGCAGATAAAAGCAGGAAGTTTTTTTTGGTGACCTGTGATGTTTGGATGTTGTCATCCCTCCTCTTACACTGTGCTATAGAAAATGGATGGATGACTAGACTATCCAGGGTCACCCAAATGAGAACTCCTTTTAAAATCTGGTTCCTCACAAACTTTCGTCTTCTTTTGCATCGTCTCCTCTGGCTCGCTCATTACGAACAAATTAATAACTTTTTTTGGTATCAAAGTGTGCGCGATATCTCTTTTCACGTCCATGACTTAATGTTTTCCTTAATTGACTGACTTCGGTAGTAGTTTCTCGAAGTCATTTGAGGGTGATGACTTAAAACCCACTAGGACAATGAATGTGTAAAAGTGTAATGAGGACCACCAGCCAGCATATCTGCAGAAATTAATTCGGGAAATCGGACAGCAGTAGTCGCTTACCCTCTGCTCCTGGCAGGACACAAACGTCTGAAAGCCTGGCGCCACTCCGAATCCCAGCTGATCAATGAAAGGCGGTTCATCCTGAGTGTGGATCTGCACTTTGATGCCAGCTTCAAAAGACGTCTCATCTGGAGGGGAAGAGAAGTGATTCAGATACGATATCGAGTGAAACTCTATTCAGGGTGGCTGTAATGATTTAGGATCCTGTTTCTGCTGACGGATTTGCCAGAAAAGGCACCTGAGTCGGATTTCTCATGTTGGATCACTGACAGTTTGCTGACCAATGGCGGCTCAATATGACCGAGTAAATGTTCTAGAGATATGAAAGTCTGTAATAATAGCTCTTGGGTCACTGGGATGGTAAATAAGGAATGGTTAAATATGTTTTTTTTAAAGCATTTTGGTTAATATGTAAATTTTTTAACTATATTGGTTTTAGGTATTTTGAGATCATATTTGGACTTTTGTTTAACAAAAGAAAACAATAAATGGGCCTGAATTTTTTGAGGGGTATAACAAAAGAAAAGCATAAAAATTGCAATATTTTATCCACCAAGAATACATGTAAGTACACATATATTTCAATATTCTATTTTAAAATAATGATTTTAGAAAGAATCGTAGCAGGATTATCTGAATCTTACTTTTAACTGTTTCTCTAAATATTGACAAGAACATAAAGCCAAAGATATAGTAGCTTTGTTTTTGTGAAATGTACTGGTTACACCACTTGACATAAACCAGTTATACATTCAGTCAGATGGTTGTGGTAAAAAAAAAATGGCATTTTGTTTTAAATATAAAACAGAATACTTACTCACTCACTGTCTATACTGCTTTATCCTGTATTCAGGGTCGCAGGGGGACTTAGGGCATGGGGTGGGGTACACCCTGGACAGGGTGCCAATCCATCGCAGGGCATACACACACTCACACACTAAGGACAATTTGGGAACGCCAATTAGCCTAATCTGCAGGGAACCGGAGTACCCGAATGAAAACCACTGAGAGAACATGCAAACTCCATGCACACAGAGACGGGAATCGAACCTGGCCAGGAATCGAACTTGGATCCTGGAGGTGCAGGGCGACAGTGCTAACTACTACACCACGAGCCACCTTTACATTTTTACAGGGTAGATCTGTCAATGGTACATCTTTCATTAGCTAGTATTTGAAAAAAAAAGGCCTCTATTCTTGAAAGATCTGTAGTGTGAGTCAAACAGTATAACTGGTTACACCATATAATTACAAATCAGGTTAACAGGCATTATCATAAACGTTGTATGTATGTATTCGACCTTGGTGTAAAGATTTTAAAATGTAACTTTAACAGTAAGTTCTAATTTTTACATCTATCACGATTTATAACTGTTTTCCTGAGGTCATACCATTTGACATGTAAACCTAAGTATTCCTGACCATGCCCGAAAAGATGAAATTATCGGATTATTTTAAAGACAGTTGTTGCCTTACCATAACTGCATGGAACAGTTATGTAATCACATGGCCTTCTTATATATTATTTACTGAATGTTTGTTACTCTACCCTGACAATTCAGGAAGTTTACTTGATTGACACATAGTACTGTGCAAAAGTCTTGAGCCACCCCTCATTTTTTCATATTTCGCCTCCAAAGAGCCAGACTTTCTTGTATTTTTTATGGAGTCTTGAGGAATAGTTCTCAAGGCTTCCTGAAGGACTTTTTTTGGCTGTCATTTCTGGTAAGCTTTTTCAGGCTAGTCCCTGTACCTGACTAGTTTCAGAGGACTTTTTTGTTTATTAAGCCACACAGTGACCTATAAATCATTCAAGCATAAAACAACATCTAACTTAAGACATGAACCCCTGAAAAAAGGTGAAGTGTCACAGTACAACATTAATTGAATTTAATTTCATGTAATTTTGCATAGTACTGTAGTTACAAATTATTTATTATACCAAAAACATACATGCTCTATTATTTTGCTTAATTGTTAAAAAAATCTGTTAAATTAAATTTAAGTGACTGTTTTATTAACAATTTCTCCTCTCTATTTGGTACATAGTTTTTATGGTTACATCACATTGTGAATTTGTTTTGTATTATGACCCAAACATTCTATCAAAAGTGATTACACCAGAAAATTTTCGATGAGGTCCACAAAGAAAATGTCATTTGTATATTTATTTTTATGTTAACCTTTTCAAAATAAAGTAAATTACATGGACACAATAAAATGAGCATCACATCATCATCACTTTGAACTACTGATAATGCAATGCAATACCTTATGAGCCACATCAGCTCGCACCAGTAGTCTATTACAATATGAAAGCAGCCTTAATTTAAGGGGTTCCATAAATGTACCTGTTCTGATAATGATTTCTACCTCTACCTCGACCACACTACTGAATGCTTAATTCTGAAAACAGCATGTTTAATACAGTTTAATGGCCAAACATACAGTGTGTGGACACCGGACAATCACATCCATTTGTGGACCAATTCTCAAACTTCTGCCACAAGGTTGTAAACACATGATCATATAGGATGCTAAATTAAGAGTTAACTTTAAAAGTTTACTTTAATTGAATTGTGCTGTGCACGATGTGAGGACCAGGAAGACATGGTTTGCCACGACCGAAGCAAAAGAACTTGAGTATCCTTTACAGAACCCTAACCTCGAACCCTAATGAATACCTATGTGATGAACTAAACCTCTTACTGCACCCTAGACCTCCTTATCTGCCCTCACCGCCTGGCCGCACTAATGTCCCAGTGGGTAAATGAGCACAAATTCCCACACTTTATAATCTAGTGGAAAACCTTCAGAACAGAGTGGAGGCTATTTTTACAGCAAAACAACGGGATTTTCAACAAGCTAATGAAGGCGAAATTGTTCAGGTGTCCACAAACATTTGGCCGTACAGTAACAACTTACATTTAGCTGGTATAATGCATAGATGTGATAACAGGAACTTGTTTTCTGGATATACCACAACATTAAAATAAATTGTGAATAATAAAAATGTAAGATGTTTCGTGTTTAATAGTGTTAATAGGTACAGGAAAAGAAAAAGACAAGTAGAAATATAAAAATGGTAGAGGTGCGTAGGCGTTAGGGTTGGCATGAGAGGGGAAGACTGAGATTTGTTTTGATTCGCAAAAAGAGAGCTTAACTCAAAATGTTTGAGAACCACCACTTTAATAAATAAATACAAAATTAAAATTGCTATGGTATAAGAGGAATAAAACATTTTAGAATGTATGAGGTATAAGATATAATAATCAACTTTCACAGAAACTGTTTTATCACAACACGTCATTCTTGATTATAATTTAATATCTGAATTATTAATTATAACCAAATAATTATTTGCCTATAATAGTATTCCCCATCATGTTTGATTTCTTATCGGATATGATCTGGGACAGGAAAAAAAAAAAAACATCTCAACATACAAGGAGCAAATTTCATAAAACAGGCCATCACTATAAACTGTAAAGTTGTGACCATTCTAACTGAGCGAGCACATACACTGCAAAACTTTGAATCAGTTTACTAATCAAATCAGATGCACAATAGACAAACAGCATAATAAGTCTTTTCGCTAATGCGCGCCTTGGTAATTCAGTGTCAGTTCTCTATTATGCAAACTCCTTTTTCTTCATTACCATAATGAGAAAATAAACTTAAAACAAACATGTAGATTAAAATGATACACTCCCAGGTTGAAACTTATATTTTCTAATGTCATAACTAGAACCTTACTGAATAATATGTTTTATGATGAATAAGTGACTAAAAAGATCATCTATAGTAAACAGATTTCAGTGATAAATATTTTTATCCATATAAAAAGAAAATACTAGACTATTAAGAGAAAACCAACAAACAAAGAAACAAAAGAAACAAACAAATAAGAACAAAAGAACTTCATAATTACCACAACAGGTACACAGAGAAGTGTGGTCCCCTACTGGATCTTGGTTCCAAAGTTTACTTTTTCCTTTTACACTCAACACTTTTTTTTATTTGACATTGCCTGCAGCGATCTCGCAAAGTAAGGAATAAAACATGATGGAGTATGTTGGCTGTTATACGAAAGTAATCAAAAATAGGGATGCTATGATACAGCCTGAGGTACTGTTACCACCCAGGAATGTATTATTTCCCTGTGCCAATTGTTTCATTTTGCTTATACAACAGCAATTTCCCAATTAATATTTTAAATATAGTAATAAAAAAAATAGCAACGCTTTTTTACCCATTTAAAATCACAGTCAGAAAATTAATTGCCTTCTGACCAATCAGAATTCAGAATTTAACTTTAGTTGGGGGGGGCGGGGGCGCTAGCGAGCAATGGTTCGATAGGTCGCACTCTCTGACAGCTCCCGCAAAAAATCAAAAATAAATTGACATTTTGAAGAATTATGTCTGCATAATAAGTTTCATTATACCTCTAACTAGCCTAGGATTTTCAAGTACTTACTGGTGACAAGATGAAAGCGAGTGGGAAGCAACAAACCTTGAGAGGAAAAAAGCAGTGCGAAGTAGGCCCCACTTCACCGAGCTCTCCTGAAAGCGCTAGGCAATCGGACGAGGCCTCACAACGGTCGACAGACGTTACTATTCTGGTGGCCATTAACTCGGTACGTTCCGAACTACGAGCTACAAAGGCAGAAAATTGTCAGACGATCGACACTCGGATTGAAGAAATTGCCTCTACCAATAGAGGGGAAATATCCGCTCTTAAATCAGAAACCCAGGCAGCTATTCAGGCCCTGCAAACTACGACAGCGCAACATGGCTCTACCCTTGCTGATTTAGAGCAGTCGGCCACACATTCATCGGATGCAAGCTTCAATCAGAGGTAAAGCGCCTAAGTTCGGAAGTGAACGCACTGACAGATAAATGCATGGATCTGAAGGGAAGATCTAGACGTCAAAACGTGCGGATTGCCAGACTAAAAGAGGGGACCGAGCGGGGCAAGGAGATTAATACATTTATCTCTGAACTTCTGAAAGAGGCACTTTCCATTGGAGAATGTCCGCTTGTAGTTTGTGCACACAGAGCTCTGCGTACGCGCCCAAATGACACAGACGCGCCGCGCTCACTCATAGTGCGACATCACTATTTTTGAAACGTGACAACTATCCTAAGGAAAGCTGCAGAACGAAGGGACCTTGTCTACAATGGTCAAAAAATACGTATATTTCCTGATTTTACTCTTGAAGTTGCAAAGCGCAGAGCAGCGTTCAACAGAGCAAGAGAATTACTTCGGGATAAGCCAGGAGTGCGCTACGGAACATTATTCCCAGCAAAGTTGAGAGTAACTTTCAATGGCACAGAGACAGTGTTCACTGACGCGAAAAAAGCCGAAGAGTTCGCCGAGTTACATTTTGGTGCTGGCCGAAAAGATGCTGGTGGTAGTGGTTGATACTAACTGCGTCGCTCTGGGCAACAAATAAGATAACACTGATTCAATATTCAGGTTTAAGGACCCTTTTTTATTATTATTTATTTATTTTTACATTTAAAGGTACGTGCTTCTTCGCAAAAAAAAATACCTCCTAGGTTGTTTAAAAGTCTATAGTGGCTGTTCACACAACTGTTTTTTTTTTTTTTTTTCCATTGCCACTGATTTTTTAGCACGTTTTCAAAATGTTAATTCTGGATTTCAGACCATGTTATTTGTGGAGCTGTTTCAGGCTTCTGCTGTTAGAAGTGTTTAATAAGGGAAGTAGTGAGTGTTTAGGTCTG
>JAOVVA010000001.1:19408438-19439127 GCA_028565275.1 Leiocassis micropogon
TGACTAAAACAACATGCATGAGGAATCACAAAGGAGTTTTTATTTTCTGCAATGGAAAAGTACTCGAACTAGTTACTCTTAAAGAAAGTAACGCTGTAATGTAACTGATTACTTTAATTACTTTTTTATTACTAAAATACTTTAAGTAATTTTGTGATGTAATAAGTAACGTCCCCCAAAACTGCTTCAGAACAATACTGCATTTTTTTTTCAGAACTATGAAATAACATATATGTTATCAGGTAATAAAGTAACAAAAATAACAACAACAACACTTGTTATTTTAGACACAAAGGTCAGATGTTCTGAAATAGTTTTTGAAAAACCACTCAATGTGTATTGTTAAATGCATTTGCAAAACCTAACAAGCAACATAATGAAACTGTCTGTCATGAAGACCATCCCAGGAGAGCAGGACCAAAACTTACCTCTAACATTAATTTAGAATTACCAGCAGACACATCTCAATATCAACTGTTCAAAAGGCATTATTGCATATTTTGGATGCCTTCAGCATTGTTTTACAATAAAACAAAAATAAAAATCAAGAGAGACCATGGATTTAGAAGGTGTGTCCAAACTTTTGACTGGTAGTGTATAAGGATAAGGTTAGTACTGTACATACATATCTGAATATTTGTGGGCATCGGGGTGAAGGAATCTGTTTGTTCTCCCAATGCTTTCTGGGTTTTCTCCAGGTAGCCCGCTTTCCTCTCCCACAGTATGCCTTGTAGGTTGATGGGTGAGACAAGCTCCAGGCCCACACAGCATAATCAGTACAACAAAAAAAAGAATGAATATAAACCTACATTTGGGGTGAAAGTTTGCTTTATCTGTTTTACAGCAGGCTGTCAATGAAATGCTTCCCACATGTACTGTACATTAAAAAAAAAAAAAACATTAAAAATACATAACAGAAAGGCAACCTCTCAACACAGCACTATCAGACACGCCGAACGTCACAATTAATGCACATTTCATCTGGGATCAAGAGGAAAAGAGAGAAATGACAACATTGCAGACTGAGGATTGTGTGGATCTCAAGCAGTGAGCACAGATTGATACAGCCGGTTTTACTTCTTCTACCTCGTCAACTGACAGCTATTCCTTTCCAAAAGAATAATGGGCTGTAGTCAAAAGACATGGTTCTGTATGCTTGAGGCTTGCTGGTTTGAAAAAAAAAAAAAAACAGCGTAGTGGGACCAAATGTTTTCAAGGACTTTATCCCATGGTATTTTGCAGCCACTGTGTAAGTGTCTGGAGGTGAATGGTTTCAGAGATTGGCAAATGGTTTCTTTTTTTAATGTCTAAAATGAATTATTTACCAAATGTGGGGACCTTGCCAACAAGAATAGACAATTTTAATTTTACCACAAGAACATGAGAGCATATATTGGTTGCTCACAAGTACAGTTATAATAAATAATAATTTGAACTGAATATCTAATCTGAATTTAGATTTAACTTCAATTTATAGAAATGTTTGGATTTATGACTTACTCTATCAATGTACTGTAATTTATAATACTGAACAACTAGACAAAGTCTGAGGGAAAAACTATAATTAAGACAGACTTGTCTACTATAGGGTTTGTAGTGCAAAATCTAGCACTAGACTCCAGAGTAAAGGGCTCACCCTATCACAGTGAGGTTGAATATGGTTGATGCTGCAGCGATTCATGTTCCTAGAGAGCCAAACCAGCCATGCTTTCAAAGAGGAGGGGTGACTGTACTGTACTTGCGAAGACTATCACATGCTTCCTCCAAGACGCATGAAACCAGCCGACTACATTTTTTTAAACAGTTGCTTATGCAACATTGCGAACGCCAGAAGATGTTTGGAGGAAAGTGCTATCCACCCCTTCTGCTCTATGATTGATGTGAAAGTTCAAGTATGTTATCACTCCTCCCCAAGAGATCACGGCTAATCTGTTCTCTAGACTCCTGACTATGGACACGGGAATCAAACTTGCAATGTCCGGATGATAAGCGTTTCTATTATGCCACTAGGGAGTTTTTCTATCTGTTTGTTGTTGTAGTGTTTAAATCCTGTCATTGTCCTGTGATTACTTTGTATTCTCATCATATTTATGCATTAATGCAAAGGGATTTGAGTCTGCTTTCTAAATTGGTTTGGAATTGAAGAGTCAAATTAATGCACGTATAACAGCAAAATTGTCAAGACAGGCTGTACAAGGAAAAAAAAAAAAACAGTCCAGCCATACAGGGGCAACATAATAATGATAAATGAGACTTTTTGTTATGGCTCAAACATCACTGAGAGAACAGGTCTGAGCTCCTCTGTTTTTTGGAACGATAAAAACTTTCTTTTGTCAGATGTCTTCTTATTCTTTTTTGTAATTTCTTTCCTTTTGTACATGATCCCAAGACTGATTTAAAATCTCCGGCTTTATGGAGCCATAACATTTTTACTTCCACCGATTAGGTTTCGCCGAGTTTTAACAATGTGTAGTTCAGCCTTGACACAACCTTATCTCTCTCTCTCTCTCTTTTTTTAAAGCTGCCTGTGGTGTTTCTTCTTTAGTCTGAAAAACACAATGTTTTTTCTTCTCTTTCAGCTTGGAGGGGCACGAGACAGCTCAGAGGTGATCGATACTGGAACAAAGATGGCCGCACGGTCCCTATTGTGCTCGGTGATGGTTTAGTCACAAAGAAATCGATACTGATGATGCTATTGACAGGCAGAGTGCTGGGAGTCACAGATATTTCTGATAGAGAAGTCAATGATGTAACGGTGAGCAATTTGGTGGATAGTCTCACAAGGCGAAAGGTACACTGATCATTTAAAAGTCATGATGGTGGGAAAGGTGGGAGCACCTCTATGCCACTACTATTCCTTAGCCTTCTTCTTTCTCTCTCTCTCTTAATTTACTGAACTGGCTCTGAGCCACAATGGCTGCTGACTAATCATACTGACTGCAATAAAATTACCAGGGTTGACTGATGTTCCAATGTGTTTTATCGTCAGAAATCCTGTCTTATGTTTCACTGTAGCTTTTGATGTTGCAATACTGTTCTTCAAAAGACTTCCATGATAGTCTTACCTGATGAACAGAATAATAATATTGCCTTTTTTGAGCTTTGATGTTAGTAGGGTTATACCTGTGTCATGTTTTCACTGTTAGTCACCGTGTATGATCAGACCTCTAAATACTAATTGAAATACATTTCTGTCTTTTAGGTCTCAGTGCTGTCAATGTAACAATTTAAGGGAAATATTGTTTTTTTTTTTATATCCTGTAGAAAAAGAGTTTTTGTGTTGTTTTTTATTTTATTTTTTTACCACAGTCAGTCATTTTCCCCATATCTCCATAAAAAAACAAACTGATGTGTAAACCACAGATTTGCTAAGACTTCGGATTAGCTATACTATTGATTCTCGGTACCTCTATGTACACGTTATGGTTCTGTGACCTGCTGTTCATGAGGCACATTACAAGGAGCCCTTATATAAGATTCTAAATAGTGTATTTAAAATGAGGTGTATGTACAGGATGAGCCACATAAGGTGGTGTATCGGAGCATAGAATTGTCAAGCAAAGCTAATTCATGAATGTGGCCAAGCTTTATGTGGAGTGAGGCTAGAGTCAGTGCATCAAGAGCCACCATACATAGACAATTTTAGAAAATGGGATTCCTAGTATCAAGCGACTCTTGAACCAGTAACGGCATCAGAAGCATCTTAACTGGGCTAAGAAGGAAAACAACTCGACTGTCCCTCTGTAGTCCAAAGTAAATTTTGCAATTCGTTTAGAAATAAAGGTCCAGAATCTGGAGGACGAGTGTAGGGACACAGAAAAAAAAAGTCCAGTGTGAAGTTTCCCCAGTTGGTGATGATTTGGGGTGCCATGACTATTGATGGTGTTTGTTCAAGTCAGACTTGGCACCTGGCCACAGTGCCAAAACTACTACTAACTGGTTTGCTGTTCATGATTATTACTGTTCTTGATTGGCCAGCCTTCAGACCTACAGTCAAAAAGACGATGAAAAATTCCAGATCCATCAATGCAGACAAGCTGAATGCTGCTATCAAAGCAACCAGTTCTTTAATAACACCACAGGCCATGCCATATCACACTGATGCAGTAATTTATCCAAAAATGAGCCTTGACAAAGTATTACATGCAGAAAGTAAACATATTTTTTTCTGAATTTGTGTATTGCAACTCCTTTTTTGATTGATCTTAGGAAATATTCTGAAAGCATTTTGAGATACTGGATTTTTTTAAACAATTAAATTAAAACAAAAAAGTCTTGAAATATTTCATTTTAAATGTGACGAATGTAGAATACATGTGAGTTTCACTTTTTAAGTTAAATTACAGAATAAAATGTGCATTTGAACGCTGTTTGTCCTCCTTTAACTTCCGCTCTGTGTGCTCACTCCAGTCTCAAGGGCAGTATGTGATAGTAATTAATGAGCAGTAATGGCACTAAACTGCAAGACGGGGATTAAACACGTGGGCAGTGTGCCAAAATAGAAGATGCATCTTGCATTCCTAAAGATATATAAAAAAAAAAAATTTAGACAGTGATGCATACAGTTATATGAATAATAACAATATGTTTATGTCCCCTTCCTGCCAGGGGTAATAAAGCCAATTAGCACTCATATTTACAACGGCAGAAATGCTTAGGAATGCACTTTTAATCATTTAAAATCGATACACAATCTACACTGCAAATTATGCTTCTGCTTTATATGTTAGCTCATTGCAATCTGTGTCTGCAGGAAACCGGTGCTTTTGAAAATAAGGAAATAGAGACATATCAGAGGATAAATTGGTCCCCGTGGACTCCGTGTCTCAGTACTTTTTAAGAGACAACTTTCACGCCAGGCTGTATTACTTGTTCCTGAGATGGAAACAGTCTTTGTCCTCATTGCATTCAATGAATCACAACCCAGAAAAGAAGACAGAAAGTGACAGAAAAGATGCTTTGCATCAGGGCATGACAAGTCCACGTTAAAAAGATTAAGACACCATTCATTGAATCAAATATTCTAATCTTAGAGGCACGTGAGCAGAATTATCAAATCTGTGCATCTCCGGCGATGTGTATCTGTACTACGGCGATCCAGCTAATTATACTAGATGATAAATTTCAAATTTAATCGTAATATACTATGTTAAACAGTATATAGTATACAGTTTAATATAGACTAATATAGATTCATGTTTAACACTTACACCTTTACATTATTGTATTTCGTTACTTTGTACAATACATGTGCAGTGACAATAAAGTTGAATCTAATCTAATCTAATCTAATCAATTGACCGCAACATTAACACCACTGACAGATGAATAACACTGTGTGTATACATTTTTGGGTCCCTCTGTATAGTTTATTTACTAATTATTATTATTAGGTCATATTAATGTTATGTAATCCTTGATAATAATGAATGGTGCACAAAAGTAATGCCAGGCATGAACTTATTTCCTGAGAGGGGGAATGACTCATGGCTAATCTTTCTTGTCAACTTCTGGCGAAGTCACGATCCATCGTTTACTTGTTCCCTACACTGTTGATCAGCAGTTTTGCTTCCTGTAGTTTGGAATTTACATAGTATGGCTGAACATCCTATGCAGTTCAATTCGCAGGGAACGTCTAGACTACGAGAATGCAGCTATGGTGTCTATCGCCATGACAACTGTGATGAAAATAGGGAAATTTCGATGGGGGAAATTTGCTGTTTATGTATATTATAACCAAGCTGACTATAAAACAATCGCATATTCAATCATATTCATATTTTGTATTAGTGACCAGAAACTTGGCCACACACAAAAAGGTCTCTAAAGGACAAAGCTATAATTGTTGCCACAGTTGTTTTTAACTGTGTCGAGTGTAGCACTAATTAATTTGTGAAAACATTTTTTTTCTAACAGCATCAAGGGAAATGCTGCTAAAGGTAGTAGGAAACATGATAAAAGTAAAAATGAATCAAAGATGGCACGTGCACTCCTGCACAGTAATTATGATGTTTCCTTCAAGCTCAACTGAGCCACAGTCTCTGCGCTGTAGTGCGAGGTAGAGGCGATTTAAATGAGACAGACTATGCAAAGGCCCCTTGGAGACTCCAACAATCCACAAGAGAGTTGATCTCGTTTCAGCTATGAAAAGGCTCTGCACTTTTGAATTATCCCATAATTGAATTACGTAGTATGAAAAATGAGTTTTGGGATGCGTGTGCATGTGTGTGGGTGAGTGCAGGAGAAAGAGAGAGAGAGGGAGAGAGAGAGGGGGAGAGAGAGAGGTCTGAGGTGGGACAAAATTTAGAACTATGATTCATGCTGAGCTCCAGAATATTTCTGTTAATGGAAATGTAATGAAAATGGCACTGAAGCATTAAAATCCCACCCGATGAGGGTAAAAATTTACGATCTGCAGAGAATTTGTTTTGTGTTTTCAGTGTTTTTAGGCTGACAAACAAACTTTTTATATATTACTGGTTAGCATTATTTAGTGACCTACTTATAATAATCTTGTGATTTATGCTTAAGCATTAGCTGTTAAGTATTAGCTGTGATAAGATATAATATACAGTTTTATAAACATGGGATGATTATTTACAGCACTACAACACTACAATCGGGGTATGTGGTAGGGGTACAATCGGGGTAGGTTTCATTGACAATGTCATTAATGAGTGTATATGTTTCTGTTGTATTTAACATTGTGATTATGGTGCATTCTCAGCTCTTAAACAAAATAATGCTCATCTATGGTTTCTATAAAAAAAAAAAATAGAATTTAGAGGTTGGTCAAATTCCCTTGAATGGTTTAGGAGGAGTTGCGGACAGAAGGTTTGACTCTTACTTGTTTTTTTGGTTTGTACCACAATATCTTGGTGAATACCATGGTACTTATTGGCACAACAGTGGCTACCAAAGTTCAGCAGGTATCTAATATGTTATGTTTGCACATGCTGTACCATATTATATATGGCTATACATACTACAGGTATGGTATAGTACAGGCAGGACCATATTATTGTACATAATATTAAGCATTAAATACACTATAGTAATTATTTTTTCATGCACACAATGGTACCTTACTATATAAATATTACCATTATGGTACATAAACAGGTACAGTATGACATATTTTTGACACTATCCTGGTATGTGTTGCATAGTACCATACTATAGAACATGTATCACTGTACCAGGGTATTGTCAAAAATACTATATACCGTATTACACATTCTGTTAGACTACATTGGTACCTATACCATGGTGCAATACATTTCTTATGGGCAGGCTGCACAGGTCAGCATCTGCTCTTGCATGTGTGCTCCCAAGAGCAAAATCAAGCAAAGCACTTCTGCTGTAGAGCACTACTCCTGTATAATGAGGTAAAACGCAATTTTGCATTTGATATTATAACCATTTAATTTGTGGTCTGGCATTCTACAGTATATAGCACAGACGGATGAGCTTGAAAATCATCCAACCTTGCTGGCCAGTTGAACAAAGCAAATGCTGAATAAACTCTTCTAGTGCTGAATGAACACTTCACTGTTGTATTTTAGTAGCAGTTCGGAAACAATGTGACTTAATGTAATTCATAAAATTACATGAGAGCTAGATGACCGATGCTGCATTACTGTAATTTAAAGGTCTGAAGTTTTCTGTAAGAAGATGTTTATTAAACATTTATAGAAGGAGTCTGCAGTGTCAATACTATATTTTTATGGGAAAGGCTTCAGAACTGAGGAGCACTGAGGAGTTTTTTGTGACAGCTGTGATTTGCCTTAAAACCAATAGCGGGAGAAAAAAAAGAGATGCTGGTGGGGAATAGATGGAAGTGCTAACCAGAAATTAATTGTCTCATGGAGATTCTCCAACATTAAGTGTATGTATAAAAGTATAATAGATCATTGTAGTCATAACTCTTAGCAATGTGCTGAGGTATAAGCGGATAAACCACCTCAAACGTGTGGTTGTATTTTATTCCTGAAATGAACAATTTTCATTGAGTAGCTGAACCCTGTAATGTTTGGAAGGCGGCAATCTTGGACATTTGGAATAACTTTTTTCTTTGTGTGAGTATAGTGTAGTAGGTGAGGTGTCCAAAATGTTAAAAATTCAATCATATTTCAATTTGTTATGTGGTTTAAAAAAAAAAAAATCACTAAATTTTTAAATATGGTTCGTGCTTGCTATCGTACATATCCAAGCAAGTGTATGAATTTATGGGATGTATGGAAATAGAACAAAGACCAGTTAAGTGCAGATTAATTTGTCTTATTTTTACTTTACATTTTTAATTCATTATTTTTATATGAATATTTTTGGGTTGTGGAACGATTTGTTGGAGTTTCAATTTTTTCTTACGGGGAAATTCACTTTGGCAGGTAAACACATTTATGAAGAACTGAAAATGCATTTGTGGAAACTATTTAAGGTGACAAAGACTTGCATTACTACTTAAATTTGTTCATGATGTCATGGTTGAATGATGACTGGTTGCATATGACTTCACGCCGGCTGGATACGTTGCAGAGGACCCTAACCTTTTAGCAGCTTACAAACACACGTACAGTCACAAATCTACTCGTACACTACTGGTAAATTGGAAAGGCCATTCTACAATGCACGTTTTTGGAATTTCAAAGGAAACCAGAAAACGTGGAGTAATCCCAACAAGTACTGCGAGAACACACACAGACTGGAGGTGAAATCTGAACCCTCAACCTGGAGGTGTGACATGACAGGACTAACCAATAATTCCTGGTCTACACATGTACATTAAAAAAAAATGTACCACTGAAAATGGATGTTTAGGAAAACTCCTTCCATTGTCACATATTGTTGGGAAAACTTTTTCCAGGCTTATGATTGGCTAACAGGGCTTTACAGTTATGGTTATTTCACTGCTATTTGGTTTGGCATAGTCTTGATGGCATGTTTTCACCTTTTTTTTTTTTTTTTACAACATTTTTTTACAGAATGAATAAGAATAGGGAAAGCCCTGGTTTTAAAACTTTCTGGGTATGTGTGGACTAGACCAAAAAGTGCTGCATGAATACAGTATAAAATTTATATATAAGGAAAAATATGCAAATTGGATTTTTTTTGTAAACTAATTTCTTTAACTTGTATGTTATTTACACTGCATTATCGCATACTGATCATTCTACAAAAATGGTGAAAAGTGCTGTCTTAGTTTAGCTGATGTCAAAATCATTTAACTTAACAGACACATTACTTGTATATGTTCAGAAAATATAGTATGCACTTTCAATCATGAAGTACAGTTTCTTACTTTAATGTTCAATATTTAACTGTAGCATTAAAAAGGCCAAATTCAAGGAAACGTATTGTAACTATTATCATACATGGAATTGGGTAAGATATTTTTTTTCATGAAATAAATCTGAATCACAATAATACCAATATGCCATAAAATAAATGAAACCCAAAAATCATGAAACAATAATTGATTATTATTATTAATAATATGAAATAAATATTAATCAGTCCAAACTATGTCATTACTGTTATGCAAAAAGTTTTTAACCCTAACCCTAACCCTAACCCTGCATCAGAAGTAACTAGATGAAAAGTGCTGGTAAAATGCAAAAGTTATGTCAAATGTCTCTTCATTTGTTTAGAAATTTTTCTGCAAAGCTTTTAAGTCAGTCATTAGTGTTACTCATTTTATAATTATAACTCTCAAAAATTAGACAAAAAAACTGATCACATCTAATAATTTATTGATTTTGACATAATTGAAAACCACGTAGGCTTATACATGGCGGCCATTTAGTAAATGGTTACGATTGTTTTTCTCTAAATTGTCGTTGATGTTACCGTCATAGGTGTCACCGGGAAGAGAAGTAACACCAGTTGTGGTTGGTGTTTCGGCTGCTCTCATCGAGGGGTCGCCACAGCGGACCATCTAATCAGCACATACAACTTGGCACAGATTTTACGCCGAATGCCCTTCCTAACGCAATCCTCCTATTTTGTCCAGGCTTGGCACCAGCCCTGTATACAGTGGCTGGGGTTTGGCCATTGGATGGGAATCATTTACAATTTGCATTTGGCAGACGCTCTCATCCAGAGCGACTTACAAAAGTGCTTTCATTGGATAGATTGTTACACTGGGTTAATAGGTTACTAACTATAAGTACCATCAGTCAAACACTATTGGGGAGGTTTTTTTTGTGTGTGTGTGGGGGGGGGGGGGTTTGTTTTAGATGTTTTAACACAAACATCTAAGAAACAGATAGGTAAGACAGGTCTTTAGTCAGCCTCCGTGTGCACTGGCAACAAGAGCAAATAGCGCACCTGGTTCAAGGACCCCATGACACGGCCTTCTGCCTGGAGAGAAGCCTACCATTGAGCTACCAATGCCTCACACCAGTTATTAAATCTGTGTGCGTACAGTATATACATATAATAAGCTTTTATATATAATAAGTTTTTTATATATCATATATAATTATATATATAATGCATTAAGCTCTACATTATGTGTATTCATAAAGTTTCAAAGTACAGTAAGTTAACGCTAAGTTAAAGACGTTTCATGTGTGAAAGGTGAAATACATTTCAGGAGGAGTCTGATGACCCAAATTCCACTTTTTCCCGACAGCAGGTCTAGAATAAAAAATCGCATGTTTTTGTTGTTCAACTGGCAACAGACATAAACCAAATAACCTACTGAGAATTGTGCGTGTAAAAACAGACACGGTAAGACCGGTGAATCCGAACACACGCACGCGCGCACTTACGGTGCTGAAGTTGCGCGGGCCGCAGCGCTCGCCTTGGAAGCGGCAGTACAGCAGCATCTCCTCCAGCTGATGCCCGAGCCGGTCCAGCAGCTGTCTCATGGACGGTTGCGCCTCGCGCGGCGGAGGCAAAAACCGACTGAAATCCAGCGCGCGGAACGGCGTGGGTGAATCCCCTCGCGCGCCCAGAGCCTCCGCCGCGCCCGCGGAGACTTGCCGGTTTTTCCCGAGTAGCCCGAGCCAGCGTCCCGCGCTGAAGATATCCGGTTTGCTCATGCGCCGAGGCAGGAGCAGGTTCCGGTTGCAGATGGTCACCGCGGGGAAGACGAGGCGCGTGGCGTACACCACGTGCGCCTTGGTGTGCACGGGCGACGAGAGCAAATAGCGCACGCGGTTCGAGGACCACGCGACCAAGAGCGCGAGCGAGGCGAGGAACGCGATGAGCCACGCCGCGCGCCGCGGATACGAGCCTCCGAGGAAGACGTGCCTGAGCCCGTGAAAGCTTGTGTGCTTCAGGAAGAGCTCGCTGGCCTCGCGCACAGAGCTGCGCTCGCGCTTTTCCCTCGGCGCGGATTCGCTCAGGCACATTTTGAAGAGCAAAGACGCGCAGTGAGCGCGCGGCTCCGGTGCCCGCGTGGAGGAGGAAACAAAAAAAAAAAAAACACTCTGAGTCAGTGTATCAGTGTAGTGGAGCGCGGCGAGAGCGCATGGCCGCGCGGTGGCCGTTACATGGCGCGCGCCCTGTTGCTCCGTTCCCTCTGCACTCTGTACGCGGCATAAAGAAGGGTCTCTTCTGTGCTCCACCTCACCGTCAGCGCGCCGCTCGTTCAGGGGAGTGTCCGAGCGCGTTAACGCGTCAATCAAAGAACACTCTGCCTCAGCATATATGCTTTATTTCAGATTGGCATTAGCCATACTTTACAGAATTATGAAAATGTGATGAAGGAGATAAACAGTCTTGCCATGTCTTTTCAGGGAAAAGTAGCACGAGTGTGTTTACAAAGTCACCAGATGACGCCATAAACTAATTATCAGATTTATTAAATCATATGCAAGTTATGCAAGTCTACAGAAACTTATTACAGGAAGAAGAAGAAAAGTACAACAGAATGCACACATATGCATAAAGAAACTAAGGGCCGTGAAGGTCAATGGTTAATATTCCCATTCTCATCGACCGTGGTAGGACCTCTGGTCAACGTTCACATGCACATTCACATACTACAGGCAATTTGGGAACACCGGTTAGCCTAATCTGCATGTCTTTGGACTGTGGGAGGAAACCAGAGTACTCAGAGGAAAGCCACTAAGCACAGGGAGAACATGCAAACTCCATACACACAGACCCGAGACAGGAATAAAACCCAAAATAATCCACAGCACAGTCTGGAGTTACTGGTCAAATCAGAGCGATTTGACCAAAAAGTACAGTGTTTATTCATGAACAACACACCACACATTTTATTGTTTTTATTGCTAGATTTAAGGTTGTGAAAACATCTGAGTCAAGTTAACTCCTGTTATAAACAACATCACCAGCCCCACTTCAACTCTCTCTTGCTCTCTCTCTGTCTTTCTCTCAACACACCATGTCATTTTACCAAGGAAATGTGAAGTTAGCTGAAAAGTAAAAACTCGTAAAAACTCTTCTGTCCAGAAGACTTTTCAGGTAATGCTGGGAAACTTTACTAAGCACTGTGACTGTTGCACCTGCGATTCCTTCTATAATCTCCTGAAAACAAACATTATTAATTAAATGTGTTACTTTATTAAACAATGTGTTTATGTAATACATTTGAATGAGCACATTAATTTGTTATACAAAAATAATGCACTCCTTCTGACCAGTGAGATTCAACATTTCAACTTTGCTTTTGGCGGAAATATGTTTCCTATATAGAAAGGTCAATGGTTGTAGAGAAACAATGGTAACCCTGCTTGGTCTCTGGAAATAATGGTTATAAGTGATTATCCTTTTGAAATAATGGTGATCAGTGATTGGTTTATTATAAATAATAATATGAATATGAATAATGAGTTAGGTTGGTTATAAACAAACAATGCTGATCAGTGACTGTTATTGGGAATTGTAGTCATCACTGATTGGGTCATAGGGAGGGGCACTGGTGGCTCATTCACACCTAACCGATGCCCAAACCCCTGCCACTGGATGCAGTGCCAGTCCCTAGCCCTGAAAAAAGTGGGAAGGTTCTGTCGGAAGGGCATTCGGCCAAAAACTGTGCCAAAGTTGTGTGCAGATTGGATGGTCCGCTGTGGTGAACCCTCGATGGGAGTAGCCGAAAGTCCTACAACTGAGTGGTCATTGGGAAGGTCATTGTAAACAATGGCTTGCCACAAAGAAATTCACGCTTTACACAGTGGTGACTAAACCTGCTCTCTAAACTCTTATAATCAACAGCTGTGATGAGAGTGGAGAGCCGTAGCAAGTCCAGGAGAGAGCAGTTCTAACATCTGCTGAAAAAAGATTATGTACGAAACGAATGTAGCCTGTCATGTGTTTTAATCTTGTGTCAGTCTTTGTGGTAAACTAACACAGCACCACTGTATACCTTTTCATATGCTGAAGTAGCCAATCAAAAATAACAGATTTAGTACACAAGCATCTACAAAGATTGGTGTTTCAAATGATGCACATACAGCCTTATTACTCAAAAGTGTCACCAGACCATTACTCATAAGGTGATTCTTTTCACATTTCATTATGTTTGATACAAGGTATTATTATAATAATAATAATAATAATAATAATAATAATAATAATGTGTGATGTAAAAGTAAAATCAGATGTTGCCTTTTAGTGCTCATGTACCCTTTCTCAGAAAATGCTCATTTCCGAATGTAGCGCTCGTTTAAATTGGATAATATCAAATATTCACACTGCTCATCAGTTCTAACTTACTTTCTGTTCCTGTAGGCGTAACTTTGTTTTCAAAAGTGCTGACTTTCTTGTATTTGGGGCTAACCCTTTTTTGAAACTGCGTCTGGCTGTAGCCTGGAGTCTGCACATCTCTGATGTAGAGGTTTCCAAAAAAAAATAAAAAATAGCTACTGTAGGTCATAACATTGCTATAAGTAGGTTACAGCTTATGCCTTTGCTTTAATACTACTGCTAATACTATTATTAATTACTACTATTAATAATAATAATAAAATTAAGAAAAAGAACACCAAACATAAGGCATAACATTCTCCAAAAATAAAATAAATTATCTGGAGCTTAGTATTAACTTTTTTGTTGTTGTTGTTGTTGCATGTTTTGTTTTCTGTTTTCATCTACATACAGTATGTTCTGCCTCACCGGGTTCCTAAAGACAGATGAAATGTGGCAGTGTGCATCTGCTGTCTACAGATTAGCTTCAAATTGTTTCACTGTGTAGTTTTTCAGTTTTAGGATCTGGAGTAAACAGTGGATTTTTTTTTATTGTTATATTAAATTTAATTATTTTAATAAGCCCTGCATGACATAAACCTTCTCAGTATCAATCCATCAAAAACAATGCAACTGGGTTAAAATGAGTCCGACCTGGAAAACTGGTATCATCTACATGCATACTTATAACCTGAAAGTTATTTTGAATTTTTTAAATGACCTGCTCTGTCAATTTATAAGAATGAAGGACATGTTTTCTGGTGCCAGGTTTCCATCCTCAAGCAGCTGTGATTCATTTGGCTCGACTCCCCGTTCACTGTGGTTATATTTCATGTTTTGTGAAGACAATAAAACAATCTGTGCAAGCTGAAAGAAATTTTTACTAGAACACTGCGTTCACTGGAGCAATGATAAGTGAGCGCGAGGTCAACTGCGGGCCTCCAAGTGATCAGTCGTTAAATTTTGTAAACCACAACCGTATACACACTCTTAGATCTTTCAGGTCTATATCAATCTCCTTAATATCACTCAGGCTCCCCATTTTAACCAGTATCAGAAAGTCAAGCCCTATACAGTACAAATTAGAAAACAACTTCCACACCTCCTTAGTTTAATCCATTGTTGCCGAGGCTTGATTTGTATGCTGGAACATGACTCGCTCTTTTACGCTATGATACAATAACATTTGCATGTAACATTACATAGATTTTAGGCAGCGATGCTATTTGTAGTTTAATTCTCTGTTTTTTCTCTTGTGGGTTCTCCCCCCTTACGGAACATAAATGCATGAAGGAATGTTATTTTTCACTGTTCTTGGTATTTCACACAAACTGTTTAACAGGGCGTTTATATTTGTTCTGGCCTTCATTCCAATTCGTGCATGAGTTCCTGTGGTATGTCAATTTTCTATTGTGGAGCTGGAGTACAAAGTGCTAGTGCTAGTGCTAACTTCGATATGCAGTAGAATGTAGAATGTGAAATCAGACATGAAAATCAGAATGCATAATTCCCAACTGGCTTGAATATAAAACCCACTACAGAGTGCATAGGAGCCATTTCTTCATTTTAGATGTGGTGCACTTATAACGTGTGGGAAGCCATTTGGCTTTCAGCCAGCGGATGAATGCAGATGAGCATATCCATCCCGTTTAGTGGAGTCCTGTGCCGTGTGTTGAGCGGGCGAGAGGGGAGGATTACTCTGCTATGTCCCTGACTGGAAAACATGCCACACTTGTCTGATGACAGACTTCTCAATTAGAAGCTAAATTAGATGGCAAGTCTTATCCAGGAGCGTGTTACTCTACAACTCATACAGGGTGTGCAAGTAGTCCAGTGTTCATTTGATTACTTGGAATAACAATTTTCCTGGTTCTTACTTTCTTGCTTTTTAAAGTATAATATTTTAGTTGGTGTTATATCTTGAAGTCTTTATTATTGCACTATAATTTTTTATAATGTTTACTCCAAAGTAAAGTAAATACTTTTTAATACAGGGACACAGGGGCTCAGTGAAAAATTGGTAACGTCAGATAGTGAAGTTCACTTTGCTTGAATACTTGGCAGTAGATATGCTGACGAACTGAGAAAAACTCATGGAAAATCATGGTTATATTAGTTCTAACCCTTGATTCTTCCGAGACATAAATCCACTAACTTTCCAATTATCCCTGCACTACTCGCTTCTGATTACCTGGATCTGGTGTGTTCACTCAATCAGAAGCTGGAAGATAAAAATTCACTTTGTCTTCCCTCACTCCACCCCAGTAAGATGGTATCTTTCAGTTTCTGATTGACTGAACACACCTGATCCAGGTAAGCAGTGAGTAGTGCAGGGATAGTTGGAAAATATGTAGGGCTGCAGCTCTTGAGGACCTGGGTTGGTCACCCATGAATTAAAGGACTGCTGAACAAGCTTGTAAACTACCTATACAAGAATAGCATGATTACGCAATACCACATGAGAGGGAGTGTTGTTATGCTGAATATCAACAATGCTGTGATATGGCTGTAGGCATGAGGGTGCAACCTGTGTACCGAAGATATCACAGCCGTGCTGATATTTAGTACAACAGCACTCCCATCCATCCATCCATCCATCCATCCATCTTCAACTGCTTATCCAAAGTCGGGTCCCCAGCCACCTCTGCTAACTCTGACTGGGGAATCCCATGGCGTTCCCAGGCCAGTGTGGAGATATGATCTCTCCATCTAGTCCTTGGCCTGGCCCATAGTCTCCTTCCAGCTGGACGTGCCAAGACCTACCCAAGGAGGCGTCCTGGTGACATTCTTACTACTATAGATGCCCGAACCACCTTAACTGACTCCTTTCCACGCAAAGGAGCAGCGGCTCTACTCTGAACTTTTCATCCTATCTCTAAGAGAAAGCCAGCTATCCTTCTGAGAAAACCCATTTCGGCCGCTTGTATTCATGATCTTTTCCTTTCAGTCATGACCGCTCATGACCATAGGTGAGGGTTGGAGCAAAGATTGACCGGTAGATTGAGAACTTTGCCTTTTGGCTCAACTCTCTTTTCGCCACAACAGTGCGGTAAAGGGACTGCAATACCGCCCCCGCTGCTCCGATTCCCCGGCCAACCTCACGTTCCAATGTTCCATCACTGGTTAACAATACCCCAAGATACTCAAGCACTCCCACCCATGTGATATTGCTTTTATACAGTACAACAGTTCTACAAATGCCATAACAGATTATGATTTGTTTGTTCATTTAACCAGTTAATTAGCAGGACTATGTAGGCCAAAGGTGTGAAGAATAAGCCATGGAGGTGTTGGACCTGAGAAACCTATGAGATTTACTTTGTATTTCCACGTAATGCACTTTAGAATATTATTTAACTTTTGGGTTAGAAGGCTGAATTATGCATGAGGTTCAGCTTTGTTTCAGAAGCTAGTTAGCTTTGTGTGTTAGGGGTGAACAAAACAAGGATGATTCAGAGATGATTTGGAACAACTTGGAAGCCATTATCAGGTATGGTTTTCTTGCTTGTTTTCTTACATCTGATCTGGTGGTTTGGCAGGCAGCTGCTCTCCCCTTTTTCCAGTACTGCAGACTGTACCAACTTACTTTCACCCATGCTAGCAACCGACAGTTAGTGCAATTACCAATTGTCAGAACACCTGTGACGTGGAGTGATACATATAGTTAATTGTCCCAGTGCTGTATGCTCTATATCAGCACTTGTGTAATGACTCTCATCCTATGGTCGGCACTAACTATTGTATAATGTTATAAGGTATAACAATTTCTTATGATACGACTGTTATATGCACTTCCTGATTTATATTCTTCTATATCTGTTTAAGCTATAGAATTCCCATAGATGCTGGAAGCAATCAGAGTACAAACACAATCAATTGTGATGTGCCATGACTCTGACAAGGGTTTAATGGCTGTTGCAGACTGCAGTGTTATATAGCATGGCATTTACCACATAAATGAATTTGTCTCAGCTTGTCTTTGGGCTGTTTTTTAACTTCGAGTGCACTCACGCACCCTTCAATCAGTGGCACACAGTGCACTCAGGCTGCGCAAGTAATCTCCCTTTAGTGCGCGAACTGTTAGTGAATTGTTCTGTGAACATCTATAGAAATGTTTCTAACATAGACAAAGGATCACTCTGAATTGTAGTGTAATAAATTCATATATAAGAATTTATCGTCTTCTCAAAATCATAATACACACTAAAAAAGTGATACCAATGGTTTTAAAGGAAAAATTTCAGCTTAAACATTTTTGGGAAAAATCCACAGATTTTCTTATAACATCTATGTGTCTATGTTGTCTAAGTGACAACCCACCTTATCCATAACATACCACACCATCATCAAGTGTCAAAAACATACCAGTTTCTATTGTTGATTAAAATATAAATGAAAATTTTTTTTTTTTATGACACACCAACTACTACTTTAGAAGCAAAACCAACAATCTAACCTTGAATTCTGCTCAGATTTCTACACAGCTATTCTGAGTTACTGTCAGTTGCCATGGTTTTCCTCGAGGCTTGAGAAATATGGCTGCACATACTTAATAAATAGCTACAGAACATATACAAAATCATATGTCTGGATATAAATCAGGTATCCAAGCAGAGATCTACAGGGTAGCGGTAGCATTTATGATTTTTGACTCCTTGCTGCAGCAATACGTCAAGTAATACATGGACACCTGAAAACTTTTCTGCCCTCTCAGCTAAAGCAGTGCTCGTACAACACATGAATTAATTTTGGCTGGAGTAAAGCCAGTTCGCTGCAAGGGAAAGAGTATGAAGTGTGATGCACGTATGCACCTTTAAATGTTGCCCGTTTAAGGGCTAAAAGACAAAAGTAAAATGTTACACCAATATTATGTTTCATTTATGGTATCCACATTAAATTATATGCAGTTAGTGTTAAAAAATATCTTAATTCTTTAAAGAGATAGTTCGGATTTAGTTTGCATATTTTACAGCACTATATATTATAAAAAAATCTGTTGAATTTAACGTGTATGAGACATCTCTACCACTTGGTTGAGGTATGCTATGCTAAAAAAATCCGCTAAATACTGTATAGCTGCTGCATCTTTAAATTATACATAGTACATTTTCAATTGCTTCATAGTATACCACAAGACATAAAGTGGATATGATGGCAAAAAAACACATAAAGTGACCTTTTAAATTATTTTCTGATTTGTTGTTTGTAAATATATTGTTACTTTTATCATGAAGTGACTTCTCAACCATTTGGAGGAGGAATAAACTATGTTTTTTTAAATAACTAAAAACAAACAAACAAAGAAACAAAAAATTAACAGATAAATAAATAAACATGGTTGTTGGTATTATTGTCCCAAGGAGATTATATATGTTCCTTTTTATAGTGAGAATATTAACCATTTATAGGGTACTTATTGGAATTTTTAGTAATTCATATATTTATGATTCAATACTTTTTCATTGCTGCCATTTTCTGTTGCATGTCACGGTCAGTAAAGTTATCACACATGGTTCCTCTTCTGTCTGGGGTAATAATAATGTTTCCAAAAAGTTTGTATATAAAAAATTTAAAAAAAGATAAGGTTAAATGTGCAAAAATACTTATTTTATACAAATATGTTTATAACTTATTTATAAGGTACAAATACTAGCACTTTTACCAAATTTACCAAATGAGGTTCTTCACTTGATTAAAGGATGATGTGTTTTTTGGAATTTATTTCTTGTGGGGAACCAATTACAACAGCAACACAAGTGGTAAGAAGATACAAGGCTAAGGCTAATTTCTTTCTAGCCCATTCTACAGATTCATACAGCCAATCAGTCGGTCGTGATTGATGATTACAGCACCCTCGAGTGTGTGTGCATAAGAGTAATATTTAAGATTATTATCCCATGCCAATAATCTGTAACATGTCTCTGACAGCATAGTCACAGGTATAATAAATAAGAATGAGCTGGATCGCTTAGTCCGTCATCCTTTTTCTCACCAAACAGCCTTTGGATGTAATCACTCATTGTTTAGGCCGATTATGAATCACACGAAAGTACTGGCGACAGAATCATAAGTAAAAAAAAAACCAAAACAAAAAAACGACTTTTACAGTGCTTATAATTCATTGCACGCCTTTAAGTCACACCTCTTTCCATCTCACTGCCTCATCTGTCTCTTTCATGGTCAGTTGACTCTATTGTATGGCTCTGATCTGCAGCCTGGTATGTGTGGCTGTAGGAAGGAATTGGCTTTGTGCCCTCAGGTCACATCCCATTGCTACTCGCACCTGTTTTCTGAATCATTAAGATTCACTCTTATTCCCAAGACGTGGCTTAGTCGGAGCTGCTTCGAAGAGGGAACCTCTAAACAAGTCTTGGTGTATTAACCAGTTGTAGCAGTCTGTAACGGGCACCGTGCCCCTGCTCCTTGCACAAATAGGTTATTCCTTACTTCTGTTCGAAGGTTAGGCATAGCTACCTAGACAAGGAAACAATAGTGGTGGAATGTTTTCATAGGGAGAATTTATTTGAACAAATATGTACAGTATGAAGTGTTTGTGATACTGTACTGGGTCATTATTTGGTATATACATTTGAACTGTTAGGAATTTCCTACTTTTCATCCATTCAGTAGACATACTGTACAAGAAGTCAGATGACTATGAATGAATCACATCCTTGTATCAAAAATGGCATGGTTACTAGCTAATTGTACTGTAGTGTTGCTGTTGTGAGGTGTTTCACTCAGTAGATGCGGAGGACAGCGCTATCCGCTCCTTCTGCTTGCGTGAGCTCACAGACACCCCTGATTGGCTGTAGAGCCGTGATTAATGTGGGAGCACCAAGTACCTCTCATCCCGCCCCTCTGAGAGAGCTCGGCCAATCAGCTCTCTCTAGACCTCCGGCTGCGAGAGGTTTCACCCGGGAATCGAACTCGCTCATATGTGCTTTTTGAAATTCCATTCCAGATGTAGTGCCTATTCGCTCTTATAACAGCCTCCACTCTTTTGGTAAGGCTTTCCAATATATTTTGGAGGGTTGGCTCTAAGGATTTGTGCCTATTCAGCCTATGAGTTTAGGTGGTGGGTGAGGAGGTCTAGGGTCCAGCAGTTCATCCCGAAGGTCTAAAATGGGGTTGGTCAGGGGTCGGTGCAGGACACTCAAGTGTTTCAACATTAACCTTGGTAAATCATGTCTTCCTGAACTTCACTTTGTGCACATGCTTGAGCCGACATTTTATATAACTGTGTGCTTCAAACTTTGGGGCAACGATTTACGAATGTATTTGGTAATTTGAATACACATGACACATGATTCACAAATGTACTGTATTTTGTGATTACGTTTAGTTCAAGATGAATGATTCTGCATTTACAAACTGATTCGATATTCATGGACAGCCTTGCATTAGTGTGTGGATTTTTGAAAGGTCTCTGACATGGTTAATTTCACAAATTTTCAAAAGGGCATTCCATGAAACCTATTAGATGTCTTCTATAATTTCAGCCAATCACATGAACGTAAATTAGGAGTTAGGATTGTACGTGACATGTGCATTATGTAACTACATTGCATCTGTTCAATATGCCAATCAAACAGAACGAACCACAGGGTTATAGCAAATGAACAGATTTCGGAATGTTAATATGGCCTCAGGCTGCTGCACTCCACAGGTACATTATGTGATGAGCCCTTTAAGCACGGCTGATTACACATATTAGTTAAATATAGCATAGTCAGATCGTCAGTCATGTGGCATGCACACTGTGCAGATGTAACGCAACGTAGTCACATTCAATCACACCCTGAATTTACGTTCATGTCAAATTTGTGAATATGTGAATATATGCTTAAGTCGATCTCACAATACATTAATTCTACTAACCAACCATCTTTGGTTGTACCTGGCCACTATACGTTTTACTAAGCTAATCAGCAATTCATACACTATATGAAATAAGGGGAATAAACTGTGCCTTTTCATGTCACTGGAGGGTAATGTGCATGGGGTGTACCTTTTAAACTTTGCTCTAAAAGCTAATCTAATGAAAATGAAAAGTCGTATCGTTGGTGGTACATCTGAGTAATGAGCATTACCTGGTGAGAAAGATACGCATAGACCTTTTACGATAGACACGTTACTGAAATCCAGTTGTAGGTTTAGATCCCAGCCAGCTGTGGTAAGGAAAATCTTATTAAGATAACACAAAAAAGGAACCTTAAGAGAAACCACACTCGCATACTGACACTGGAATGATAAAGACTTTCTATATAAAGAAATATGTTTTTTGGTTGTCTATATCCATTTATCTTCTTTACATATGAAAGAAGTTTTGGCACTGTCACCCACGCCCACGCTTTCATCTATCGCCGAGAGTGTCATTCCCTGGTTTTTTTTTTTCAGCCTTTGAAACAAATATTGCTTCATGCGCCAATACTCTGTATAAAAGAGTTTACAAACCCTGCAGCACTGATCAACTGAAGGTCAGCCATTTTCAGTTGAAATAGCTTCACAATGCTTAAATTGATCTGCAGTTATGGCAACGCTGTCCTTTCCGTTAACCTCAAATGAAAGTCTGCGGCGGGGGGGGAAAAAAAACATCACCAACGCAGGCCACAACTCAATTAAAAGCGAGACTCCTCCACTTGCACTGATTACGTTTGAAGCTCACTGTTAATTTAAGAGCATTAACCACGTCCACTCAGCGATTCACGCATGGAACACAATCAACACGACTGTTTTAGCGCGACTCGAGCTAATGGCCCCAGTCAGTAAAAGTAAACAACGCTTCGGCGCAAACAACTTGTTTTTCTTTATATTAAGGCTGTTGCTGATGAAGATATCGAAGATTTGTTATAGATGGCTGAAAGAGAAAAAATTCATCCATTACAATGAGACAGCACGCTGATCTTTTCGCAGAGTTAAAATCAGATTTGAAACAGGGATCAGTAGCTCTCCCTCGGCACATAATAGAGATAGCATCACCCATAACAGCAAGGTAATAGCAAAAAACAGGCTTCATTTGGTTCTTTCTAATAACGGTGTCTGAGTTTTCATTCCCAGCTAAAGATCTGTACCGATTTTCCTTTTCCAGCCTACAAACATTAAGGAGAATACAATGTTTTGAAATGATATTATAACAGTGCCAACTGATATATATTGAACATCTACACAATAAACACCCTTTTTGAGCTTTCACTCATGCTGGAAAATCATTTTCCTCAGGCACACAAGGTGGTCTATAACAAACACTTTCTTTTAAAAATCACTATAGATTCTTTTTTAAAAGAAGCTTTGAACTATGACTAGAACTGTCTGGCTGTGTTCAGGTCCGGGTTATAATGCATTTTATTTTAGCAATATTTTTGAAAGAAATGTAAGCAGAGAGATAACGATGCAACACTCACGAATATGCATACAAGAGACCTGTTTTTTTGTCAGCAAAGTCGGATCATGTTTTCTTTCAAGCCCTTATGAGTATTATTGAGGGCCGCAGATGCCGGGAAAAGATATTATATCTTTACTAGAACAAGGCTGATTGATCCACTGTGACAAAACGAAACAAGTTCGACATAATATTTCGGCCTTTACGCTCTTGGCTTAATGCACCTCTGGCAGCCACGAGATCCTGAGCACTCTGAAGAAGGTTCTCGCTTAGGATAGCTCTTTATTTCTCTGCATCTAATTTTCCCTCTATGCTGTCTAGTCTCCCTGTTCCGGTCTCAGAAAAACATCCCCATGGTATGATGATTCCCCCACTGTGGTTTCCTGCTTTCAATTAGTTCAATCGTTGTATCATCAAACCAGAAGATTTCGTTTCTCATTGTCTGAGAATCCTTCAAAGGTACTACTTTTTGCCAACTTCTTGCTGGGTGTCATGTGACTTTTAGCGAGGAATGGCTTCTGTCTGGCCCTGTACTATAGAGGCCTGATTGGTTGAGAGCTGCAGTAAAGGTTGTCCTTGTGTACAGTTCTGCATTCTCCACAAGGGAGCTCAGGATCACATTTGCAATGATGCCTGGACCCTTCATCCCAGATGAAATTCCCAAATCTGGGAAGACTGTTGGTTGTTCAAAATCTCCTCCATTATAGAAAGATGGAGGCTCCTGCGCTCTTGGGCACTTTCAATGCTGCAGAAATTTTCTTGTATCGATCAACGCTGTCTTGCGGGTCTACAGATAATTCTTGACCTCTTGGCTTTTTTTTTCACTTTGACATACATCATTTATGATGACACCTTATATAGACAGGTGTGTGCCTTTCTTTATGTCCAATGAATTCCATTAGGCATCTAAAGAATGACTGCTACCAGTTCTCTTTCCAGCCACCATCACCTTTCGACATTAGCCAGATACACTGTTTTGAATCACCATTAGCTGTTAAAAATCTAATTTTACTATCGCTAGGATGTGATATGAATTTTAAAAAGTTATAGGCAGTAAGCAACCCCTCACCCTTGGCTTAATCAATTGCAATTCCACAATACGGGTAGGCTTAGGTGAAATGATATAAAAATGAAAGTACAAACATGTTGACTCACTGTGTGACATTATATTGCTCATTTGAAATTGAACTGTGTGGGCAGTTGTTATTTACGCGAAACGCAAACGCTACGATCAGCCAAAAGATAAAAATGTGTTGTGTCAAATTCATTCTGCACTCATCAGGCCAGGGACGAGTTTCCATTGATAACAATACGAATACATGGGAGGAAAGGAAAACAAAATCTCCCTCTCATTCAACTGACAGATTTTTTTCATTTCAAATGTCTCAGAATATGCATGAGACAGTCTGGATTGTTTTTCTAGTGTAATGTTGCTACAGGTAGGTAATAAAATATTAAATCGAGAACAAGTGTATAAATTCACTTTATGCATCAATAGGTGCAAAGCAACACAGACTGGCAGCATCAACCAGGGATAATGCATAAGCAATAGGAGGAAAACAATACAAATGGTACAAAAAGGCAATAAGATGTCACAGCACTACAAAATGAGTAGAAATCAGAGATTTGACATGGACAGGGATTCCTGTGCCACCAATAGGACTAGTCCTTCTTGTTGCTATTATGTTCGCCTGAAACTACGCTTTAACCCCTTATGGAGCACTGAGAAAAGTGCCAAGTATTTTTTTTTTAAAATATTGTATTTGCATACCTAATAATGTCCAGGAATGAGTTTCTAAGTGTAAAGTTCAGGACATTTTGTAACGCAGAGCTACCCCTTTGTAAAACACTTCCTGGTTGTTTAATGTAAAACCTCGAAGAAAGACTGGTAACAACTGGTTAATTCTATTCCACCGGCATGCAGATTGACTGATTAACAATATGAGTGGGGCAAAATCTGTGCACAAACTAGATACAGTGCAGTTTGTCTTCCTAAAATCCTGAATGAAGACCAGCCGAGACCGAACCTCTTGCTAGTTAACATGTCAATCCTTCCGCTGACATGCTGATCGACAAAACCTGCGTGCAACAAATTATGTACAAGGGGGTGCTGCAGCATTGTTGCATTACCTACTGTAATATGGCTTCATTTATTTTAAGATTTACACTTTTCACAGTCCTTATATTGTTTTAATATTATATTTTTATTTATACCATGATATTATATATATATATTTTTTTCATTATTATTTACATTCTAAGTTTTGGATGTGGCAGGGGTTTACGGGATTTTGTTTATTTACTTTTTTTTTTTCAAATTAGGGAGCTTTATTAATGTGTTTTTATTTCATTTTATTTTATTGTTGTCAGTTTTAAAAGTCAAAAATCAAACTAAAATGTTTTACATCCTGTTTGGAGAGGATTTTGAGACATCTGGATAAGTAAAGGAACACTAGTGGTGTTTTGTCCTATCAATGCTCATTTACTCACTCACTCACTCAGGTCACATACTTGGGGCACCAACACAGGGTGCCAAGGGACACACATACTCACTCACATACTACGAACACCAATTAGCCTAGTCTGCATGTCTTTGGACGGTGGGAGGAAACCGGAGTACCCGGAGGAAACCCACAAAGCACGGGGAGAAAAACTGAATCTTATAACAAAGCAAGAAAATTGTGTTTGAGCCTGCCGAGGTCAAAGTTCAAATGGCACTGGGAGAAAAAAAAACAAACAAAAAAACTCAAACCTCTAAAATTCTGCTTCATGTCTGCAGGCCATGTTACAAACAGTTTGCTGTTAGCAAATCGGCAATAAATAATAACAAGCCATAGTGTGTCATTAATAAAGAGCATTCGAGCGATAATGCCTGCAGTAATACATCTGGTGAGAATTAAAAACTTGCCATCAGTTTTCACAGCTAAGGATTGTATTACGGGGTTTCAAGTTAAATATATACGTTTACGGAAAGGAAAGAAAAAAAACCTTCCGGACAATAAAGGTTTAACGGCGAATGCTAATGAAATGATCGGCATCTTGTTTCATCTCAGGAAGGAAAAAGCTTGCTACTGAAAAACGAACTCCTAGAACGGTGGAAATAACAGCATTTACAGTTTGTGGGTAAGTCAAAGAGAAAAGCGTTCATCATTGATTCGAAGCACAGTGCACAAACCATAGAGGGAGTTTAATTTTCATTCATTTATACAGCCGATAGTAGAGTCAGTGAGAAGCAAAGTTTATTGATTCTGCTGGGGAAAATAACCTTTCATGGTCTACATACTGTAAAGAAAAAAAAACTTTTAGGAAGCGTCAAGAACATTCTTTTATAATATAGTGAGATTGCTGTGACTAAAGTCAAGGACCCTGGATGGGGTGCCAGTCCATCACGGGGCACACAAGCACACTACGGGCAACATCGATTATCCTAATCTGAATGATTTTGGATTGTTGGAAGAACCTGGAGTACCTGAAGGAAATTAGAGCCAGAATTCACAGAACATACTGATAGCACTGACATTTTTTACTTTTACAGTAGGTATTATGTTGCAGAGCTTTCTTTCACAATCTATTGTATTTTAGCATTATACTTTCTCCTCGCTGGAACCAAGGGGCCTGACCGTGCTCCAGCATGTCACTGTCCCCGTCAACAAAGTGAGTAATGACATGGGCTGCCATGGGGTGGTGTAAAAGAACTCTCCGGTCTCTCACAGAGCCCTGACCTCGATCCGAATTACAACTCTTTGGGATGAACTTGACCTCCAGCTGCGTACCAGTCCATCAGTTACTGACATCAAAAAAGTCCCATTCCAATATATTTCTTAGAAAAACGAAGGCTGTTACGGCAGCAAAGATGAGACTGGAATGGGATGTTCAACAAGTACATACTGTATGACCTACTGTGCAAAAGTCTTAACTGCTGTAGAGCAAGAATGTCTTCAAAAAAAAAAAAAACGTTTTTACATTCTGATACATTACATTTAAATACTATAAAAAGCAATAATGAATGAAACAAAGATAATAATTGTCTTGACGACCCTTTGCTTGTAATATAGTCTCAACTTTTTTTCATGCAAACAAAACCTATTCAAATGTTTTGTGATCTTGCATGACCCATACTGTCGCTACTCTAGTGGTGTTTCAGTATAGGTGTTAAAGCATCCTCCTTATAATCCTGATCTTCCTCCATCAGACGTTCACCTGTTTGGTTCCCTTAAAGCAGCTGTACGAGGACGAAGATTCACTGGTGATGAAGAAGTGAAGACAGCGGTGCATCAATGGCTTGCAGCTCAGCCTAAAACATATTTTAATTTGGGAATACGGAAGCAAGTTGACAGATGGATGAAGTGTATTGAAACCCAAGGAGATTATGTAAAAAAATTTTTGTCTTTTCTAATAATTCATTGAAATAAATTCTAGAATGCGGATACAGACAGTCCCCACGGTTCTGTTCTGGTGTCCACATACTTTTGGCCACCTCAACTTCAAAGCTGGTGCATTGGGACTTTAACTAAAATTAATTTTCTGTCCAAACCGCTGGTGGAGAACATGGTTTGCCAACAACTTGTCAGCATGAAGTGGGAACAGGTGGAGATTTACTTTGCCACTCTGGAGAATAATCGTAGATATGATCTGCTGTTTAAGCACAGGGTGTTTCTCTTTCTCTCTCTCTGCAGGATCCAAGGCCATTCTACTGCGCCACACATGCTTTGATGAGCTTTGAAGAAGGAAAAGAACCAGATGGGTGTTTCATGGGAGACTGCGGAGAAAGAAAGGTTGTATAGGCAGGATGGACACAACGAGCGAAATGAGCCCTGCAGAGTACATGTGTGTGTGTGTGTGTGTGGAGGAGTGGAGATGGGTTTGGAAGACAGAAAGGAGAAGGGCTGATGCAGGAAAGAAAGTAAAACAATGGAAGGAGTTCGAGCTCACACTAATGACGAGGGAGTGTGGACAGATCGAGCCAACTGGGAAAAAGAGGTGCAAAGGAGAAAACACAATGAGAGACTAGCAGTGTGTGGGAGAGAAAGTGTTACTCAGAAAAAAGAGAAGAGTGTATCAGTTCAGGAGTAGACAGTTCAGGTAAATGTCTCAGATCACTGAAGTTAGCCGAGCCAATTTACTAGCGCATTCGATATTTAGACAGCTCGGGTCACTGAGCATTTGGGTTTGAGTAGACAGTTCAGGTACAGTAAATGTCTCAGATGGACTGATCAGTCCCCGTCTGTTTATGACAGACTGCACATCCACTTTCTGCTTCTCTTCTTTGCTTTTCAAACTTTCCTAAGTCTACACACTCTTTCTTCAGGATACAAGTATGTAAGTGTGTGTGGGCTGTCAAATTCCCTTTCAAACAGAAATAAACTTAAAACATATACTGTACAGTATTCAGTTGCATAATTCAGTTAACAAGCCTTTAATTGTACACACTACGGCATCAGGATCGCACCATGGCAATAGCACTGCAAGATTTCTTTATATTGTACACTCCAATTCCTTTGACTCCTTCCAATGTGGCTGCATTCAAACAATTTTGCAGAAAAAATTAAAATAAAAAATGCAAGCCAAAATTCCTTAACAGTGATGTGAGAGAGTCATTGCCAGATATCACAAACACTTGATTGCAGTTGTTGCTGCCAAGTTTGGCAAAACCAGTTATTAGTTATTAGGTTTAGGAGGGAATTACTTTATCCCAAGCCAGGAAGGTTTGGAGAGCTTTTTTTCCCTCAATGAATTAAATCATAAATGGAAACATTTTGTATTTACTCAGGATGTCTTTGTGTAATATTAAAATAATTTTGATGATCTGAATCACTAGAGTGTGACAAATATGCAAATAAATAAATAAATCAGGAAAGGGCCAGTACTTTTTGACTGTATAATTGAATAATTGTATTACTTTTTTATTACTTTATTAGTTTTTTACTTTATCACTAAGTCAGTATTAGTCCTCACATAGAAACATAATTTTGATTATTAGCTACATTTTACATTAACTACATTATGGATTATTGTAATTAATTAATTTATATATAAATAAATAACACAAAAATGGTAAATATACGAGGGGTGTTCAAGTCAAAAAGGGACTTTGAAGTCAATGAAGTCAATGAGCATTGATTTTGAAGAATAACAGAACACAGTTATGAAAGTACTTGGATACCATCAGCTAGAACGTTTTCTCAGTATGACGGAGCCAGATTGAACGGCCTGCTTCACATTTGGAACAATGGCCTCCCAGGAACACCTATAATGGCACAAACATGTGGAAATAGCTTGAAGCCAGTTCTGGTCTGTATGGGGAGTGTGGCGATATTTTCATGAAAATATGGCCTTATTTGCACCATTCAAATATTTTACTGCAGCTGGGAGTCTCATCGCCATACTGTGTTTGAAGTCTTCTTTAAATGTCAACTAGTTGTATGCCTTCATTCACAAGAAATGTTTCAAGTCTCAGTTTGACTTGAACGCCCCTTGTAAATATAATCACTATTTAACTGTCAATCGATCCACGCCTTTCACTCTGGATTTTTATGGAATGTGTTATATAAGATGATCAAATGTTATAAAGTATTATGGAAAAAAAATTATAATATTGGAAATGTATTCTGACTGCACATGCTTTAAACAGTTCATGTCTGAGAAATTTTGGTGAGTAGTGATTTTGATTGCAGTTCGGTCCATAAGCACGGCTTTAAAACCTCAGCTGTTTAGCTCTACACTGGAATTAGAGGCATTACTTGGAAATCAGGTAAAAGCATCAACCAAATTAAAGAACTGTAACGGTATGTCAGGGATGTTTAACAGAAATTTGCGAAAGGTTTAGCTTCGTCAGATTCCTTGCTTAAAAGGAAATAACATGACTTAACTGATACAAATGCTTTAATTTTAATTAATACAGTAGTTTGCAGATTTCTTTTTGTGGGAATAAGTTACCTTGTGTAAATACAGCTAACCACAAAGCTAAACAACTGTTCAGACAAAGCAGTAAAGGCCTTTATGTCAAAATGCAATGCACCACATAGGTTTCCTGCAACATCCTAGGGTACATTTATACTTATGCAGATAAATAACTTTCACCCCTAAGATGAAAAAAAAAAAACTGTCCTTTTGAGGCTTTAGGGGCTTCATACAATTTAAAATTGTGATGAATTGTTTCACATCGGTGCTTCACATTCAATCTTTTGATTAACAGAAAATACTCTCAATAGAAGAGACACGGGAAAATAAAGGCGTACAGTGGAACCTCGGATTGCGAGTAACACGGTTTCGAGTGTTCCGCAAGACGAGCAAAGATTTTTATAGATTTTGACTTGGAAGACGAACAAGTCTTGGTTTACGAGTACCGTTTACTATAACACTGTGACCATGTGTGTGCGTGTAAAACATATTTTATAAGTGTGTACATGTTTCTTATAACACACGTGTGTGCATGCGTGTAAAGCAAAACTGAGTCTCATTAGAGAGATTAAAGATCCATTTTCCCTCTCCCTCTCTATTTCAGCTTGCCAGTATGTGTGTGTGCACACGTAATTTGACACCTCTCTCTCTCTCTCTCTCTCTCTCGCCTATACAGTGGTGTGAAAAACTATTTGCCCCCTTCCTGATTTCTTATTCTTTTGCATGTTTGTCACACTTAAATGTT
>JAOVVA010000001.1:19443994-19474725 GCA_028565275.1 Leiocassis micropogon
TCATTAATGTGGGAGCACTGAGTACCTCTCATCCCTCCCCCCTGAGAGAGCTCGGCCAATCAGCTCTCTCTAGGCCTTCGGCTGTGAGAGGTTAACAGCATCACCCGGGGATCGAACCAGTGATCTCCGGATGATAGGGCGAGCACTTTACCACTGCGCCACTCGGAGGCCAATTCAGATTATTTTAAGTAAATGCACATATGCCCGACAGGGTTAGGCAGGGGCTTCAATTGGCACTACCTGTAGAACAAAAGCACTTGCCCGTAAGCCTGAAAGACTCAGGGATAGAAAATGTGGACTGAAGAAACAGATGTGTATTTGTGCATGTTTAGGAGTCATTCTGGGTGCATTTAGGATTCCTAAAAATGTTTTTGCCTCTCATTTTTGGCTCTCATTACCAGTCCAGTCCATGTACCTGGTCAGTTTTAGAGGAATGTTGTGAACAGTGATCTATTATTCATTCAGGCATTAAAAAAAGCCATCTAACTTGAGGCATGAACCAGTGAGAAACAGGTCCAGATGATGACAGATGTTCATGTCGATGATTGGTATACTGGTGATGCTGAATGCTGAGTGATTGGAACAGATGAGAGGGGAAATGAGGTTGCTGCTGAGGTTGTTACATAAAAAAAAAAAAAAAAAAATTTATGTGTAGGCATTGGAGGCACTTAGCAGCCTGTTACAGTAGAGCATTTATTCCCATTTCTTTAATTAATCTATAGTACATCATTTTATTTCATATAATATAAAGAAATATAAAGAAATGAGGGTAGATTAAGACCTTTTCACAGTATTGTACACATCAAACTATCAGACAGTGCCTGGGCTTAATTTCAAGGTCAGAATTTAAGTCGATGTCGATGTTGTTTTTATTTGCAAACTGTGTCCAAAACACACTGAATACATTCAGTTTCAAGATAAGATACAAATCTATGACATTTACACTGACCAGTGTTCAAGCACCATTGTGATCTTCAAGTGATTTTGAATAATCTTGGTACAGCTTTTATGACTGCTGCACTATGACTCCTTTTTTTTTCAGTTTTTCTAATCTTCTAAAACTCACTGACTTGCTGATGTGAGAAAAGAATCCAAGCATGAACCACAAGATGAGGTGCTGTTGTCTTTTAGTTTGCAATGTATGTACACAGTTCCACTGGTCCGAGTGCAGCCACTGGAACGGTGAAGATCACTCACTTGAAAATTGGTTTTGAAAAGTACAACGATTGCTCACCGGCTCCATGCCAAACACAGAGGCCTATGCTAAACTTTACAGCATTGAGAAGCCGTTAGCCATTAATTACTCAGTCAATTAACTAGTGTGGCTGTATCCTTAAGGTGTCGAAGCTAGCTCAAGCATTTTAAATCATTGTTAACAGGAAAGGCTAGTAGATTTTTTTTTAAAAATCTGCTGTCATGAAAATGTTTAACTATTTAATAGATAAATTGTGAATTGATAACTAAAAGGGAAATCAACATGTTTTTATTTTCATACTGAATATCAGATGTACTGAATCTCCATCATTCCTACAAGGCACAGTATGTCATGTTTAATTGTTCAATCATCATGTTGAACAGATTATGTCATTATGTTTAATTGTTGACTGTCTTACGGATAATTGTTCACATTTAGTAAATAAAAAATAAAATAAAAATCAAACTCTGTCACTTTGCAGTTTGTCACAGCAGTTGCTCAAATGCTCTCTGAAGCATTAAGAGCCATGAATCACTCACTCACTCATCTTCTATACTGTCTAATTGATGTTACCAAATTGCCTGTAGTGAGAGAATAAGTGTCTGAATGTGTGTATGTGTGTGCCCTGGCATGGACTGGCGCCTTGTGCAGGGTGTACCCCACCCTGTGCCCTAAGTTTCCTGGGATAGGTTCCAGGCCACCCATGACCCTGAATACATGATTAACCTGATCAATATAATCAGTGATAGTATTATTTCATTTTCCATTTTGAAGTACATGTACATATCATTGAAAGAATGAAAGAAGAGCTCTGACAAATGTACGTAAATGTATGTTCGTTTATAAATATATAGAAGTTACCCTAAATGTTATCAGTTATGCTATCAGTTCACACAAATCTATTAAAGTAGGGCAGGTAAAACAATCTCTATTGTGTTTTTCCTCTTGTTTGTCTTTGATATTACATTTTATTTTAGGTGTAAAATGTCCAAAGCCTTTAAAAAATCTGCTGTAGAATTCACGTGAGAGTCTCTGCGTGTGGGTTTAGAACCTGGCTCTCAGGGTTTGTCTATTGCCACAGTAACCTTTGATATGGCACCATCTAGTGCCCAAGAAACATCTCTGTCTGCTCGCGCAGTAGCATTGTAATATATGTAACCCATTTACTGCGGGTTATTTTTTTTTGGTAGATTGTAATATTATGTAGGCACAAATAAATACACAAATGATATTGCTATTTACAACTACTGTACATGGATTTGACTGAGCAGATTTTTCAAATGTAATTCTTGTGTTTGATATGAGACTTGATATGAGCAACACATTTACTCTAACTTGATTTTTGTTATATATATGTTTTTATTTGTGTTTCATTTAAAATGTATTAAATAACAAGAACAACAACAATAACCATAATAATAATACAATTAAATTATTATTATTATTATTATTATTATTATTATTATTATTAATAATAATAATTATTATTATTATTATAATAATCATAATAATAAAGTGACAATTGAATCATAAATAATTGTTATTATTATTATTATTATTATTATTATTATTATTATTATTATTATTATAATATATTTAATTAATTGTCACATGTACTTTTAGGTCAAAGTGAAATTATTTTTTAGCACATCCTAGTTAGGAGGCCAGGCTCAGAGCGCTTTAACCAATCAATAATTTTTTTTTTTTCATTCCCTTTATCATAAAAATTTGGCAATTTATTGACATTAACTAATGTTGTAAGTTAAGTAATGGGACAGGAAGGATTTAACATAAAGCATTATTACAATTTCTTCAACAGAATCATTCTGACAGTTATGAGAAACTCTTTAGATTAGGAAAACTTTGCCAAATCCACTATAAGGAGTCCTGTCACATTTACTCTGTAAGTAATGACTCCATACTTCTACCACTGTTAACATAAGAGGAGGAGTTAATTAAAATGACCTCTGCAGAGAAATCTGGGGCGAAACCTTTAAGAAGGATATCTGCGCTGCGGCATCGTTAATATTTGATGACTTGCTGTTGTCAGCTCTCTTGAGAACCCGTCTGCTCGAAAAATTCCAATTAGACAGCAGAGATAAAGCTGATTGCTCCAAGTGTGCAGGATATTATGCAATAAAACATGAAAGCATGACTCTGTTGATGTAGAGAATAATTTAGCAAAAAAAACAAGAAAAAAACAAAAAACTCAGTAATAAGTATGCAGAGTGGTAGAGAGCATGCATGCAATACAATCATGAGATCCTGCAAGGGTAGTGGATAAAAGATTAATTGCAGGTAAAACTAATTTAAAAAAAGTATGACATTTTAAACGTTGTTGATCTCATCTGGTGCAAAAAAAAAAAAAAAGATATACATGTTAACGAGAGATGCCTAAGTATATAGTATATAGTATATAGTAACCGTGTGATTTCTTAGGTTAATAGATTTTATGGAATATATAATAGGTACAATCGCCAGTACACCCGTACACTTGCTCATTCATGAATTATGGCAGCAGTGCAGCACAATGAACTGTACGTAGAGTTTCACACAGAGAGCATTAGCTCTTTGGGTAAAAAAAAAGCCTCAGTGATGAGATCAGGTTAGAGAAGAATGGCCAGACATGAAGGCTATGGTAAATCGAATGAACACTCTTTTCAATCATGGTGAGCAGAACGGCGTCTCAAATATATAGAACAGATTCCTGTAAATCAAGCAAAGGTGAGAATTTTGCCCAAAACAGCAATGAATCCATACAGGTCAACCTGGTGGTGGTGGTGTAACAGTGTGGGGAATGTTGTCTTTCCACAGACTAAATATTTCTAGAATTGTTGTTGAACATGCATATTCTTTTACGGCCACAATTTACCCACTTCATAATGGCTACGTCCAGCAGGACAATAAGCCAAGACACAAAACACAAAGTCACAAACTTCTATTATGTTCTATTAACATAGTGAGTTCTGTGTAATTTACTTCCCTGCCTAGTCACCAGATCGGAATCCAACAAAGCACCATTGGGATGTGGTACAGCAGGGTAGTCATCGCACAAATGCACATCTGACAAATCTGCAGTCATGTGATGCAATGACATGAAATCCTTGCCACAAAGAAGGCTGAGGCTTTTCTAAAATCAAAGTTTCAATTGCGCGTGATTTAAAATTTCCAACAGGCCAGTCTTCCAGTGTCTGACCCCACAGTAGTTGCCTTTTCATTTAGCTATTGAGTTTTTGCACTTATGGGGCACTCAGAAAAGGAAACATGACCCCATCTACGGACAGTGAAAAAAGATCTTTTTCTAATGGAGGGTGCGGATGTCAACGCTGCCTGAAGCATCTCAAATTCTGCCCCCGGATGGCAATCTGAGCTGCCTTCTCCTTGGCACAGTCTAGCCCTCTATCGATCTGATCTAGAGATCTGTTAAATATCCTCCCGGGCGATCGACCCCTCCTTGACCACCAGCGAAACTCAAAAAGCTCTGAGCATCCTAACACACCAATAATTAGCGAACACACTTTGTAGCCAACCACTCATCATTGTATCATTGTAGCGCTCTGCTGATGCTGATAACGTGATTAGCATGGATAAACACACAGCACTGATGGACTAAGTAAGTGAATGAATGTGCAAGGTGATGCATCATAATGCTTTCGGGCAAGACACTACACTAAAAGCCAGGGCGCTATTGAGATGATGTGGTTGTGGAGGTGTGTGTATGTGAGTGTGTGTTTATAGATCATCTAAATAAGATTTCAAGATTGCAAATGGATTATAGATCTCAGAGGATGTAAAGCCATTAAAGACAGACAACTGATTGTGTTTAAACCAATCCAAATAGTTACCCAAGAGATGCTTTATAGAAACAATAGAGTGTAAGCCAATTCTTTAAATGTGAATGCTAGTATGCCCTTTACCGCACTGCAAACCGTTTAATAATTTAAAACTCAATACGTGTTTAGCAGAGAGGAACAAACACATGAAGTGCACCATAATCTCAGTGCCTTTTCCATAGCCGCAGTGCCAAGCGAGACTTTTCTGGATTTTTTTTTTAATGGGAGCCTGGCGTTCCATAAGCACAAAGTGGAAACTTTTTCAGGTCTTCATATTCAGCTGCCTGTGAACCCTTTTGTATGCAAACCTCTGGCTTCAACTGATAAAACTGAAAGCTTTCTGCCAAATTGGTGAACCTCTGCAGAGCTGATAATGCATTAAAAATTTTTTTTTTTTAAATGTCTTTCACCTTTTTGGGATGCAAATTATTTCAGGATTCTTTGTTCAAATAAAAAACTTAGAGCAGTGTTGATAAATGGCACGTTTTATATTATATAAAGAAATAATTTTACATTTAAGGTCTACAGATTACTAACCTACCACCGCTTGTGATTGAAAACTGTTAATATGGCCCTTGACTAAACGCCATTGATTGTTGCAGGGGTTAGTCATTTATAGGACTTTTAGAAGTTACTTTGCAATTAAGAGCACTCAGAGAAGCAATAAAAAGACCAATTACCATGAGCAAAGTGCCGCACCATATGATTATCAGTCACAAGGCACCCTCTTCTAATTATAGGGACCTGACTTCGGTCCAAGACAAACATTGCACACAGAATTAATGACTATTTGGTTTCTATTAGTTACTCTGAAATTCCATATTCATTTTCTCTGGCACTATTCGTCAAATTGAATCTCTACGTCTTCAAAATAAGACACTGACAAAAATGGACAAGAGCTTCTATTTGCCATAGCTTAGGGATTACATCCTCATTTACTGTCCTACCTCTTTCCAGTGCTCAGGACCACACTCCTTTCCAGCAAAATTGCACTCCAGAAGCATGTCATCCATACGATGTCGTGTGCGGTTGTAGAACTCGGCCAAACTGAACCGGGCACCTTGGCGATCGGGCTCAGGGGCAAGCTGGAACCCAGGTGCCATATTGTCTTCATACCCTAGGAGTGGTCCCATAAACAGCAGGTCACTGTAGCTCATCTGGGATCGACGAAAGGTGTTGTAGTTGCAGATTGTGATGCCTGGGAAGGTCATGTTGGGTGCACTGCGCTCGTCCAGCAAGGTAACATAGTCATACTGCATGTAATAGACAACTCGGTCACCCACCTGGACCAAGAATATAGAGAGGGCCGCCAGAAAGGACACTGCCCAGAGACCTTGCTTCACTCCAAACTTCTTATTATTTTCCACAAAGATGTGGTTGGCACCATGGAGGGAACAACTGTCGAAAAAGGCTGCCAAGTCAATGTTAGGAGGCTCTTCTTCTTCCTGCTCTTCGTGGCCCTCTAGCTCATCAGATTCTTCCTTGTAGTGCACTGACTCGCTGTCGGCACTCTGCACTACGCGTTTGTAGTGATCATCAAAGCTGCTCGCATAAGACCCTCCAGCAGGCTCATCTCCTGTTGTAATGGAGATCGTGCACGTAATTCGCACCATGATGAAATTGTCAAACTAAAAGGATATCTGTCCAGATCGAAAGAATGCTTGCTTGCAGTAGGGACTGGATCACCACAGAAAATACAGTTTTATAAAACAAAATGCATGGATAAGTATCCTTGGACAAGCCTTTGGAAAGAAACCAGAATCCAGAGCGTGATGGTTTATGACTTCCTTTTTAAAAGTCAATGACACCAAGAGAGGCTTAAAATGAACTGGAGAGCAGGAGGCGAATAAGCAAAAAGTTCCTGTAGGACACTTAAGATACCATTTTTGGGTTTAAAATTTCTTTTAAATTTTCACCTGATCAATCTTGCTTAAAGTATGACTCAAAACTGAGATCATGCTACCAATGCGTTAAAAGACCCGAATCTTGAAGCCAAAACGTTCTAAATAAAAGTGGATAAGCATAAAGGGTCCGAAGTCTTAAAAGTATGTCCTTCTTCTTAGATCTGAGCATCTGAGGAAGATCTGCAAGGTTGGGATGAGTACCTCTTGCCCCTCCACACCCACACTGATACATTATATTCCCATCAGGCCCTGCCACTGCTGCACTCTGAGCATGATGTCAGAACCTGATCATCTTACTTGCTTTACCACCAGGGGATATGAATGACTGTTTTTTAAATGTGTCAACAGATTGTAATTGCTAAGCTCAGATCTATTTAGATCATCCATACATCACCGTTTGGGCAGCAAGTAGCCCTGACTGTCAAGAACATTACAGAGTTACCACTTCTGCTAAGACGATGGCCAATCCCATATTTCTTCAGCACCTACACAAACATATGGGGTATGGGGCAGATTAATCATTGCGAAGTTTAATGATATGAAGGCTTCTTTACTACTGTAATTTAATTACCCTTCCTGAAGCCACCTACAGCATTTCTGGTAATGTAGGAAAGCCTAGCGATAAAAGAAGTTTAAACTACAAATTGATTTCTACTTTAAACATAAAATACAACTGAAAATCACATATTGATTTTAAGTATTTACAAGCATGTGGTATTTTACAAGCAAGTGGTTCAAGAAGTATTTTTGTTTAAGTGATCTTTATTATACAGTCTGTGGAAACTTGATGCTTTCAGGATAAAATACAGGTTCGTTTGACATTTTGCCTAAATATGCCAGCATCTCATCTTTTTAGTTAGTTTCCATTTATTTAATGCACATTTTACTTAATATGATATACATTTACATTAATTAATTTGGCAAATGCCTTTATCCACCGCAACATAAAAGTTGAGAGGAAATAAAAAGCTCTGCACTCTTTGCCATAATTTGGAAGCAAATTCAGTCCGGAAACATTTATTATTCACTTTTTTATACATTCGTTGAATTAATACATTTACTTGGCCACATTACCAGTCAGAGTGTGAAGGTTTCCAGCCCTCAGCATTGTTGACTTTGGCTGAATCAAATATTCAGAGGGTTATTTTTCGAGGACACCAAGTGCATGTCGAGGAAACTCCAGTTCTTTTAAGCCAAACAAACACTGCATTGGCAACGCAACTGTCAGGCTATGAAAGAGAGCTACCGTTTTTTTTAATCACCATTTATTAATGGTTTACTGACAAGTGTGTGACAATATGACTCATTACCAAATTCAAACTACATGCAAAGATAAGCAAAAGTTGATTTATTGAGCAATACCCCAATACCCTTGTTCTATTAATAATGGAATATAGTTAATAGTAAAAGATTAGCATTCATTACATATTTTCATTAGACAGTGAAGGTGACATGGTGGCATGAACACTCAATCACTCATAAGCTCTACCGCTTTATCCTGTACAGTATACAGGGTCGCGGGGGGCTTAGGGCGTATCCCAGACGACTTAGGGCACGAGGCAGGGTACACCCTGGACAGTGGGCCAATCCATCGCAGTGCACACAAATTTACACACACACACGCACACTGCGGGCAATATGGGAACGCCAGTTATATCTTTGAACTGTGAATGGAGACCGGATTACTTGGAGGAAACCCACCAAGCACATGGAGAACATGCAAACTCCATTCCACCAGACCGAGAGGCGGGAATTGAACCCAGACACTGGAGGTGCAAGGCAATAGTGCTAACTACTACACCACCGTGCCACTGTGGCATGAACAGTTCTGAGCATTTTTTATTTTTTTAAAAAATATTTCCTGTCAGATTTGACTTTTATTTGTGACTTTCACAATTTTTCTGACAAAAAAAAGTCCATCCTGTGCCTCAGCTCCACCAAGAAATCGGCATTTTTACAGTACATCTGTGTGTTAAACATTTCTCATCGGACTGCTTTCTCAAAGAGGGTCAGTGAGCTAGTCTAGTGAAAGCGCTAAAGCTCAAGTGTGGATCCTAAAGTTGTATGTGTTACTATTTTAAAGTGATTGTTTATTAAGCAGGTTTGTTTAGTTTAGGCACACTTCGAGTTGCTAATGTTGCTAATCCTAACTTGTTTTAGTGCATATTAGTAATAAATCCTTTGTGAGAGGATATAAGTGTGTTATTCTCTGATTATATTCTCAATTTCCCCTGTTTAGCAATATAACATTCAAAACGGGAGCTACATCACTGGTCCCTCTGTTGCTTAGGAGTTAAAGATCGATAGGTTAGTGGCTAGTCACTAACAGCTAACCTAGCCTTCTTCGGCCCTCAGGTGTGTTTGAGCTTTTATGACACTTTAATGTTAATGAAAAATGTTTCTTTTTGTTTTGCATTGCGATTGTCTAAGGAAAAATGTGTGACAGAAAGCCAAGCAAGCAGGATCTGGCTTACTTCATATTTCAGCTAGAAAATTAACGGACCCATTGTGGAGACCTTTAACGCTAATATGAGCTTGTTTATAAAGAAGTATATTTGATGAGCTTTAAATAATCTCTTTGCAATAGAAAAAAAAATGCAATGAAATAAAAAAACAGACATTTTTTAATGTCTTATGGTCTCTATTTGTTGTAAATCATAAATATGTTTTTATACAGCAAAGTTATGAAAGAAATGCTGAAGCACTTTTTAAGGTTTGCTGATGCATGGCATGAAATAGAAATTGTAATTATGACTACAGTATATACAATTCCTAGAGAAATTATGAAGTAGGGGCACAATGGCGTATCACTTTTCCTGGGCAAAATTCTGAAAAATGCTCATTTCTCGCCCATACAGTTTCAAAGAGTGTGTGATAAAGATATACCGCCTGTGATTTCAGGGAATGTGTGTGTGTGTGTGAGTGTGTGTGTGTGAGCCGAGAGGGCATGGCTTGTGCCACTTGCTGCAGTCGCCCCTCCCCCCTGCACACGAATCTCACAAGCTCAAAGAATTTATCCAGCATACATACCAGCATATACTTTATATCCGACAGGACTCGTGCTAGAGAGTTGGATTGTTCGAGAGAGCAGGCTTTCAAATTATGGGATGTCAAGTTTCATATATGTATTTTTCTGAGTGCAGCATGACAGTTTTTCCAAAGTGGTCCAAAAGCGTCTGTTTTACAAACCCCATTAAAGTCTATGGAGTGACTTTTTTCAGGGCCATTTTTGAAGGGTGAATTTTTTGATCGATATGATTTTAACCAAAGTAGTAGAGTTTTCTAGCACTTCCATGTCTTGTTCCATGTCTCGTCTTCCGATCGAATCAAAAGCTAGCGAACTAGGAGTCAGGGGAGCAATGTGGTTCAGCACGGGTTCAGCTATTGTTTTTTTTCCTGAGAGGGATTTTCTTTCCATTGTGCTTAGGAGACCCGGGAGAATGTTTCCATAAAACTTTAGTGGTGAAATGCACTGTGCCATTGCTACTTCACAATTTCTCCAGGAATTGCCTAGGTTTATTATTATAAAAATAATTATTATTAATTACAATATAATACACAAGGTGAAAACTGATACAATGTAATGTACTTCAATAGACTTAAATAAAGAAATTGTGTAAAAAAAAAAAAAATGAAATGAAGCTACAAATAAAAGAAGGTTTTCTGTTCTTTTTTGCATAGTTACAAGTTAGGAAACAGATGTATCACTCCAGTGGTCCAAGACAATATGAAGTGAGACCAGTGATTCAACTAAATGTTAAATAGCTCACTACACATCTCTGCATGGTGTCTTACTTTGCATTTTCCCCCCTGATTTTCCATCAACATTGCAGGCGGTGTGGTAGAATATAATAAAATAACCTTCAAATAACAGTCCTGTCCGAAACCGAGAGGAGTATTTGGGTAACCGGTCTGTCATGAAGAACAAGCTGAATAATGAAAGGAGTCGTCTCAGTAGAGCTCAGCCATCCTCCTGTGAAACTATGTGACCTCAAACTGTGTCCCCAAATCAATAGAGGATTGTGATTATAAGACCATAATAACTTTGGGAGAAATGTGATGTGACATTTAGTTTTAAACACTCGAGAAAGCACTGTACTGTATAACTGAGTGGACTATATTTCAAGGTGGATTGCATCCCATTCTGAAACAAACTGAACATTCTAACGTTCTACTTAAAAATAAATGCCTAATTGTATTTCAGTATAAGTATTTTTTCTTTTCATATTAAGCGACGTGGAAATGAAATGTGAAATGAAACTTTAGCTTTTCAATCCTGTTTGATGAAGGACATTAGCAAGAAGCAATGCTTTGTATGCATTGTGAGAGCTACAGATTCCTCCTCATACAAAACCAAAAAAAAAAATGGTTATGTGAAATTTTCATTTATGCATCTACATCTATGAGATATACTTCTGTTGCTCGATGTCAGATCAAACTTCTTTATTCAATATCCTAAGCAAATTGCATGGAATTGATTAGTAATGTCTTTGTCTTAAACTCAAACACCGCTCATAAAGACATCAAAGCTGCTTCTATGGAGAAAACAGTCTGCAGTTTGTGCCACCAGATGGCATCAGAGTTCTGCGAAGTTTATTTGAAAAGCCATTACATTTTCCAGACTCGAAATGTTTTCTCTAACACCCCCTGAAACCATATCATCAATTATCATGAAGATATGCGTCCTAATGCAATCCAAAGTAGACTGGTTAAGATACTACAATCATTCAGGTGTCTGCTCTGAGTCTAGACATGGATTTAGACGTGCAAAGTTAGTTTTATTCTATTAGATCGTCAGCATCGAGTACCTAGAGCTTTCATTTAAAAAAAATAAATAAATATAATATAAGCCAGTTAAGCTGCATTATGAACTTAATCTCTGCTTTACTGAGAACAGCTGCATCACCTATAATAAATCACAGAAAATAATGTACGTACTTCATATGTAATATATTTCACATAAAAACCACACTATTTCTAAATTTTGTTAATGAAGCCCTAACGCAAAACCAAACACAAACTCCATATGGTCCTTCCAAAAGTGTCAACACACCACATTTACCACGAGTCAAACCATGAAACTGTTCTTGTCTAATAAATCACGGCAAATGCCATTACTTTGAAAGCTTAGACTATGGAAGCAGTGGTCACATGTTTTTGCAGTGTATACAGTCAACTGTATTTTTTCACATGCTGTATAGTCAGGGTTAAAGAAAGAAGGTTGGGATGCATATCGTAGCCTATGACATTTACTAAAGCCCAATTGAGCAAAGGATCAGTCAGGTACAGCCACAATCCTAATAGCTCAGAGCAAAGAATTTGAGGTTCACTGATCTCGTTTTTCATTTTTCACTCTGCACAAGCTGTTAACTTTATTGAATCTCCGCGCTTTCGCTCGTCATACCATAGGGCATCACTGGGTTTCAATTCTTTGCATGAGAAGCCTTTTGATTCCTGTAAATCTAGAGAAATCAGGTTAACTAGCAAACCACAGACTGTTTATGCGGACCATTTCCTTGCGCTGTCATTTTGTCCTGTAGTTTACACGAGTGTTTTGAGTTCGGTCTCGGTTGAGATTGTGCTCATTTTCAGCTGTTTAATGTACAATCCTGCTATCGTTTATTCAATACACACGTGCACAAGTATGCTACAGCTTTAGTTCAGGTTCTGTGCGGCTCTGCCCACTGTGGTTACAGATTCCTGGGGCTCGATCTGGGCTTCTGCTATTATACTGTAGGTAATTTGTCTCTGTGGTGAGACCAGTCTTCGGACTGACGAAACCAAAATGAACTTGATGGGAACGGAAAAGCATGGAGAAAGAAAGGAACAGCTAATGCTCCAAAGCATACCACATCATCTTTTAAACATGGTGGATGCAGTGTTTTGGCATCATTGCGGTTGACTGTAAATGAAACCGAGTCACTGGCGTTTATCGACGACGTGATTGCTCATTAAAAGTAGTTGCAGATTGATAATGCCTTATTAAAACATACAGTGAAAGCTACCCAAGGCAAAGAGATGGCACGTTCTTCATTAGAAAAGTCAGTCTGCTTCTCTCAACCCAACAGAGCATGCTTTATACCTACTGAAGGCACGACTGAGCCGCAGCTAAACAAACAGCAGCTAAAGGCAGTTGCACTTAATGCCTGGCAAAGTGTCTCAAGGAAGGAAAATTTACCATTTGTTGAGCACTCGCCCTGGACATTTCTATTTCATTTCATTTAGCACCTTTTGCACATTGCTTATTTATTATCATTACATCTCACATTCATGCATACAGTATTTGCACACTGCCCAGACATTTCTATTTCCATTTTATATCACTTTCCACACCAGTTTCCGAATTTTCCATATTTGTACAGCCATATTGTCTATATTTTGTACAGCTAATTTAATAGGTTTTTCTATATTTTCTATATATTTTTTATTTTATTCTTATTCTATTCCATAATTTATTTCTTATTGATAATCTTGATCTTAAGGTCACGAGCGGTCGTATAAGCATTTCACTGCATATCATACTGTGAATGACTGTATGTGACAAATAAAATTTGAATTTGATTTGGTCATTTCCATGATTTTCAGACTTCAGGCAGTCATTGACGGCAAAGACGTTTCATCCACATATTAAGGGTAATCCTTATGTTTGCAATTATGTTAGTTTACTGCATTATTGGATGTGTGCATGAAAATGGGTGAATGGTTAATACCACACTTTTGTCAAACCACTTAAATTAACGCTGAACGTTTTGACTTCTCGAGTGATTCATTAAATTCAATGTGGTGGTGTGCAAATGGCAAAAACCTTTATCTTGGTTCCAAAATATTTGAACCTGCCTATATGTTAAGTTATTAAAGAAATAGTAAAATATGGCACCTTTAACTTTACATATGTATGTGTTAATGGTGCAGCTGAAATGCCCCCAGATGCCCTGGAGCTGAATGCATGTTCCCTGAATGTCCTTAATTTCACTCCACCTCTGAATCTGCTGTCACATAGTGAATATGCTGTTACATAGTGTCTATTTAAATGAGCTACTGCTGAGCCACGCCCCCGACAGAGAACTGCAGAGCTGAGCAACAGCTTGGGAGGAAAAGCATCTTTGATTGGTTTGCAATAACCAATACACCAATACAGTGTTCTTCATACTTACCTGAATGTCTATAAAATGACTAAAAAGTGAGTTTTGCAGCATACTCCCCCTGTAAATGAGAACGTCCCGATTGAGTTGCTACTATAACTCAAATAACCATTTTTTTTTTTTACAATCATTTTGAGGAGGAAAGCATATCAGATCACACCATACGTTGAATCTTGAGACAAATGACATATAATAGCAGAAACCCACATTGAGTTCCATTACGCTCAGAGAAGAACAGGAGGCCCTTTAATCCTATTGTACCTTTTTTTCTTGCTGCTGTCTACATGTTCATTCATTTATCCTCAATACCACTTATCCTGTACAGGGCCGGGGAAAGCATGGAGCCTATCCCAGGAGACTTCACCCTGAAAAAGCCATACAATTATACATTCATGTATGAACAATTTGAGAACGGCAATTAACCTAATCCGCATATCTTTGCATATATTGGTAGGAGGAAACCCACCAAGAACTGGGAGAACATGCAAACACTACGCACACAGTCTCGAGGCAGATATCGAACCCTTGACAATGGAGGTAACCACTATGCCACCGTGCTGCCTCTGACCACATGTATACCTGCGATTTACTCATCTTATTATGCTCCTTCCTACACCGTGTCACAAAGCACGAGTCTCAAATTGCTTCCGCGAACATGACAACGAGTTCAGTGTCCTGTCCTAGAGCACCTTTGTGATGTGGCAGAAGAGGAGATGAACATGCAGCTGACAAATCTGGAACAACGATCTGATGCAATCATGTCGACATGGACCAGAACCTAGAAGAGCTGTTTCCATGAATCCATGTCATGATGAACTGAGGCTGTTCTGAGAGCAAAGTCAGGTTCTAAATCCAGTAGTGTGGGTAAGGTGTTCCTAATTAAGTGGACATTTGAGTGTCCACATAAAGAAGGATTTCATAATAAATAGTATTTAATGATTAATCACAATTATAATATAACATACTACGTATTTGTTAATTGTTGTTCTGACATTTTTCTTGACTCTGATTCTTTGTTTCCCTAAACCTATTGTTTGTTGTGTCATATTTTATCTAAACCACTTTTATATAATAATATTATTATTATTATTATTATTATTATTATTATTATTATAGGCGGCACGGTGGTGTAGTGGTTAGCACTGTCGCCTTCCACCTCCAGGGTCCAGGCTCGATTCTCGTCTCTGTGTGCATGGAGTTTGCATGTTCTCCCCGTGCTATGTGGGTTTCCTCCGGGTACTCCGGTTTCCTCCCACAGGCCAAATATGTGCAGGTTAGGTTAATTGGCGTTCACAAATTGCCCATAGTGTGTGTGTGCCCTGCGATGGATTGGCACCCTGTCCAGGGTGTACCCTGCCTTGTGCCCTAAGTCTCCTGGGATAGGCTCCAGGTCCCCCACGACCCTGAATACAGGATAAAGCGTTATAGGAGGTGAGTGAGTGAGTGAGTGAGTGAGTATTATTATTATTATTATTATTATTATTATCATTAATGCCACTAGGGGGCAGTGTGTGTGTTCCCTTCAAGTGATAATGGAACATAATCCAAAACTAAATTGAAGTTGTTTTTTTTTTAACTTACTCCGCATACATCTGCCGCTCTAACACACCTGTTTTGCGCGTTTAAAATGTTAACTTCAGTACATTAGGGGGTCGAAAGCATGATGCAAATGTGAAGTGCAAGGCCACTGAAAGAGCAGAACCGTGTTTCGGCTGAAGTGTGATGTGTTGACAGCGATGAGAATTTCTGCTGTTTTCCCTTATGTCCCTCTCTCTGGTTCAGCCTTGATAACCATGCTGGACCCCTTGTTACCATGGAGACGTGACAGCTGAGAGAAGGATGCACAATGGCCTACTATTACAAATGTACATGTCCAACAATGTGTACTTCAACACAAAACAGACTATACTTGTGAGGATTTCCACCGACATCACTGGTAATGTATAATTAACGGTATGCTAAATCGCACCTCAACTTTAACCTCAGGGTGCAAGGTCAATTGTCAGGTATTCCTATACAGAGATTATATTCCAAACATGCACAACCTCCTTCCCACAGACATTTAAACAAACACACAGTGTGAACTATGTGGACGATTTCAGGCAAAGAGGCTGATCAAACACATGCATCAAGAAAAATAGCTAAAAGAAGTCTGCAGGTGGAGCAACATGTCTGGATGTCTCTTTCTATCGTGCAGTGCTGAGAAACTAAAAGATTTAACAAAGAGCTGTTTTCCCAAAGGATGGCAGAGTAATGATACTGTACATGGAGAATTGTGTGCAACAAGCTCAAAATTCGAGGCAAGAAATCTGCCCAAAAAGTGGTATCTACTGAATAAACAGTTCTCACCAGCTTTATATGATTCATTAATTCTGATTTCTGATTCATTAATTCCAAAATGTGAATCACTTGTAAATTACTGGGAACATACTGTGCATAGCATATATATAGTTATATCCATAAATATTTAATCTAGGACACAATTTTGTGTATTTTTGCCTCTGCCATAAAGGATTTAAAATAAAGTAATCTATTTAATTCAACAGTGCAACATATTAAAACAAAAAATTGTGCATTACCTTTATTTTTTACAAAGTCCCTACATGTTCAAAGCCTCAAAAGTAGTTGGACAAATTAACAACCATAAATATAAGAATCATTTATAATACGCGGAAGCAAATCCTTTCTGCCAGTGACTGCCTGAAGTCTGGAACCCAACTTTAGTTTTGTCTTCAGTACGGACTTAAGTCTCTGACTTATGAACGAGTTCAGTTCCGGGAGCATGTTTGCAAGTTGGATTTGTTCGTAAGTCTGACAAAGTGAGTCTTATACACCTTTGACACGAACATACAATGTAAAGCATAAAAAGAAATAACCACACTGGTTAGGTGTTTTGGGTCCGCATTATACTTGTACTATACCGGGGAATCTGGTATTCCCCGCAGCAGTGTCAGCTGACCTCGAAGACATCAGGGGGAGGACACCACAACATGGTGTTTACAGCATGCCTCAAAGGATGCCATTTTGTTTCAGAGCTGTATTTTACTGGGATCCCCAAAATTAGGATTATTCATTATCTGGACAGCCTTACAGGACAGCCATTTTTTATCATCATGCTCCCGGACTGATTTATTGAAACTGATGAGACTCATTTCTCTTAGACCCCCACATGCACACAAATACAATATTCCGGACTTTGTACATTTGAATGATTTTATACATTCACTTATGCACTAAAAATATTGTATATAATTGTAAATATTGGTGTCTGGTGCACTACAGTACAATACACATGAGCTACTTCCATGATTTGTTTGCATCTACAAATGTTCGTAGATCTGCAGTCCGTTCGTATCTGCAGAAATTCGTAACTCGAATGTTCGTAAGTCGGGGAACATACTGTACATGTCCATCATGCTCAATTGGGTTGAGGTCTGGTGACAAGCTCGGCCCCTTAGGAACATACGATTTTGCCTTACAAAGCTCTTTGGTTGTTGTTTAAATGATTATTGATCTGTACTGTGAAGCTCGTCATTTATATTTTGGCATTATTGGACTGGATCTGAGCAGACAGTATAGCTCCATCTGCTTCAGAATTCAACCTGCTACTTTTTATTATTATTAAAAAGTCAGCCGCATCATTAATAAAAAACATTGACCCAGTTCCATTGGCAGTCATACACGCCCATGCCATAACACTGCCTCCACCATGACTGATATATGCGTTGGATCATGAGCCTTTCAGTTCCTTCTCTCTTCCAGTCATTCTGGTACAATTTAATCTTTACTTTAAACTGGTCAGGCTTTTTAAAGATCTAATCATAGTCTAGACTTTACTTGAGTGTTACTGGTGGCTTGCATCTTGAGGTAAACCTGCTGCATTTACAGTCATGAAGGCATATTTTGATATGCCCAATTGGAGACTTTGACAATGAGAGGTCCTCCTCAAGAGTTTAATTTTCTTTACCAAGGAAATAGTTCTGTGATCATCCACTTGAGATTTTAGTCCACTTTAGTATTTGAGGCCTTTTGATGTTGCTACGCTTGATAGTGCATTCTTTCTTTTTAAGAATGGGACAAATTGTTGATTTGACCACCCAAAAGTTTCTGCTATTTCTCTAATAGGGCTGTTTGTTTTGTCAGCCTATGATCGCCACTTTTACTTGCATCAATACCTCTATGGACTGCATGCTTAATTTGTCCTGAAATAACTAAGAAACTTGCCATCAAACTGCCCAAAATAGAGGAACTGTGTAAAAACACATGGATGTAATTCCTGACAATATTGTTATTGCAATATTTTTGCAAAACCACATGTGGTTTTGCAAAAAATGTGGATTCAAAATCGATTGTGGTGGCACATAGAGGATGAAACACAAACACATGAAAATTATACCTTTGTCCAAATACTTATGGTCCTGACTGTACAGCAATAAAAACTCCATAAAATGGAAAGTATATAGAGGTTCAAACAACATAATTGTGACTACTGATTACACAGAGTGTACACTCGGTCTTCCAAGTGATGTGGCTCCAAGCATTAGCCATATACACACCGAATCATCATCCTGTGATAGAGTGCCATTTCTATTGTCCTAGATGAATGGTTAATCATATTTATCTTAATTTATGGATTTGCTTTCTGTCATGCTATTAAAATGAAACTGCACATTTTCATGAGTGACATGAGTGTAACTGAACTAAAAAAGTAAAAAAATGATTTTTTCTTAATGTTTCCAAATCAAAAGTTTTATCTCTAGTGTTCCATCAATTTGATTATAGATCGAATTTTATGTATATTTGTATCTATTTATTTGTCTTAGCTGACATTATTCTGTTGCATTCTTAAAAGTCTGTATCATAGCCTTGACTATATAAATGTTCATAACTGACATGTTAATTAATCAACATTTTAATTCAATTAAGAAAGAGAGAGAGAGAGAGAGAGACCAATCAAATGTTTTCTGTGAGGTAGACAAGAAAAACAAAGGTAAATAATAGGTAAAGATAGAGAGACTAAGAAAAAGGAAAGAGAGAGAAAGGAAAGAGGAGTTACACAAAGAAGGAAAAAGAAAGAGGCTAACTGTTAAAAAAAAAACTTTAATAATTTCTAAAATGTGCTTTTTTTAACCATTGTTTTTCATTTACTGACTCAAAAAAATCTTTCATCTTGATCTAAAAAAGCCTACTTTCCGTGGATTTATCATTTTGGGTCTGCTCAGAAAAAGACCTTGAAAATCTCTATTACATTGGAAAACACTGGCCAAAAATAATGACCCCACTTCGAATCTGAGCCCTCACTCCAACCTCACCCCATAGCGAATGTACTGCATAAAACCTACAGTATATAAACCTGGAAAGCAAGGTCTCAAATTTTTTTATCAAATTTTTAATGGAGTAGATTGATCAGACTCTTGGGGAGTTATGACTGTTTGTTTGGGACCTACAAAAAAGATTTTCTTATAGCAATCAATATGTTTCCCACAGTTTTTAAAATTGTGAGTTTGATTGCAATTCTGTGAGTATACCAACACCTTCCTGCAAATTTAAAGCATCCTCTCTCAAACAATTAAGAACCAAACCTGCAGCACCTATAGTTCCCTAGATATAAGTATCAGAATCAGGGGACTGCCTTTGCCATTCTAGGGAAAGCAATTATATTAAAGGTTATATTCTCTCTGTCTGTGAGTTTGCCATGCATAAGAACAAATCCGACTTATGAACGTGCTCCCAGAATGGAACTAGTTCGTAAGTAGGGGACAACCTGTAATACTCATTACTAGCTAGTGCATTCGACTTATAATTCTTCATTGGAGCAGTGAACGGTATTGTAATAAAAACAAACCGTAACACAATCTATTATTTTGAATAAAATATGCCTATTTTTATCAGTCTCCTCTTGTGCTTTCTTACTGTAATCCTGTCACCATCATCCAGCTGTGTAGCGATGTTCGATCCTCAATCTGCTACTGTAACTTGACAGAGTTTTCATTATGTGTCCTGGTGTGCTCATGTTTCCGTATTTTTTCTCACAGGTGCTTCCTACTCCTCACTCCCGTAACTCTCCATGTTCGTTATTTCTCTTGAAGACATCCACAAATCGTCGCACATACAAAAAGTATGACGGAGGCACATTAGTGCAAGCCCTCACAGGACCCATACAGAATGCACTGCAGTGCCTAAAGTTTAAAAAAAAAAAATTCATATGATAGATTGAAATCACCTGGAAAGGATAATTGCTTAAATGACAATGTTCAGTATTCTGGCCAGGTAAATTTACACAAGCTATTAGAAGCTCTGTAGGAGGAGATGCTGAGACTGTGAAATAATATATACTAACTATAGGTTTGCTACTGTACATATAAAGTTTTCACATTTATTTCTGTACACTTCTACACTTATCTTGTCAGCTTGTTAGCTTGTAAAATTTACCGCTACCAGGATATACGATTGATGCCGTAATAATATTGTCAAAAGCACATAGTTTTATTCTTATTTTTGGTTATAGAAACAACCAAAAACAACAAGAAAAAAAATGGGAGCATATGTTTCTGTATTATGTCTTTGCCTACTATATGTTATCAATTATTATTATTTTTGCTCAGGCTTAGTTTGTATAGTTGGTTAAAATAAAATGAATTACAATTTATTTGATCAATTTGCATAGGTCGTGCAGAGAAAAGGATTTTACTATATTTTGCACAATTCACCTTGCACCGCCAGGTCCCGGGTTTGATTCCCGTGTCTGTGTGCATGGAGTTTGCATGTCCTCTCTGTGCTTGGCTGGTTTCCTCTCCCATTCCAAAGGCTAGTGTGTTAATGTTGACTGGAGGTCCTACCACGGTCGTACGAAATGGGTGAATATGAATACAGTAGTTGGACTATAGAGGTTCCTAGATAGATGGAGTCTATTTTCAAGCGTGTTTCATATGATATAAGTCAGACACATTTTAGCGAATATTTACAATTAGCACATCTACATTTAAAATTTCAAGTTTTAAGAATTTGATTGATTAAGCTGAATTTAAGATGAATTTGAATAAATATTACATGAAATACACCACATTTGAAATGAAGCTGATTTCCGCTACACGTCCAAGCACAATTACAAGTGCACATGTGGAGATGGTCTTAATCTCTGCTGTGATTTAGAGTACACGAAATGTGCACGTAATAACTCTGACGAGAAAATTGAAGAAGAATGTAGACTGCGCAAATCAGCAGGACTAATCATAGCATTTTACACTTGCCAGCTGCAACACAAAAGAGCGAACATTTATTGATATACTCAACAAGGGGTTCAGCCTTTTCCACCGCACACCAACATTTAGTGTCACCGAGATCTTGGAACACACACACATTACTGTATGAATGCGAACAGTGTGGGAGCAGTTTAAGCAGTCAGCCGTGACAGCGTGTGGTGGCTTTTAAGGAAAAATCTGCTCCATCTGCACAATCCTTCATTAGATTTCCTGTCTGAATTAATGGCAGGTTCCTCCACGACGAAACTTACAAACGCTGCTAAATGTGACAAAGCAGTAGGCCACCATTTCAGATGGAATACTTTAACGTGGAGTGGAAGCAGGCATGATTACTAGAGCAGGGGTGTTGACTACGGTGTCTTTGGCTGTATAATGGTGTGTGGGATTCATAAATCTTGGGTCTCTTGTGTCAATAAATTACACACTGCTAGGTCAATTTTGGTCGAGTATATTTATAAAGCACTGAATCACAAAGACTGAGCTTTAGAGCTCACGTGAAGGCCACGGGAAACAAGAAGGAACCTTGGAAGAGATGGGTCAAGGAGGCTGGAGACAAGTAATGATCAAATTCGATTGTCCTAAATTTTAGTTAAATGAGTTTAATGCAGTAAAAGGGCATATGCAAATGACTTCAATAAATCCCTCTGATGAGTTAGAATGTCTGACGTTCATCATATTTTACTGCTTCACTTTTTTTTTAATGGAGATTTCTGTTTGCATTTGGCTCCTATGACATGAACCAAACTCTACTGTTAACGTGAACAAATCAAAAATTCATCAGTTAGTTAGTTAGAAATTTTATTATGATATATTCGCTGATATAGTGCATGTACAGTACCAACTATGGTACATTATTCTGCCATGGAAGAAATTCGGGTACACCCATACTTGTACTATAGTATAGTACAGGGTCCTATCATGTACTGTATTACGCTACTATGAAACACGTACTGTACAAGGATAGTGTCAAAAATATGTTATACATGTTTACTGAATGTACCATAATAGTAAAAAACACAGAGGAAATAAAAAAAAAACGGAGAGAATAAACACTCATCACTCATCGTCTATACCGCTTTATCAGGGTATTCAGGGTAGCGGGGGCCTGGAGCCTATCCCAGGAAGCTTAGGACACAAGGTGGGGTACACCCTGGAGAGCGTGCCAATCCATTGCAGGGCACACACACATACACACACTCACTACCGGCAATTCGGCAATGCCAATTAACCTAATCTGCAGGACTTTAGACTGTGGGAGGAAACCAGAGTACCCGGAGGAAACCCACCAAGCACTGGGGGGAACATGCAAACTCCATGCACACAGAGACGGGAATCGAGCCTCAAGGTGACAGTGCTAACTACTACACCACCTTGCCGGCCAGGGAATGAACAGTTTTATGAAATTATGATGATGATGATGATTGTGTATCCCTTACCTGATCTCTCCTGAGGTTTTTGATGTAGAATAGGACGTCTGGACATTGCCGGGCATTTCAGGTTTTGAGGTTCTCTCCTAACTTGCCAATATGGCAAGCGTTTTAGCTTTATTTTCTCTCAGAGATTATATTGTATAGAGTACCATCCTTGCATCAAACTTCATTTTGATTGGTTCATAAGTTTTTTTTTTTACACACCTGCATGTTCCTAATTTAGAAAAGTGTACAGTTTGTCGTACTTCATCACAAATGTATTACTATCTCTGATTCCTAATCATGCCTTGGTCAAAGTTTTGAATTCAGAAACGCTTGCAACAGTTGCAAAAAGTCTAAGAATGCAAATTATTTGCTTTCTTTTTTTGTTTTTTGTAGAACTGTTAAACATGCCTGTTCATCTGACGAAATCTGCTTATCTGGGTTGCCCAGAATTCTGGCTCGTCCGCCTTATTTTATAATCAATGTTTATTTATGTAAAAAGCTAAGATTTTCGATTGTCCATACATTGGCGCAACTGAAATATGGCAACCTTTCATATATAACTCTCAAAAACAATGTTGTCTCTGTATTGTGTTCTGATTAGATTATGTTGCAACCTAATGGCAACTATATGGAATTTAATTTAAAGCAACATTTAAAAGAATATCAGTTTACTAAATATTTTGGCTATTTAGATTTCTTATCAGATGATCAAAAAGTGTACATGTCAACAAGAGAAAAATGGCTAGTATTAGTGACTAACGGGAACGTAGGATCAAGCTCTGTTGATCCATTCATGCATTATTATGCAACATGAGAAGGTACCGGCCCATTGAACAAACTATCTGGATCATTTTTCTCATGTAGTTCATTGAGGGGGTTTAAATTAAATCTAATGTGAAAATACAGAAGGGGCACATAAAGAGATAGCACATGCTGAAACAGAAAACCATCATGCTTTGAATGTTGATAGGGCAAAATGAATTACTTGCTATTCAAAGAAAGAGTTTGGTGAAAAATCTGATTTAATCAGTTTTATTCTTGTAGTGGATATTCTTTTGTTGTCTGATGTTAAAATTAAAGCGGCATTAAAAAGTAATTTTTCTTTCATAATTTAATTAAAAAAGTTAACCTGTGCATATAATCTAGATGCATTACATTTGAAGTTAAATATTTCAAACCTTTATTGTTTTAATTTAGATGATTACGACAGGTTAAGCCGTAATCATCTATCATCTTTAATTATCATCTTTAATTATTAGACTATTTCATTTCAAGTTTAAGTAAATTACTATAAATATATCACATGTCTTATCATACACACATTGGAAAGACTGCTGACTTGAGAGTCAAGAAGGCCATCATCGATACCCTGCACAATGAGGACAAGCCCCAGAAGATGCTGTATTAAAGCATATTCATGGAAATTTGACTAGAAGGGAAAAGTGAAAAGCAGATTAAAGAACTTGGGAGAAATTCAAAAGGAGTGGAGTGAACCTGGAGTCACTACAGCGAGAGCTACCACGCACAAGCGTTTTCAACATCAGAAGCATCTTACCTGGATTAAAGTGAAAAAAGAACTGGGTCGCTGATCAGTGGTCAAAAGTCCTCTTTTTAGATGAAAGTAAATTTAGCTTTTCATTTGGAAACCAAGGGGTTGGTCTACTGTGTTTATCAAGTCCAAAGTCAAAGCACTTTTCGAGCACTTCATGTCTGCTAACAAGCTTTAAGAATACAGTATGCAGACCTTCTTTTCCAGCAGGGCTTAGAACTTGCCCAAATTGTGGAAAAATTACCACTGGCTGGTTTGCTGACCGTGATATTACTGTGCTTGACTGGCCAGCCAACTCACCTGACATGAATTTCCCCATAGAGAATATATGAGAAACACCTGACCCAACAATACAAGTGAGCTGAAGGCTGCTATTAAAGCGACCTGGTCTTCAATATCACCTCAGCAGTGCAACAGGAGCAGGAACAACCTCAGCATGATGCCATGGAGAACTGATGCAGTAATTTACCTTACATGAGCCCCAACCAAATATTCAGAAACAACCTCTAAATAAACATTTTTCAGAATTTCTGCAAAGTATCCTTTTTCTAATTGATCTTGGGAAACATTCTAATATTTTTAGTTACTAAATTTTTTCATGAGCTGTAACCCATAAATCATCAAAATTGAAAGAAATAAGGGCTTAAAATATTTCACTTTACAATCAGAAAGCAAGGGGCAAAAAATACCCCTCTTTTTAACCGCCTCATGTCCTTTTTTAAAAACAAGTTAGTTACAAAGTGTAGTTTTAACAGCTCAAAACCTCCATCAGTTATTAAAGATAGCGTCTATTTGAAAAATTGCCCCAACGATTTCTGAGATTTGAGCTCCAAGCAATGCCCATGTACTGTTCATGCCTCATGTACCCCACCCAACGCAGCCTCACCTCGGAAAGAACTTCTGAAAACTACCGCTGACTGTGATGTCTCTGTAATGATGAAAACAGCGGAGGGATTTTATTTTGGGTATTTTCAACTGGTTATCTTCGGTATAATACGGTTAAAGTATAATATATCGCGGCCGTGTGACGCATCCTGTACTCTGCGTTCCAGACGCTTTGGCTGTTGATTTTTTGTTTGAAGTTTTTTTTTGTCTTTGATGTAAACTGTCTACCCACCCATCCTTAGCTCTTAAGAAACATTGGGACCAGAGCTGCAGATTCCATTTAAAAATTTGATGGGACCAGTATTAGCCTCACAATGTGCCTAAATTCAACAAAACAACCTAAACACACACACCTTAAAGCTGTAACTCTTACAGCTTTAGAATCTACACCTTCCACAAGTTTTGGGAGAGCTCTCAGAACATTTCCACCTAAAATAAACAACATCCACTGCTTATTCACTCCTTATTTAAAAATGGATAGAACTGTAAGATGGTCTTACTACTTTTTTTCTTCTTCGCTGGAACATTGTGAAGGTCATGATTAAAAGGCATAACTGAAGAGCAGATTTTTTATTTATTTTTTTTAAAAAGAGAAAATCCAGACAAAAACTAATTTAAATTGTGTGTTTTTCTCTATTTATTTTTTAACATGGTGAACTATGTGACTGGGGTCAGACAGACCTTCAAGTAACTTTAGTGTAAAACTAAAAAAAGAAGAAAACTTGGCTAATCGAATATACACTTGGGGTTTGTCCTGCAGAAACACTGTGTGCCCTCACGGATTTAGGATGTAACTACTGTAAGACTGATAATAAGACACTGGTGATAGTATGGAGGCCGATCCACTGCGTGGCACATTTTGGCATGTGGTAAAAGTCATGGAAGGACAAAACTGCAGCAGGTGTGCCAATCTCCGATTACAATGGGCTCTTGGCTTCATCCTAAGTGCAGAGCGAGCTTACCAAACCCTGCTGGGATATGACCGATGTCAGGCAGTGCTCTCCCTCTCTCTTTCTCTCTCTCTCATCCACACACACAAACATAAACATGCCACATGCACATAAATAGAGAATCATGAACTTAAAATAATGCCTAATGATTTCCGATAGGGCAGCCTAAAAGGGCAAGCCGAGAAGCACACAAAAGGGAGCTCAGACAAAGAGCTGCACAATTTGAGGGCTCGGCTCAACAAGCGCGACTGGTCAGCTCTTGAAGGAGCACTTGAAAGCACTAAAAGCCATACCAATCATGGGCTGGAGAACTGAAGAGAAAGCCTATTAAAGACTGATCTCCAGCAGAAATGATAATAAGATTGACATCCAGTGTTGCACAAGACTGTTAGACAGACGGGAAAGATGATGACCTGGCTGAAGCAGAACATCCTTTCCGTCGTGATGTTCACCTGATCATGTTAATGAATGGAATCCAATCATTTTATTTTAGTCCTGACAGCATAGATGATTTTTCACTCTCCAACACTTTTTTTTGTTGTTGTTGAGTAAATTAGAGAGACAATTACAATAGGCATCTGTTCAAAAAGTCCAGTTTAATAGACTAGTGATTATTGAAGGTCACATAAGAAGCTATTTTGTCAAAAATAAGCAGCTTAGGCTTACTTTTAAATCTTGCAATTAGCAGGCAGTGAAGTACATAATGAAAAAAAATTAGAAACACTTGTGCATTTACTTGCTCATACAGTTAACTGATAAACCTTTCAGTCATCATGTGGAAGCGGTACAATGCATAAAATCATGCCGATAGAGATTGAGAACTTTGGTTAATGTTTACATCAAACAATTGAATGAAGAACAAGAAGTTCGTCACTGCAAAAAGGATCATTTATGTATTTTAGAAACTGCGATGGTTGAGATTCATCATCGAGAGTCGCCAGATTGTCTCCATAGGGGGTTAAGGTTCTATCCGAGTAACTACAAGGTTCTGAGTTCAAATTCAAGGAATTCTAGAGAGGCTCTGACCCTGCAACTATTATTATTGTTATTAATGTTATTATTATTAGGCATGCATGAGAGATACAGAGTATCTCTAACAGATCAATGCTTCCCTAAAACGCTGAGGTTTCTCTCATTTCTCATTTTATTGGACATATTTTCCACTCCACTGAAGTATTTAGTTTAATCATTACCAACTCCTAGCTGCTAGCAAATCCTCCACCATAGCATGACAGCTATAAGGGTGAAGGAGAACATGTGCTCGGCACTGCACACAAAGCCACTACATCTATTTAAACAGCTGCCCAAGCAATGTCATAGCTCAGCTAACACACTTAAAACAAAATGCTTCTCACTCTATTCTATACGCCTAATACTGTACATCTGCTAAGTGCTGGCATTGAGATTCTCGGGAGCCGAGAGAGGAAAGCTGACCTTTCCACCCGGAATACAGTTCCAATTATGCTCTATTCAACTCTTGGCTGTGAATGACTGTGGCATCAGTGGCATTTCAACTTGCTTGTTGAGTGACATGACACAAATCTTGTCTATTAAGCGTTTATTAGCTGTAGATTACTCTCGGCTGAACGTGACCTCGTCACTAAGCAATCATGAGGACAGTTTGCACAGTGTGTACAGAATAAACGGTGCACAGATGCTCATGAATACGGCACCAGCGTGCTCTGCTTTTTTAGCTCTTTCCCCATTGCACGTGTGGCCGGACACAGTGAAAGCAGCCAAAAATATGATCGGCTCTCAGTGAAATCGCGTCATGGCTGTCAGTCAGGGTGTTTACCTCTCCTGGCTGAGATGTCTTTCCAAGCGAGACACCAAAGATGTTTTAAAAGCAAAGTGGTGTCAGTGTTTTATTCACAAATGCATTTGCACTTGTGGGTTTGTATAAAGTGAAGACTAAGGCACTACCAGGGTTTATACCAGCCAAATTCTACATTGGCAGCACAGTGGCCTAGTGGTTACCACGGTGGCCTTGCACCTCCAGGCTGCGGGTTCGATTCCCACCTCGGGGTTTGTGTGCATGAAGTGCATAAAGTTTGCATGTTCTCCCCCCTGCTTGGTGGATTTCCTCCGGGTACTCTGGGTTCCTTCCAAAGATCAGGCTAACTGACGTCCCCAAATTGCCAGTAGTGTGTGAATGTTGATCGGACATCCCACCAGGTAGTAAAATGGGAATAAATACAATGGTAAACACTATTGGCTTCCAGTCCCTAGTTGGACTAAAGAGGTTCCTACTGTAGATGGATGGATGGAAATATAGATTGATGCATTGCCGGTTCGAAAAGGTTGGCCTGCAGCGATAAGATCAAAAAGAACACATTATTCAAACCTGAATGGATAGTGGTGAAATGCCAACTTAGAGGAAGAAATGTTCTTAGTAATAAAATCACAAACCAGCGTGATCGGAGGTCACGCAAAGTTGCGTCATAGAAAATCAACACCAGAATTCAGAGTTTCGTTTAATAGTGAAAGTAAGAGCATCTCCACATGCACAATGTGATGAGATTTCAAAGAATTGTGATTAAACAGCTGTGTGGCCATAGGAAAACTACTACTGTAATTAGGTACTTCAGAACTTCAGTTTGCTAGGAAACATGAAGAATGGACTTCGAAGCAATGGAGTCATAAGTCCAGATTGACCCTATCCTATTATAATACAGTATATATGTTACATTATGTAGGTCTACATTTTTTTCTTGCTATTCACCATAATCTGTGGATTCTCTTAATATTTAAGCTTGTTCATTTCTTAAGATGATTATTTTTTTGAAGCGCCTTTAAACTTAACGTAATTTAGTCTCCCTATTTATTTATGAATATAAGCCATGCCATTTGTTCATGCATTGTCATGCATTTTTCACCATGATTCACTATGTAACTTTTTTTTTTTTTTTTTTGGTTTCAGACAAGTGTTTTAAATATTTTATGAAATACTCAGTGGGATTTAAGTAGGTGCCATTCACTGCCATGCTTCTGGGGAGTTATGACAGCAAGAGAAGGTTAACACACACTCACTCATACACTCACCAAACAAAACCATCTATCTACATCATAACGCTCCAGGCATTAACACTGCCCTAAAGCTGAGGAGGAGGTACGATATATATATATATATATACGGTCAAGCTATTTTGTCAGCAGAGCCACAGATGGTTGCTAAACTCTCCCTGCATGTCTCGTTCAATCCGAAAGGCAGAAGGTGAAGCGAAGCACCTGCTCTTCTACTTCCAAATGCAGCGGTCCAATCCTCCTTCACAGGCTCAGAGGAAGTGTGAGTGTCCATCTATTTGTCATGTCACATGAAGCTGAGCGGCGCTCCAGGGGACAGCCAATAACCAGCCTGTTGGTAAGGATGTGGAGTTTCTCAGGCAGGGAGGCAGGCAGGCAGGCAGGCAGGCAGGGGGAAGACGATTCGCACGTGGCTTCTCATGAAGCAAATTAATTTGGGTTTATTTACTAAAGTCTCTGTGTTGTGACGAGAGAGGAATTAGTCTGAGTGCAAAAGCTCTTCTAATCCACACACTTTGCATTTCCCACACAAGACGGAATGATTTGTAAATACTGAAGTGTAGCAATGATTCACGCAGAAGCAAATGTGTAGGATGTTTTTGTGTGCGTGCCATCTGCATCAAAGAACAGGCTTTACAAAGCAATTGACAAAAAAACCCCTAAATTACATCATCTCTGGGAGAAAAATGCTTCTTCAAGCAACTCGTGGAAGAATGTCTGGTATCCTGGATTGTGGTGCTTTTGTGCTGAGCAGATTGAACTGCCTGCTGTGAGAAGCAAGTAATACCCATCCTGTGAGCAATAAACAGGCTTTAATATGTTAATGTGTGGTTTGGGACATGCCTCTGATCTGCACAATCAGTATATAGCACTCACAGTGGTAGCAAGACAGCTGGATAACAGTAGCTAGCTCAAACATAAGGCCTTGTTATAGTATGGCCTTCCTGTTGGTCTATCCTTATAACGGAGGTACTGTATTGCCCCTATCGTTTTCAGTCACAGAAAATGAGGTGTGGCTTCTATGACTGCCGGTTTCGGCAAAGGAGGTGCGCCGTTTAGGACTGTCAGTTGCGTTAAAGGAGAAATAGCTTCCATGAATGTCAGTTTCAGGAAACAAGGTGTGGCTTTTATGACTGTCAGTTGCAGTAAAGAAGGCGTGTCCTAAATGATTGTCAGTGTCCATAAAGGAGGTGTGGCTTCTATGCTTGACATTGGCACAAAAGGAGATGTTACCTTTATGGCTGTCAGTTCCATAAAATAGGTGTAGCCTTTACGCCTGATAACTCCCTAAACGGGTGTGATCTGACAGTCATGGTTAAAGTGCTGTGGTCTCTATGCTTGATATCTGCAGAAAAGGAGATTCCACTATCTTTATGCCTGATAGCACAGTAAAGGAGGTGTGGTCTCTGTGCCTGTCAGTCATGGTAAAGGAGGTGTGGTCTCTACGCTTGATAGATGGAGTAAAGGAGGTGTGGTCTCTACGCTTGATAGATGGAGTAAAGGAGGTGTGGTCTCTACGCTTGATAGATGGAGTAAAGGAGGTGTGGTCTCTACGCTTGATAGATGGAGTAA
>JAOVVA010000001.1:19474825-19498097 GCA_028565275.1 Leiocassis micropogon
GTCTCTATGCCTGATAGCTCAGTAAAGGAGGTGTGGTCTCTATGCCTGATAGCTCAGTAAAGGAGGTGTGGTCTCTATGCCTGATAGCTCAGTAAAGGAGGTGTGGTCTCTAGGCCTCATAGCATAGTAAAGGAGGTGTGGTCTCTATGTGTGTTCTTTATTCCTGTCAGTTGCTGTAAACTAGGCTTGGCTTCTATGGCTGTAATCCCCATTAAACATGGTCTTGCCTTCTAGGCAAATGTGGTCTGGACGTCATGCCGATTAGTCACAATAAAGGAAAAGTGGCCTTAAAGCCTGTCAGTCACAATGAAGGTGGTTTGGACTACATGACTATCAATTGCTATAAAAGAAATGACACATCTTAGTTACTTGTGCTACATCACATTACCTTGTACCTCAACATTTCATGTTAAAATAATTGTATCTTTAGCACACCTTGCCATTCATCACAATGCATCTTGAATGCTGAGATAAACACCTCCATAACTTTTTATATTGATTTTTATTTTTTTTTTATCTCCAATTATAGTCATTTCGTGGTAATGGCATGCCTTTTGTATTTTTTTTAATGATCAAACCCATCTAATCTCTTGCCTTGCTCCTACAGTAATTTTCACTATTCCTGAAGCAAGACATCATAAGAAATTACTTGGCACACACTATTTCTACAGCAAATAATCAAAAATACATGATGAGTGCCCACAAGCTAGTAGATCAATTTTCATCATAAAGTACTCTAAGAGCATTCATTTACACCTTGGCAAACTCTGAGTGAACTTAATGATCTGTTTTCAGCAGTGATCAGTGTAAATGTGGTCATTAGGGGAGTTCAGGCGGTACACGTAGCGCATCAGCTGTAATAGAGCGCCACATTGGAGAGTTGCCTGTATCCAGAGATGGTTTTGGCTTTTTGGCACGTTGATTAAAATAAAAGCTCATGAGGACAGAATAATAGGATGAGGTCTGAAATGTTTGGCTGCATAAACAAGTATTCTCCAGTTGTTAGCAAATTGGGTCCATTAGCGCCAATTACAGTCTGTGGGATGTCTTTGTATGTGATGGTGTTTTGACAGCAACAAATAGCACAGGCTACTTTCCATGATCAATACCATACGCTCTGTCCTCTCTCTCCGGTTTCATGTGGCGTTTTAGAAATAAGACTGATAATTATGCTTACTATTAACCAATTAGTCCACCAAATACTATTGTTACAGTAAGTGCACATCATCATTCATTGTTCTGCATAATCAACGTTACTGTTACTGACAAGAATGAGTCATGATTCCCAGAGCAAACATGACCTTCATGAAAAATTACTGTATTACATTTCTTCCATGGTGAGCAAAGAGACTCGTTACACGGTATACAAGGGGATTAAGTATTGTCTTTCACTCTCTTTGTATTAATGCACAAAAAATATGATCCATATAACCACCAAAACAACGTACATGGAAATTGATTCTAATTGCCTACTTGACACTTAAAAAAATATAACCAAAAGGGGTGTGGAGAGAAATCAGATAAATCAGCAATGTGTATTTAAAAAAAATTAAAAATCTTTTCCAGACATGAGTCAACTGCTAGACAGAAGGCAGAGGATGCCTAGAGTCTCCCTGAAGATTACATCTGAACAGCATCCAAATGAATATTGATGATGTACTCTTAACCTCCTTCTGCCACTCTCTCGTCACCCAGCGGAAGCTAATCTGGCATTAAAGGAGCGCAAGGAAGCTGAAACGAATTACCATTACTGATCGGCACCACCACGGGGGTCTCTGAAAGAAAAGCTGTCATGGTTTTGGAAAAGGTTTAAGAACATTTGATTTAGGAAAATTTTAAAGAAGTTTGATTTAGACGCTGGAGGAAGTCAGTGTTTATTTAAATAACATTTGATGTGAAGACAGTTAATGCATGGTTGCATAAAAGGAAGTAAAATTGTGTTTGGATTAGGGGTTAAGGAACTGGTTAAATGTTTCTTTGAAGTAAATGAAAGAATATTAAAAAAACAACAACAACAATAATAATAATAATAATAATAATAATAATAATCAATACATATAATAATACTTTAAAGTTGGCATGTCTGTATGTTGTAAATATTTGTAAAAAAAAATAATTTGGAGGGATGTAAGATGAGTATTAGAACATATTAAGATGTTTTTTGGAATTTTTGTCTGTCTGTTTGTGCACGCATCACGTAAAAACTGCTAAACAGATTATAATGGGGTTCTCACGGGTGTATTTGGTCGATCTTAAGGTAACATATACAGTAGGGGTTGTTTCATCGGAATCGACCCACGGGAGGAAAAGATAATAATAAAATTAATAATAACGCATTTGATTTATATAGGCGCCTTTCTGGTCACCCAAGGTCGCATAAGATGTGCTAATTTGAAATTTTAATGAAAACCGCCCTTACATCATCAACCTTGAAAAAAATCATTAGTTCATCTCAAAATTCAACAGATGGTGCCGTATGTTTGTAATACATTCTTATGAGCGTGCAGTTGAAATCTACTTAATAAACGCGATCTCACACCTTTATTCCGCATATTCACTGTAACACGTAAAAATTTTAGCTCATTCCAAAATCGAACAGATGGTGCTGTACATTTATTAATACACACTCAGGAGTGTGCAATTGAAATTCCACGCAAACAAAGTTGCAGGCACTTCTAGTAATAATAATAAGATTCTGGCCATGGAAAAAAGGGTGTGCTTCAAAGTGGTTTGAAGAAAAGTTAAATGAGGTTTCACTAGAGGAAATAAATGAGATTTGAGTTTGGATGAAACGATACATGTCTGGATTTATAGGAGGTTAAATATTACTTGGGTGTATGGAAGTCCAAAACATTTAGTTTTAGAAAAAATGTAAAAATGAAAAGGTCTTGGCGGACGTTGAAAAAGGTTCAGAAAAGGTTTCAAAGTGTTTGATGTAGGGGGAAGTTAAAAGGTGTTTGGCTTGGAGGAGGATAAAGGGTGGTTTGTTGTGCAAGAAGTTAAAGGACAATTGGTTTGTGGGATGTTTAGTAATGCTGTGGAACCTCGGTTTACAAACGTTATTCGTTTCTAAATTCTGTTCGTAACCCGATTTGATCGATTTATTTTATTTTTCATTGAAATACGTGTAAATAGAATGAATCCGTTCCCCATCACTATGAACTATATATAACCTTTGGTTTTTGTTTATATCACAAAATATAAAAGCAAGTATGAAAAATCCATAACTATACAAAGTATATTTAAATACTAAATAAAATTATAAACTGTACAGGAGAGAGCACACACTTTATTTTTACATGTACTGTTCACACACTTTTCTTTGGGAAACTTGCTGACATGAAGGAAGGGAGGACAGGAAGATGGGTAGGGAGGAGGTCTGTGTTTAGAAGGAGATTGCCCTCTTTGATAATAGCACTGGGTGTTTTTTCTTTCTTGGCCTCTTGTTTTGTACATGGCCACCGTTCACTCACTCACTCATCGTTATTACTTAATCCTGTATTCAGGGTCGCGGGGAGCCTGCAACCTATCCCAGGAGGCTTAGGGCACGAGGCAGGGTATACCCTGGACAGGGTGCCAATCCATCACAGGGCGCACACACATACACACTCATTCACACACTATGGGCAATTTGGGAACACCAATTAACCTAACCTACATGTCTTTGGACTGTGGGAGGAAACCGGAGTACCCGGAGGAAACCCACCAAGCACGGGGAGAACATGCAAACTGAATGCACACAGAGACGGGAATCGAGCCTGGCAGGAAATCGAACCCGGACCCTAGAGATGCAGGGCGACAGTGCTAACTACTACCCCACTGTGCCGCCTTATGGCCACCGTTTATCAGTAAAAATCTATCCAGAAGTATTTTTTTTTGTGCTGCACAATTGCACAACTGCACAAAAAAGACACTAAAGTTATAATTCATAAGGTGTAGCACTCTGTTCGCCACAGTTTTGTCCGGATGATACTTCTTGCCAAAGGCTTGAACATCACTCCACTTTGCACGAAATCATTTTATCATATGCACAATCTACGACCGCAGACTGAGCGAAACTGTTGCTGGGCGACGCACTCATGCCTTTGTTCAAGTGGTACCGGTGGCTTTGGATGGCGGTGTCTGGGTCATGTTCCGAAAAGGAGTTTATGAAGAGACACATTTTAGTTGAATTTTTTTGGTCATACTTGGTGGCGTTGGTAAACAGAGGATCCACTCTATTTTGTTTGGAAGAAAGTTAAAAGGTGTTTGGTTTTGGATGAAGTTTATGTGTATTTGGCTTGAAGGAAGTTAAATGTACGGAATTTGCAGGAGCTTAAAGGTGTTTTGAATGAAGACCTTTTGGGTCTTGCGTGTTTGGTTTGGAGGATGTTTAATGGTGTTTGTTATGGAGGAAAATAAAATAAGTTTGATTTGGGGAAGTTAAAGGGTGTTTAGTGTGGAAGAAATTTGAAGAAAGTTTAAAGAGGACTCGGCACGGAGGAAATTAAAAAGTGTTTATTGTAGAGGAAGTTTAAGGGTATTTGTTTTAAAAGAAAGTACAAAGGTGCTTGATTTCAAAACAATTAAGAGCTTTTTAGTAGCTTGAGGGTGTTTGGTTTGGAGGTTGTGGAATTTGGTATGGAGCAAGGCAATGGGTGTTTGGTGTAGCAGAAGTAAAAGGGAACTTGGTTTGGAGAAAAGGACATTTAAGGGTGGATGGTATGACAGATGATAAAGGAATTTCATTTGAAGAAAATTAAAGGAAGTTTGCTGTGTAAGAAGCTAAAGGGTACCTGGAAGTTAATGGGTGTTTAGGATTGGGAAAATAAAATGGTGTGTGTTTTCTAAAAAGAAGGTTTTACATTGGGCGGCACGGTGGCTTAGTGGTTAGCACTGTCTCCCTACACCTCCAAGGATTAGGTTCGATTCCTGCCTCGGGTCTTTGTGCATGGAGTTTGCTTGTTCTCCCTGTGCTTGGTGGGTTTCCACTGGGCACTCTGGTTTCCTCCCACAATCCAAAGACATGCAGATTAGATTAATTGGCGTTCCCAAATTGCCCGTAGTGTGTGAATGAGTGTGAGTGTGTTTATGTCCTGTGATGGATTGGCACTCCATCCAGGCCTCGTGCCCTAGGTCTCCTGGGATAGGCTCCGGGCCATCCGCGACCCTAAATACAGGATAAAGCGGTATAGATAATGAGTGAGTGAGTGAGAATGAATGTTTGCTTTGATGTACAAAGTCAAAGTTCTAGGGTTTTGGAGGACAATAAAAGATGTTAGATCTTGCATGAAATTATTATGGTATTTGGTTGAATGTTTTTTTTTTTTTTTGAAGAATTTTTACTTTAAAGGAAATTATGTTACTACATTCTGGCCCAAGAACTTACTTTTGAAATACATTTATATTAGTCTGAAACTAGACAAAAGCTAGACAGTGAATGCAGTGCAACGTGGGTTATAAGCCTTGCTATTAACATACATTAACTAAAACTTGAATTGTCATGTGACAGCCCTGTGGTCATTAAAAAAGAAGCAAAAAGACTGTTGCACATCTTAGATCTGTGAGTCAAGCATGCTTCCTTTCACCACAGTCTACATCTTGCTCAAAAGTCAAGGTACAATTCACTGTACCTCAAGCCTATTTTAATGACCAAGCTCATTGACACTGCTCAGCATCTTACTGTAGGTCATGCTGTCAGTTCAAGATATTGAAGAATAATAAAAAAAAACATGTACTTGTACTTGACCTGAAAATATGGCATTGATGCATTCTTAGCCTTCACCAAGCTCTTATCTTACGCCATTAGTCCTGAGTTTGGACTATTTAAGCAACTCGTGTATTAGCTCAGTGCAAAGTCTTTTCTACCTTACATGTAAAATCCCGAACCATGATTATTCCTGATTGCTTCAGTGTGTACTTGCTGTGTTTGTTGATTTACGGATTGGATTATACTTTCGACATGTTTGCATTATTGACTGTATTTCTGACCCTTCCCTAAATTTTGACCTTGACAGTGGACAACGTTCGCTGAGATTCTTTATTAAAGATGTCTTTGTGCATGTATCCTAACTTCTGCATGTTACAGGTGCGCAATATATCACTGCACGTTTAGTCCGTACACCTACTGTATATAGGCAACCTCTGAAATGAAAGCATAATGAAACATTCTTTATCTCGTACGTGTTTATAAGTGTATAAAGATAAAACACAAAGCAGGAATTTTTCAATGTCATAGCGCACCATCATTCTCAGCTGGCCCTCCATGGCCATGTGGGAAGATGTGATGAAAAAAGGAACAGAGTAATTGATATTCCTCAGAGAAACTACATGGTGCTGCCAAGAGTGGTGGAAAAAAAAAAGAACGAAAGAAAGAAAGAAAAAAAAGAAAAGCCTGAAATGGATTACTCAACGTCAGTAATGGCCATAAACATATAAATCACCCAGGGCTGTTGCCGAAGTCAAGGAAAACAACTGCAAAGTCTGAGAGGAGAAAAGTACAGATGAAAGAGTCTAACAGCAAAGCTGATGTTTGGATGCACGCAACTGATGGAAGCAGGACTGGGAAATTAGCATCTATTATTAAAGGAACCATCCATCCTGCACCAGTGCAGCATACATTAACCTTCTGCAGCCTCAGACTGAGACACTCATTAAAAAGCATTTCTATGACAATCCACGAAGCACTGCGAAGTCACCCTGGTAAGGGTCATGGCAAAGGGGCCAGACTAGTCATGTTCTCAAACTTTTAAGGTGACCGCCTTGTTTCAGAATCATCTCATCGTCTGGCTAATGGTTCTGGAGCTGATTCATTTATCAAAGGTCCCATTCCAATGAAGAATGGCACTCAAACAGGAAGATTACAGGATATTTTGACAATCAATCTAAAAGCCCATTCATCTCAGTCTAACTGCAATTGTGTTAAGCTGGGCTACAGTGATGTGCCAGCTGCTAATGGGTTTGGCTCTGAGAGAGATAGAGACTTGAGTCACTTCAATAACTGGCACCTAAAGAGCTCATTCCTAACAACATGTCAATTTAGAATGAATGGCATTGACGTTTGGTTAGCGTCCATCTTGCACAATTATTTTTTTTTCCATGACTAACGTGTAGATGTAGCTAATGACGACAAATTAATTACAGGCAGGACTCATTTATTTAAAAGGCAAATTTTAATCAGCAATTTGATGCCTGCGTGGATAATTTGAAGCATGTTCACTTGTTATTATGAAACTGTCTTGGTAGCTGTCTTTCGAAACTCTACTCCCTTGAAACTATGAACGTTACAATCTTTTTTTTTTTTCATTTTTAATGTTCCGGCTTTGACTATCGACTGATATCTAATGATGACATCCTCGTGGAAATCGGATCACTCTCTGCAAGCTACTGTTGCTATGTTAAAGCCCTGATGCAACAAGTAAGAGAGAAAACACTTTAGTGCATGCTGTTTTGCCAAAATAATCTACAGTGGGGTGTGAGATGAAGCAAGGTTACTGTTAGCAGATCTGTTTATTTATTTCACTCACTCACTCATCTTCTATACCGCTTTATCCTGTATACAGGGTCGCGGGGGGCCTGGAGCCTATCTCAGGAGACTTAGGGCACGAGGCAGAGGTATACCCTGGACAGGGTGCCAATCCATGGCAGTGCACACACAAATACACTCACACACACTACGGGCAATTTGGGAACACCAATTAGCCTAACCTGCATATTTTAGGACTGTGGGAGGAAACCGGAGTACCCGGAGGAAACCCACCAAGCACAGGGAGAACATGCAAACTCCATGCACACAGAGACGGGAATGGTTACTCTTGAAGAAAAAAAAAAAGTCCTATAAAAATCGCACAACTGATCCAAGACTCGAGAAAACCACCATACAACTTACACCTTGGGAAATACTTTTGACTTTTGATTGTGCAGAATAACAAAACACTGTTATGACAGTAAAAAAATACCTTTATTTCTCTATGTAACCCCCTTCTGCACTTACTAATACACTTATCCCATCATTTCATTAGTGTTCGGATTTCGCCTTGGACATTTCAGACATGAAGCACGCATGTCTGAAATGCTCTCCCCCGAGAAACTCCTTTAATGGGCCAAACATGTGGAAATGGCTTGAAGTGAGGTCAGGACTGTCTGGGGATAAGAAAATCACTCCTACAGTAGCTGAGTTCCTGTAATGTTCAAACTTGTGGTGTTGGTGAATGATTGCGTGTACAGTTCCCACAGACAGATGCGTCTCTTCTGCAAGTTTTCAGTCGATGTTAAAGGGTCATGTGTTCCACTGGCTGAATGTTAACCACCACAATCTAAGCAGGGATCGTCATTCATGTGTATTCATTTCAAATATCTGCACCGGTCTAATCACCGTACTGTGCTTGAAGTCTTCGGTCTATCACTCAGTTTTACATCTTCATTCACAAGAAACTTTATCCAGTCAGTTAAAAATCATACACAGTGATGACATCTGAACTGTCAATTATGTCAAGGCTGCCTCTAGTCATTATACTGTAGTGCAGTGCATGCTTAAGATAACACATTTAGTGAAGAATATCTACAGTATTTACATAATGACAGAACAGCTCCATCAGTCATACTTGTCCTCAATACTAATGCCCCTCCACTTGAGTGACGCTCCAGATTATTATCCCAGCTAAGAGATATGTCCAAAATACTGGGCACAGGAAAATAAGCAGTTGCACTCAAGCAACTTAAGGAAGGACATTTAGCTTCTCCATCTGTCTTAAATTCAACACCCAGCTCGGAGTCAATTTTACAAAGCTACATTTTTCAATCATATTTTCACTTACAGTCTCTCTCTCTCCATTATTTTCTCTCTCTCCCTCTCTATCTATCTATCTATCTTAGGGGAACAGGCTCACTTGGGACATGAGTGCTTTGACTGATGGAAGACTCTTTAATTTTACCTCAACAAGCAGAATGCCTCACTGATTACATTGCACCGGTGTGTGTATGTGCGTATGGATGTACGCGTGTGTGTGTGTGTGTGTGTGTCTCTCACAGTTGTTGTGTATAATAGAAAGGCCCCTGTGGCTAAATTGTCTCATTAGCTAAGTCAGTGTTATTACACCTGCCCCTATACATCTCTATTCGCCTCACAGGTGTTCCCGGGCTTGGGACAACAACCCTACAGCTGTCACACATTAGAAAATCAGAAATACATAGACATATATGCATACATATATAGAAATGTACAGTCAAATGTAAACAAGTAGAGATACTGTTTGTTATAAAGAATTTACAGATAATGTGTTCTAAAGAGGAAAATAATACAGTGGTTTCCCCTGAAAGCTTGCCAGAAAGGTTCATTGGTTAAGACAGAGCACATGTGATGTAATCTCATAAGATTACAAAAAAGAAAAGAAAAAATCATGATCATGTTATGCAATGTTAGACATCATGCTTACACATCAGGGTCAAAATGTGAGGTACAGTATAAAAATACAGGAGGGTAAAAATATGATGTGATTTGTATCCTCTTACTGAAATGTATTATTTCACACATTTTTTTTATTGGAAATTTTTCCTTTAGTTTTATTGTCTACTTAAACGCAATTTTTATTTCCTTGTAAGGAATTCTTTCTATTTTATCTTTCTTTTAGGTCACAGTCATATAAGCATTTCACTGCATATCAGAACTGTGTATGATTGTGTATGTGACAAATTTTTATTTTAATTCGAATTTTACTAGAATGCAGAGGTTTCAAGCCAGAGTGTGTCTGAAGAATCCTAATGTGACGCAGGCACAAGTTACAGCCTCCGTATTGATGCTAGAGACGCTTCTTGGGTTAACTGTCCTAACTTTCAGCATGCAGTAGCTTATATCGCAACCTTGTCGACTCAGCTTGATAACATCCACAGGTACGTAACAGCGCATCAGGTTATCTAACTGACAGATCTGGCTAATTAATTCATTCAGTTGTTTTGAGTACATGCTTTATCCTGGTCAGGGTTGTAATGAATCCTGATCCTATCCGTCCTATCTAGAACGATTAATGTCACAACAAGTCGTTAAGCTATGATTGTACATGATTATAGAAGCACTTCATGCACACCCTGTATTCAATTAATTATTGACTTGTCCATCAGCCAATCGGCACGTTGCATACAAAAGATACAAAAATTGTTCTAATCTAATGTTAAAATAGGGAAAACCTCCAAAATCTCCATGGATTGGACGGTACCATAATTGTTAATGTTGATTTTCTATTTGAATTACTGCTGACTTACTGTCAGGTCAAACAAGTCTGACCAGTCTCTACTGATCACTCTAATGTTAAAAAAAATTATATATACATATATAGGCCTATATATTTTTTCTTTTTTTTTCTACCTGCAAAACTGCTACAATAGCAATATTTTCAACATCTTCATTTTTTTCACATTATGTACTAATGAGTTTTTGTCACTATTCACTAGAGTCTATTAATGATTCAAATTCAAAACTTTATATAATGTCTCAGGCGATGGACAATTCTGACATTAAAAACACCATGGCTAAGATATTAGCCAACAATAATAAGTAAGCATAAGTAAGCATATTTCAATCATTTGTGAAGGTCCATGGAACTTAGTTTGCATTTAAAGAGTTCCCTGACTGCAGAACTTCTGTCTTCAGCTTCAGTTTGTCAGAACCCTTAACGGTCCAGTGCCCCTTTAGGAATCTTTTAAAGACTGTAGATTGCAGGATACAGGATCCTTAAGGATCTTAAGGATACAGTACAGTGCATCACTTAGCATTGATGATTCTGTTGCTAGCATCATGTAGCCAAGTGTTAGCAAGGGACAAAGAGATGTTAGTGAAATAATAAAAAAGGGAATGCGATAAAATATTAAGGAAAAAAGCAACTAAGGGAGGTGCATCCACAAAAGAGACGGAGAAAATAGCAGCATGATCGCAAACATGAGTTTACAAACTTGAGATCCATATATCTTTTTAAAGTAAAAAGTCCAAACACCTTTTTCTCTGAACAGCTCTATACTGTGGATTGTTCTGTTTGGTAACAGTTATGTGTTGATCACAATCATCAGTGGAAAGTGTCAGGTTTCCCTTGGGATCCATTTAACTTACCGTGCAATGCGCTCGATTTCATTAACACCTCACTGTTTGTAGCCCTCTGGCTTGCAAGCAATAAATGAGAAGCATGAATAATGAATGTGCATGGGATATTCTCTGATTGAAAGGCAGATTTTGTTGTCAGTATATCTGACATTACCCAGTTTAGGGGGTTTGGGTAATGGGGGGGGGGGGTCTTTGAAATGTATGCTTTATAATGACAAACTCAGAACAGGAAACTCTAAGCTGACTTTGTGGAAATGTGCACCGTTAACTAGAGGAGGTAAAATCTTGATTTGTATTTGACTACAGTTGCCTCGGGGGTGACTAAAGCCCAGTTTAATTGTTGAAAAATTCAAGCAGGATGTTATTCCTGCTATGCTAAGAACGGTGAAAGAGTATCGTAGGAGGTGGTTGCATTTTACCATTGATAATCATCTAAAAAAGAAGAAGAAGAAGAAGAAGAAGAAGAAAGCTTGGCGTGGGATTACAAAGACTGGGGCGATCAGCGTCAGTGCCAGCAATAAGACCTGAGTGCCACATGGATGGTGTATTGAGACCAATTAAATAACAGGCAGATGTCTCTGTAGAGCTCAAACCAAGTTGTTTTTTGGCAAAGTGCTAAGGCCTGCAAGTTTGTAAGCAAGAAAGGAAAAAAGAAAAGCAAGGAGTAAGATGGAACTAGAGATAGAGAGGCATTTCTCACTGTCACATTTTTTTTTTTTCAAAGGGGATTTCATATTCGTATAGAAAGCTGAAGCTGATCCAGTAAATGCCCTTGGTAGCAAAAGCTGGAGACTGATAGTATCATATGGGCAGAACTTAAAAAAAAGGAGAGCGAGAAAGGGAGATGTCAAAATACACAGTAATACACAATATATGTGTGTGAGAAAGAGAGAGAGAAAAAGAGAGAGAGAGACAAAGAGACCGATAGAAAGTGGAGAAAGAACAAGACCAAAACAGAGCTGGAAATAAAGTGTTAGTTAATACAGTAGGTTAATGAGGTTAGATTTTTTTTTTGTGTGTGTGTGTTGCTTCTTTAAGCAATCGTCATCTGCCTCCATCTAACCCTATCCTCTGCATCCTCTTCTCTCACACTAACTAACTTCAAGTCAACACTTACTGCGTCCATAAATCTTCCTTTAGACCTCCCGTCTGGTAGTTCTAACTTCAGCATCCTTCTACTGATATATTCATAATCACTCCTCTGAACATGTCCAAACCACCTCAATATGGCCTCTTTGACTGTATCTCCAAAACATCTAACAAGGGTTGTCCCTCTGATGGACTCATTCTTGATCCTATCCACCCTTTGCCCTCTCAAAGAGAACCTCAACTCTGCTACGTCCAACTCTGCCTCCTGTCTTTTCTTCAGTACCACTATCTCATGTCACTGTCAAATGCTCACCTCTGCCCTTAACTCTGGTGCAAATTAATGCTCAACGTTTTCCCGCCTGACTTGGTGATGGATAAAGTCCACAAATCCTTAACTTGAGTAAAAATAGAGACACACCAGGTTAAAATGGTAGTCAAGTAAAAGTATAAGTCCTCTGTTTACCATGTACAAGTAAAAGTACAAAATTACTCGCCTTCAAGTTTACTTTAGTATCAACTGAGCTCACTGTAGCCTTTTAGTCATATTTAAAAGTCACTCGACTTGACTTCAAAATCCATACACCACTGTGGTTGCGTAATGCAATGCCATGCAGAAATGTATTGAAGTAAAGAGTACCTATATTTGCTGTAGAATGTAGTGGAGTAAAAGTAAAAGCATTCTTTAATAAAAATTACTCAGATAAAGTGCCGATATGTGGAATATGAATTTATGTACAATAACCAAATAAATGTACTTACTTAGCGATCTCAATGCTTTACCATTGTGCTTTTTCTTCACAGTCTGCTTCCCAGTTTTTTTATTTTTATACTTGATCTTGTTTTTAAAACCCATTCCATACTGTACATTCTTGATTGTTGAGTTGAATTCTTAAAATATTGCGGTAGACGGAATCCTCCGTACTCAAGAAGGTGTCTAGTATAATACAAATTGGCTATTAAGATCATCACTTGTACCAGTAAGAAAGTAGGCCTCATTCACAACCACAATTATGTTCTTCTAACTTTGTGGTAACAGTTTGGTGAAGCTGGACATACAGTACAGGTGTGATGGAAAGGTTTCCACACTTTCGGCCATATAGCATATGGGATTATTTTAAGAAATTTTAAAGAGTTGTAAAGATGTATATTTTTTCCCCCACAATATACAGGATTAGCTAGCTAACCTCACAAAGCCCCTGCAATGCCATCAGGACCCACAGCTTTGCTTATCCTGTTTGGGAAGTTCTAGCTCATCTTGTGGCCTCGTATTGATCGCATTTGCTAATGCACTCTTGAGGGTGTTTAGATTTAATGTGCCATATCAAGAATGCTATTGGCTGGTTCGGGCATCAATAAAGCCTTGCTCAATAACTTCTGCTCGAAAAGAAAATTCGTCGACATGCTGCGTCAAATATCTGCTCTCAGACTATTTTATCAGCACTTAAAATATATGGAAATGTCTTTGCTATTATCTTTTTACATTCTAAAATTTTGTAGATGGATCTCATGAAATGCCACGTTCCAGCTCTACAATTACGACTTTCTTTAAAAGCTTTTGGAGTTTCTGTTACTTTGTGGGTCAAACTGGGAAGCAAACCAAATGAAATAAACTTTGATCCTCCGTAAAAGCCTCATGATGTCACAGGCTGGTGGAGCGGTCGAATCGGTATGATGTGGAGTGTGAAAGTAGCTTAAGTCCTAGTCTCCAACAACACCGACATATCTGTTTGTTGCTCAGGACAGAGAAATTCATTATCTGACACAGGCTGTTGTACTTTGTGAGCACTGCTTCGGCATTCATTTGCTAAGGCAACCATGCAGAAATGTTATGTTTCCTAAAAGCTAATCACTGAACGATGATGAGGCTGAACGAATGCACCTCCAGAAGTGTTTTTTCCTAGTTCAGGTCCAATCCAATAAAATGTATTTCTGTAAAGACTTTCAATTTATCTAGAGTGCAAATCATTTATAGGATCGTATCCCAGGGGACTTGGAGACCAAGTAGGGGTGGCACCTTGTAAGGGATGCCAACCTATCGCCGGGCGCAAGCCTATACACCCAATCGCAAACACTTTGGAAATGGAAATCAGTCTACACGGCATGCCTTTGGACTATGGGAGGAAACCAGAGTACCCGGAGGAAACCCACCAGGCACAAGGAGGAAATGCCACTCACATTTTCCACACACACACAGAGATTTTTTGAAACCCCAGTCCCAAAGGTGACGATGCAAAGCCCAACGCCGCTGTGCCAAGTGTCTTAAAATTGTTACTGCATTAATTCTTGGTACTACAGTGCAGGATCACATGTTTCACTAACATTCTACTAAATCTGTATTCTGTGTCATTGTTCCAGTGAACTCTCTCTCTCTCTCTCTCTCTAGGGCATTGATTGTTTTTCTCAATTCATAAAACCACCTAAGCTGGTAACCGATGCAGCCGTATTCCAGACAGGATGTAATATTTAGTAATTTCCTCCCTCCTATTCTGATAGGGAAAAAAATGTTAGTGTACTGATATGTACTGTAGACTGTGCTGCATCCTTCCCCACTATATAGATTCAAATGAAGACTTTGAGAAGCAGTTAATAAACATTCAGTGAGAATTTATGCAATCTACAATGCAGCTGTCACTCATATCACCTGTTTGTGTAACGCGTGTTGGGTGTAATGCGTTACAAAGTACTTAGCGTTAGAGTACTTGGAATACTTTTTTGATGTAACGAGTAATCTAACGTGTTAGGTCCGCCATTTAAGTACTCAGTTATTTAGTGATTTTTTCAAAAATGCAATCCGTTATTCAGACATTTTATGTAATCCGTGAGCCATTCTCAATCCGTTAGTGTGTGTGTGTGTGTGTGTGTGTGTGTGTGTGTGTGTGCTTGTAGTTGTCCTACAAGCCCCGCCCCCAATAACACGCTAATGGAGATTAAGTCATTGGGATCAACTCCTAGCAAGCATGTAAGGAGCTGCATGTTTCGGAACTTCCACATTGGCCTCATATTTTAGAACTTAAGATTGTTCCTTGGGCCTTGACTGCTGCACATTCACTGTTCCACCCATCTATCTAGGAACCTCTGTAGTCCAACCAGGGACTGTGGAGGCCAATGGTGACCATTGTATTTATTCACATTTGTTTGAACATGGTAGGACCGCCGTTCAACATTTGCATGCACACTCACACACTACGGGCAATTTGGAAACGCCAATTAGTTGAATCTGCATGTTTTTGGACAGCAGGAGGAAACCCGAGAACCCGGAGGAAACCCACCAAGCATGGAGAGATCATGCAAACTCTATGCACACAGACCGGATGCAGGAATCCAACCCAGGACCTGAAGTTGCAAGGCGACAGTGCAAACCACCGTGCTGCCACATGCGCTGTTAGAAGCGACACTAAAAGAAGAGTCGCATGTGATTGGCTAGTGCCGCTACAACTGATGTAAGAGTGCACCCCTCCCCTCTGAGAGCTCTGGCTATAAGCGTAGCGTTGGAGACAGATGGCTACAAATGGATTCCAACTCGCGATTTCTGGGTGATAGAGCAAACAGGTTTCTGTTGCACTACTAAGGAACACGTGCATACAGACTCGGAAAAAAAACAGTTATCTCCAAGGCTGATCACCAGTCATGGCCAATTAAGCTGAAAACCGTACGATTCCAGTCACGGTGCAGATTTCTAGATTTCTTAGAAAACGTCTCCGCGTTTATCAGCTGTTAAACCAGCCGAGTTGACTGAACATTAAAACTCAAGCGTGTCCTTCCACCTCGAGCGGACTCTTCATGTTTCAATCTAACGATCCTGTCAGAACCCAGGGCACGCACAAAGGCTTCAAGAACCAGTTCTTAATTTCATTAGCACTATCTAAAATTAGGATTTAAATGATGGCACTAAAGGAACTTAAAAAACATCTCTGGACATGAACTGACAGGGATAAAGAGACACAGCTTTTATCCCATTTTGGAGAAGAACTCTATGGAAGTCCATCAAAATGGATTGAATGGAGACACAAAGGGACAATTTTGATTGTTATGATGTCCAGGTCTTTCCCAGAGCACATGCTGTAGGGAAAAAAAATAAAACATCAGCACATTATTAACTTCTGTTCTGCTTGGTTTTTCCAATCTTTATCCACGACTATTGCACATGTTCTCTGCCTCTTTCATGACAAAAGGAGGGTGAGAGAAAAGCATGAAGAAACACTGGGAGTGAGACAGAGAGACAGAAACAGACAAATGAGCATACAGAAACTAAAAGGGAGGTGCATGAAGAAGGGAATGGGAACGCAACAGTGAAATTGAGATTAGGCTAAAAGAGTTACAGACAAAGCAGACATGGAGCATAAGACATGGAGAGAGAGAAAAACTAGAAAACTAGATTAGAGACAGAGAAAATGAAATAGAAAGAATGAGAGATAGGGCAATATTGCAAGACAAAATGAGAGAAATAAGAAGTGAAATTTCAAGAGAGAGTTTGTGAAAGGGAGAGATACAAAAAGACTAAAATAAAAAAAAAATTAAAGAGTAGAATGAAGCAAGTTGAACAGAAGTAAGAAATGAAAGGAAAGTGAATGAAGGTGAGAAAAAAAGTGAGTAAATTTTCAAAAAAGAAGAGAAAAAGAGTCAGAGACAAAATAAGATGGGAAAGACAGAGTAAAGAGAAAGGTGTCGGAGAAAGAGAAAGCCAAATAGAGACTAAGTGAGTGAGCAAGGGGAAACAAAAAAACAGCGCAAGAAAAATGGAGACGAAGCGCGAGTGAAAAAGTTATAAATGGGTAATAAAATAGAGAAAGGAAGAGAGATAAATTGAAGAGAGAGAAGAAAGAGAAGAAGAAAGAGAGAGAAAAAAAATCACGACCAAAACTGTGAGAGAAAGAAAATCGTAAAAGATGAGACACAAATGTAATGTGAATTATAAACAGATAAAGAAAAGAGAGGGGGAGTGAGAGATAAATAATAAAATGAAAGCGTGAAACGGAGAGTAGAGAGAATGAGACAGAAAGATAAAGAGGAATGAAAGAGGTCTATACTGTATATAGAATATAAACTGAGAACAGAAAGGGTAAAAAAGAGAAAGAAAAGGTGGTTAAAAAAAAAGACAATACCCAGATCCAAATAGTGACAAAGTGAGAAAGGGTGAGAGAGAGAGAGAGAGCACAGAATGAAGAGTGGGCGAGGAAGATGAAGAGGGAGATATAAATAGAGACAGAGACTAAAAAGGATAAAATAAAGGTAACAGGAGGAAGGGAAAAAACTGAAAGAGAGAAATAGAGGTAAAGCGATCAGAAATGAGACAAAGGGTGAGTGACAAAGAAACTGAAAACAATATACTAGAAAAAGAGAGAAAAAGAGTTGAGAGAAGATGAAGAGAAGGTGCATACAAAAGACTGAGAAAAATAGACAGAGCGAGAAAGAGAGAGAATGAGAAAAAATATATTTAAAAAACGAGTAAAGGACGCGGAAGATAAAGTCGGCAAGAGAGAAATGGAGTCAGACAGCAGGAAAGGAACGAGAGAGTAAAGGATGAGATGGAAGGCCAGAGAGAAGCAGTGAGACTAAAAGAGAGATGATGAAATGGGAAGGACCGAGGAAGAGGATGAGATCATGACAGGGAGAGTATCGCTTAGAAAGAAAAAAACCAAAATATCAAGATTTCAAAAAAGAGAGACAACGATTGATAGGGGGAGAGAAAGAGAGAGACAAAGAGACAAATGCCATCAGGTCAGCACTGTGCAGCCTTGGGATGGGAGTCCAGCAGACGGAGCTCATTAAAAAGCAACTGACTTTTCCTAACGCGCGAGGACGATGCGGGGAGAAACGTGGCTCGCGGCGCTTTTCAAAGCCATAAATAACAGAGGGGACGAACGAAAAACACCACAAAAGACGCCCGGAGGTGGAGAAGAAGAGAGGAGAAAATGGAAAATGCAGCATTAAAGTACCAAGCCAACATAATTGGGTTTGCCATTTTGTGCGCGTGTGTGTGTATGTGTGTGTGTGTCTGGGTCCATGTATTTATGGGTTCTGCAGGATGCTGACTCGAGGGCACAGGGGAATGGAGCTGGTGTTGATGGATTCTACTCACACCTGGTTCGATTAGATTCGATAGAAGGAACGATCACAGAGCTCGGGTGATGTACACGCCCACAGGTTCACTCGCCCCGTCAACACGTCTAGAGAGATTTTTAAAAAACATATTTTTGTTTTGTGATTTTGTACAATGGCTCATTATATGTAATGCCATAATAACACATATGGTTTTAGGCAATTATGTAACAACAACAACAAGAGTCAGTTGTTATTTTAAGACACCAGATGTTCTGGAATACCAGATGTTCTGGAATACTTCTTGTATTGTCTAGTGCATTTGCAAAACCCATCAAGCACCATGATGAAACTGGCTCTCATGAAGACCAACCCAGGAAAGCAAGACCAAAACTTACCTCTGCTGCAGAGGAGAAGTTCATTTAGAGATACCAGCCTCAAATACTGTATCACAAACAGCCCCTTGGATTAGAGCCGTTATGAAGGATTTAAAGAGCACAATTAGCTGACACACTGTTCAGAGGAGATTATTGCATATTTTGGATGGCTTCAAGTTCAGGAAAGACCATGTGTCTTTTAACTGGCAGTGTAGATATATATATAAAAAAAAAACTCCAACAAACCTGAGACATACCAACAAATTTAAGAACATGACAGCAATTTCAGAAACACCACAATGAAGCCAAAAAAAACATGACAGCAACTTTGGAAACACAACCGCAATTTCTTCAACATGACATCTAATTTGTTGCCATGACAACATTGTTTAAAATATCAACAATATCAACTTCGGATCAAGAGCAAACAGCACATTTGGGCACGCGACAGCAGATTCAAAAACATAACAGCACTACAGCAACTTTAGAAATGTGATAGCGAAACCTAAAATCATTGCAAAGTCTTAAACATGAACGTCTAATTTGGAGACAATTTTTGAAATACGCTATCAACTTAAGAACAAGAACCAGTTCAATTTGGGCACATCTACATCTAGGCATTTGGCAGACGCCCTTATCCAGAGCGACTTACATTTTTATCTCATTATATATCTGAGCAGTTGAGGGTTAAGGGCCTTGTTTAAGGGCCCAACAGAGACAACTTGGTGGTTGTGGGATTTGAATCTGGGATCTTCTGGACCGTAGTCCAATGCCTTAACCACTGAGCTCCCCCTGCCCATGACCCCGGCACATGATGGCAAATTCGAAAAAACACAACAGCAAACTCAAAAAGACAAACTTCAGGAACGTGACAGCAAAATCACAAACGCAACAACACGTTTTAAAAACATGACAACAATTTGGGAAATACAGGATCAACTTTGGAACCAGAACAAATTAGAAAGTAAAACATGAAACATTTGGGTGCAAAGTGGCAAATCGGACAGTAAAATCAGAACCACAACAACAAATTCTTAAACTTGATAGCTAATCTGGAAATACCAGCTCCGAAACAAGAACCATTTAGCAAACGTATCAGAAAATCCATAAACATGGCAGCAACTTGATGAACAAAACGGCAAATCCTGAAGCACAAGAAGAAAGAAACAAACACGATAGCTTTACATCCGACCAGAGGTGGGCAAAGTACACAAATCCTTTACTTTAATAAAAGTAGAGATATCTTTTGTAATGTAATACTCAAGTAACAATAGAAGTTCTCTATTTATAATTCTACTTAAGTAAAAGTACAAAAGTACACAGCTTCACCAGAATTGAGAGAAAGAAAGAAAGAGAGAGACTCTTAACGTAGATGCTTATGGAAATTTGAACATAAGATAAAATATAAAGGTATACATTCAAATTGTGAAGCATTTACTTAAGAGTCTCTCTCTCTCTCTCAGTTGTAATCTCTCAATTATGTGAGATCATCAGCAGGTGGCTATATTGCACTCACTCACTCACTCAGTCATCATCTAAACCGCTTTATCCTGCATTCGGGGTCACGGGAAGCCTGGAGCCTATCTCAGGAGACTTAGAGCACGAGGCGGGGTACAACCTGGACAGGGGGCCAATTTATCTCAGAGCACACACACACACACACACACTCTCTTAACACAGTACGGGCTATTACGGATCACCAATTAGCCAAATCTGCATGTCTTTGGACTGTGGGAGGAAACCCACCAAGCACAGGGAGAACATGCAACTCCTCGCACACAGAGACGGGAACCCAGACACTGGAGGTGCAAGGCGACAGTGCTAACCACTACACCACCGTGCCGCCTGGCGATATTGCAGATTCATATAATACACACCACTCCGGTTATCAAATGCAATGCCATGCAAAAATGTAGTGAAGTTAAAAGCACAGGTTTTTGCTGTAGGATGTAGTAGAGTAAAAGTAACAAGTATAAAACATGAATAAAACATGAAATATTTACATAAGTCCAGTGCGTTACCTTTCACATCTGTATCTGACGTACGTTAGGAATTATTTAGCTTCGAAAACGACTTCAAATCAACATTAATAACAAATCAAACAGAAATTCCGTTTTTAAATATCTCTATATATAGTAGATACTAAAGGTCACTACATAGAATAGACTTGGTAGCCACTTAATCCTATAAGTGTAAATGTGCACTTCAAGTTGAGCTTTACATGATATGACAGAGCGAATAAAAGACCATGTTTTTTTTACCCACTTAGCAGATCAAAACTTGCACATTACTGCTGACGTGGTGCTACAGATGCAGTATTATTCCCTATACCAACATACAGGTACACGATTTGGACATTGTGTGAGCCCTGTATTACAGTACAGTTAATACTGTACATGGTGCAAAGCTCTTGGGGATACAGTAATCAACCAGCACAGACTAAATAGTGAAGCCATTCTATATACAAGAGGCACAGAGCTGTGTTCAATAACAAGCAGCTCTGAAGCATTGGCTATGCCTGGTTATTTCCTCTGTGTCCGTTTCTCCAATCAGGATTTCTGATTAATTAATTTAATTAAATAATTTAATTAACTTATAGCTTAAAAGACAGCGTATATACTGTATATGTATCTTATCTGACTCCCTCTCTCCTTCTCTCTAAAAAAAGCAGCTTGTTATGTTACCAAGGCACCAGTCCTTCCAGTCCTCTAGGCATCATATTGACAATTTGGACCTTGTCAAAGTCCCTCAAATCCTTATGCTTGCCCATTTGACGATGGGTCATGGGTTACTGATGCATATTGCAACCTATAATTGCAACCTATTTGCAATTATTACATAATTAAAACCAATTAAACCAGTTATCTGGTGCAACTGTTTCCTGGGATCATGTGATTGCTGGGGTAACAGTGTGTGTATTTAAGATTCTAAACTACTCGATTTGGTAATCAGTTCCAAAGAGACTGGCATGCTCTCACTAATAAGCGATTGTACGGCTCAAAGGTCATTCTTCTTTCTCCTGGCCTGAAAGCTTCGAGAGAAAGAAAAAAAAAATTCCATGGTTCTCAGGTTGAAGCTTGGCAACCAGTCAATGCTCGGGCTAAAGGTTAAGGGTGCTCTAGCTCGGCCTCTGCTCTATGACTTCACCATCGATTGTCACCCCGCTCTAAAAGGTAATTACAGAGCACGAGCCTTCCACCACCTCCAGCTGTTTCTGTTTAGATCCAAACTGTTTGGAGACTTTCTATAGCACCATGTCAGAGAAACCACTAAATATAGGCAAGGAATAAAAAATAACACCAGCCTGGGATGTTTCGTTATCATCATTAACACGGAGCGCCGGGAGAGTCTGTTTTATTGCTCCACTGGGTTCATCTTTTTTTTTTTTAATGAGGAGATGATAAAAAGCGGTAGCAAAGAAGAGTGCAAAGATGTAAAAAAGTTGCTTTTATCTGGCGGTCAGTAAGCGGCTGGAAATGTGCTCATTATGAAAATTGCACCAATAATGAAGCAAGTGCACAACGCGTGATTATAACAGGGACAGTCAATTGTTGCCACAGCGCCAATTTACTGTCGTGTAATAACAAGCGGCACATCTCTAATCTCCAGAAATAGATTTGCATCCAAATTTGTTCCTTGCTTTTTTCCGCTAATTTACAGGAGATGCGGCTCACCACTAAGTCGCGAGAAAGTATTTGCTACTGAATCGGTAAGTAGCTTCTAAAAAGGCTGGTGACTGAATAGAGAAAATATGATTAACAAAATTCCCAATGTTTTGTCTTGGTCTTTTCTTCGCCACTCCTACGACTGCTGTTTTATAGGGTTTTGAATAACGTGGGTGTGGGCCACGGTTTAAATCAAATATTGTTACAAACATACTATTATTGTTTAAAAAAAAAGATTACACCTGCAGTGATTAATTTGATATTAACAAATGGCAATATAGATATTAAAGGTGTTATCCTATCAAAGGTTTACTGTATGTATTATGTATCATTCATATGGTTTCATGTTTGAGTCTTGAGCGTCCACCTGCTGGTTATTGGTTACCAAAACCAACGGAGAATACTTACAGTTCCTTTATTAAAAAATTAGTAAATAAAAGAAAAAATAATTTCCCCACCAAGTTGAGAACACTGAAGGAATTTGATGTTAATCCTGAGTCCCTGAGCTTTGCACAACATTAGTATGAGTTAGTTAAATTATATTTAATTTAATGAATAGATGTAGGTACAACATTGACTAAATGACAATAGGATATGTTTGGGATAAGTTTGAATTAATGCTTTTAATACAATGTTCAGACTGAGCTGGACTCGATCTTTGGCCACTACATCAAGATCTCTATGTGTTTCTCACTGAACCACTTTATATATACATATATACAATGCTGAAGGCATGCAAAATATGCAATAATCTTATTTGAACAGTTGATATTGATTGTGTCTGCTACTTATATTGTGTTGATGAACTAAACTAACTTCTCCTCTGCAGCAGAGGTAGGTTTTGCTCTTGCTTTCCTGGGGTGGTCTTCAGTTGTCTGGGTCTTCAGTTGTCTGGGTCTTAGATGAGTTGACACATCTAAGATGAGATCATCGTGCTAATTACGATCTGGCTAATTTGGTTCTTGGAGCTCACCTGTTGTTGATGATTAGTAGAGCTGGATTGAGTTGTCTAGGATTATTGCGCGTTCGTGCGT
>JAOVVA010000001.1:19498197-19526361 GCA_028565275.1 Leiocassis micropogon
AAGAACGAAACAATCCAAGATCAGGACAAATCCACAACAATCAAATCCAGCTAACTGAGTTAGCAACGTACGAAGAACGGACCCCAGTAAAACCAAATAGAAGAGACAAAACAAAACAAAACATTTTTTACCCATTAATCAACAGAAAACAAATTACTGTTTCTCTTTATTGCAGTTTTTCTTCTATGAACATGCACTGGTCAGAACTGAAGTGATATTTTTAAAACTGTTTAAACAGTCAGTGAAACAGCAGTCTATGTGGACCAAACTGTAGAACATTTTTCATTGCTTTTACACAAAATGCATTCAGTGACCGCATCTTCCAAAAATCATGAACTCTTGTCTCATTCATGCTCCACTACCTGAAAAACACTACATATTTCAAATGCAAACACTCTGTTCGAAAATGCTCATAAATGTTATGCATCTCTGCAATAACCATTTTTTATTTATTTATTTGTTAATTATATTTTCAGGTAAAATATTACCTACAGTAGGTGGATCTGGTTATTGACTGCTAGTAAAAGCGGAGAGCAGTGGTCTCTGATGAGATGAATGCCATAATTATTTATCATGTTGTAAACCTTAGTCTCTCACTGCAAGAGGCTGGTTTAATGTTTGCATCAAAAGTTTCATCAATCTTGAATTTTCTTGAGTACTCAACACCACAGGTCCAACACAGAATCTTTACATGTACTCATATTTTGGCATATGTTGATTACTTCGTGTTGTAGGATCTAAAGGTTGCATTCCACTCCACTTTCGGGACGGAGTAATGCCGGCAATACCACTTTTGAGAATGTGAATACATTTATCACAGTGATAATTGCCAAAATCGTAGAGAAAAAGTAATAAAGACTCGGTTGCACACTGTAAAATTTAGGAGAAACGGTGAACATGTGAAAAAACTGTGATATTGGTATGTCCAGGTAAGATTGAGCTGTTCACTAACTGAACAGGGTACATACACAGCTATGCATAATGTAAAGTTCTGTAAAACTGCATAGTAATAGAGATGAAGGCCAGGCAAACTGCCACAGGGGGGGAAAAAGGATTGGACAGAGAACAACCAGGGATGTCCCAGGCCATAGGGATTCCAACATCACAAAATGTGCAGCACTGCTCATTAATACTGTAGTTGGTTTTCACACAAACAACTCATCGGGCCCTACAGTACAAAGAGGCTCATTGATTTTCTGGATGACATGCATAATGGGCAAGTCCTAGAGGAGGAGAGAAGGTAAAGGGCAAGATACTCTTCTAACCTATGTTGTTGTGTGGGATAATGTGGTATTCCTCTACTCTGCTGGTTTGGTGCACATCCCAGGATGTCAGTACTTGTATACCTTCCCCCATACTTCGCCTTAGTAAAAACCAAAAAAAAAAAGAGGAGTTTTTCTTTGGATGGAGGGTGAAGGTTTACATCCAGTATCCAAAGGACTCGTAGTCAGGAAATGGTGACATTTCTCCTGAAGGCTGTTTGGTTGTATTAGATCTTCTAAGATTCTAAAATGTATCTCTAAAAAAGATATAAGGTGTGATGTTGATGAAAGCTTGTGGCCAAATGGACTAGAACCCTCAGAATAAATAAAATCAAGTAAATTGCTGCTTATTCTTTTTACATATACTTCAGTACAGACAATCACTCACTCACTCATCTTCTATACCGCTTTATCCTGTATTCAGAGTCGCAGGGACCTGAAGCCTATTCCAGTAGACCTGGGGCACGAGGCAGCGTACCCACACATACAGTACACACACTCACACGCCACGGGCAATTTGGGGACGCCAATTAGCTTAACCTGCATATCTCTGGACTGTGGAAGGAAACCAGAGTACCTGAAGGAAACCCACCAAGCACGGGAAGAACATGCAAACTCCATGCACACAGAGACGGGAATCGAGCCTGGCCAGGAATCGAACCCAGACCCTGGAGGTGCAAGGTGACTAACCACTACACCACCGTGCCGCCCACAGACAATCAGGTGAAACAATATTACCCTGTGATAAAATTTACATCACATGCTTTCTGAGTGAGGACTGTTGCCAGTGTTATGGCGAACATGCGTAGTTCAACTTTACTTTCATGTTCATCAAACCACTCTGTCACCAGTCTGTGTGTATTGGTGCATTATCATCCTGATACACGGTACCGCCTTTGGAATACAATGTTTGAACCATTGGGTGCACATGGTCCTCCAGGATAGTTCGGTAGTCCTTGACAGTGACGTGCCCATCTAGCACAAGTATTGGGCCTAGGGAATGCCATGATATTGCAGCCCAAACCATCACTGATCTGCCCCCATGCTTCACTCTGGGAATGCAACAGTCTGGGTGGTACGCTTCCTTGGGGCTTCTCCACACAAAGACATTGAAGGTGGACTCATCAGAGAACAAAACATGTTTCACATTGTCCACAGCCCAAGAATTTCACTGCTGGTACCATCGAAACTGATGTTTGGCATTGGCACGAGTGACCAAAGGTTTGGCTATAACAGCCCGGCCATGTACATTGACACTGTGGAGCTCCCGACGAACAGTTTTGGTGGAAACAGGAGAGTTGAGGTGCACATTTATTTCTGCAGTGAGGTAAAACTGTGCTATTACTCTGCTAATTAAACCTTTACATTCTGCTCTTACTGGTGGAATGTGCAATCAATGAAGATTGGCCACCAGGCTGGTCAAATTTAGCCATGTAACCTCCAACACTAAATTGGCCAGTGTTTCAGTTTCATTGTCCAACTCCTGTATCTGAGTATATTTATTGTCTTGAAACAAGAAGGAGTGTGGCAAAATAATTATACCCAACAGTCCTCATTTGAGAATCATGCAAGGATATATACTGTAGACAATGAAAATTTCATGTCCTAGAACATTTGAGTCTCAAGAGCTTAAAATCAGGAGATTAAAAAGTGTAGTAAAAACTTATTCTAAAATCTCATGTGTATTCTATTCATCATCCAACATCTTCTTAGGTAATTTCTAAATAAATAAATACATTTTGAAAAATTATGAATAACGAAGACTAACAAACAGGATTTGCAATGAATCGAATTTTCGAAGAAATTTCTTCGAAAGTTTCCTTTTGGAAGGAAGAAAGTGCATATACTGTAGCTGCCCCGTGATTGTGCGTAAGTGGCATTTAAAAAAATATGAAGCAGCTGGCTTCATATGTCTTGGAGGAACCGTGTTAGCCATCGTCCTCCCAGATCTGTGGCGTCATTGGAAAGAAATAGTGGCAGTAAGATATAAATGTGTTGAAAAAACACAGTTCTGAAGACACAGCTCCATAACAACACAAATACTGCTGGCTTGAAAACAATCTGTTTTATATTGAAGGTCGTATTCTGTAGATAAAATCATCACCATGATGTCACTTCCATGCAACTGGAAGGAAAACACAGATGATATTACCTTAAGACAATGAGCCGATAAAACACTCTCAGTGCTAAGCACTCATGCAGATCATCGGCTTGATGGGGCAGTAAAGAGAGTTAATGTTCTGTTGTTTATTAGAATACTGTGAATTTGATTATATATGTATTGGATAATGATGTTCTCACTAGTGTAGTAATTCATCTGTGTTAAACGTGAGGTTCAATGGATATTAGATGCTAGGGGAAACCACAGGTTGGTGGTGAGCCCGTTGTTTTACCACAAGCAAATGAACTGCTCATTTGATTAGTGGAAATCGGAGTGGGCCGGGATTCAGCAATGCTGCATTCTGCCCCGATGTGGAAGAATAAAATGGTGTGTACTGTGAGGTTTTACAATTATTTGCTTCCAGCTATAATTCTATGAAAAAATCAGGAAATAAATCATCTCAAAATCAAAAAATAATAAATCAAATTAAAGTCTCCTTAAGTAAGGACAAGCTTACTGAGATATTCTTCCTAGTCAATAAATGCAGGTTTTTATTAAAAGTATCAGTTAGCTTTCGTCCATTACTGTGCAAAATGCAAAACAATAATAATAATAATAATAATAATAATAAAAATAATAATCACTGTTTTAAAAAAATAATAAATATTTGACTTCATTTGTGAACAATTTAGTCAACCAAGCCATAACATTCACAACATTCTGATCTATTTCATTAAATCATAAAAAAAATATGTGGCCTGACACTAATATAATTATATTAAATTAAGGCCTGAAATTGTAATTCCAACCAATTTTCCACTTTTACTTCCAGGCAAGTGTCTGTGCATGTTTTCATTATTCTGTGGCATTTTGATTCCATTGTATAAAACATTTTTTTCAACAGTATAATTATAGTCTTCTAAGATTATTACCTGTCACACTGTATAATATGATCTCTGTAATATTTAGTCTAAATCCCATAACAGGCCGAGTGATAATACATTGTCTGTGTCAGATTAGACAAAAATCTTTATCGGGATCATGTTGCTACTTTAACAGAAACATTTTTTAAAGTAAGCATGATGTAATAAAATGTCCTGTCTGTTAACCTGCTTCCTTTACATTTCTTTTACATTATATTTTTAACATTCCAGGAGCATGTTTGTAAGTCTGATTTGTTCTTAAGTCCGACAAAGTGAGTCTTATACGCCCTTGACACGAATATACAATATAAAGCATACCAATCCGCTCGACTAAATCTGTCCCCATTCCCCACACTGTCATCATGTGGTCAAAAAACTTAATCGTGCCTAAGTAAATGAATCTCACAGTAAAATGTTGCCTCTTCGCCTTTGAATCGTGATGGGAATTTCAGCTGCCATTTTGTCTCTGTTTTCTCTCTATTTTAGGCTGTTTTCCACTGTATTGGACTGTGAACTCTTTAGTTCTTTAGATTATTCACCACCAGCATAACTTTACAGGACAGCCATTATCTATCATTGTGCTTCCGGACTGTTTCATTGAAACCGGTGAGGTTGACTTATTTCTCTCGCATTCCCACACGCACACACATACAGTACAATATACCGGACTTTGGACATTTTTTACATTCACTTACAGACTGAAAATATTGTATATAAATGTAAATATTGGGATCTAATGCACTGCTGTGTCAATTTTTTATATAATACACGTGAGCTACTTGAACCAGGTGATTGAACCAGATGTAGAACCGTAGTCCGTTCATATCTGCGGAAATTCGTAACTCAAATCTTTGTAAGTTGGGGACTACCTGTATTTGCAAGTTGTTAAAATGATGTTCACAGTTTTTAAAAGTATGACTTTGATAAAATGAGATTGTGATTTTGGAAGTTGAATGAACGACCTGAACACAAGGTTGCAAATACAACCTCAAAACAATTTTTTTTTAACCTTTATTCGGAGCATTTATTACCGTGAGGTTATTTATTAACCTGAGTGGATCCTGGCTCCCAAATTGCTGTACTGTAATATAGGGTTTGCACAGCGTCCAAACTGTATCACGTCCTTTTTCACAGCAGACATCAGAAGTGTTTTTATACCCTTTTGGCTGCTTTCCAATTTAATATTTCAGTAAATTGCTGCTGTCCAGTATTTTTTGTGGGACTTGTTGTTATGTATGCGCATTTAATAACATCAACAACATGTTGCCTGGTGGTCCAAAGGTAAGCATGGGGTGCTTTCATGCATTAACTGGAGTTCAAGTCCCATTTAGGTCTCCAGTTTGGTGTAATACTGTGGTGTACTTAGTGTAATATTGTGGTTTAATCAGTTTTTTAGGGACATTCGTTCAACGTTATCACATGGTTCTGATGTTGTTGCATCAGTCATTCTGGTCAGTCAAAACCAACCTAATATCAACGTTGTCTCAACATCCATAACACTACCAAATTACCGTCACCACAACATTTTGACAACCTAATTTTTTTTTACACTATATAATCCTATGCCATCATGCTACTAGTGGCTTTTAAATAGCTCTCACACTTTTCGCAACATTTCTCACATTGTTTTAACTTTCTCGTTAGATGTCTTCATCTGCAGTGGTAATGAATCAGCCGCAGGTAATGGTGTCACATTACAGGGTTTAAAACTGCCGATCCCATCTCTTGACCAACAAAGTCTTTTAAGATGTCCAACTTTTGTCCGTGGCAGCATAATTTGGTCAAGAATCTTACTTTCTAAAGCTGACTTTAGGAGGTTCAGACATCTCGAGTTACAAAGTTTGGACACACACAACTCCATGGTCTTTCCTGATTTTTATTTCTATCTACCTTGCTGAAGGTCGTCCAAAAGATACTTTCTGCTATCCAAAATCTTCTTTGAACAGTTGATATTAAGGTGATAGTGATTACAACAGAATGAATCAGTTTGTCAAAGTGAATTATGAAATATATTAATCGATATAGCAAATCGATAAACAAAAACATTATATTAGAAGGTGTGTCCAAACTTTTGGTACTGTATATTAAAAAGTTTTACAATGTAAGTGCAAATTTGTCAAAATAAGGCTCTATGGTCTATGTGCATTTGAAGAATAGGTAATACAGTATGTGATGCAAAAGAAAGTAAAAGAGGCCATCCATATATAGTCATCCAGTCATGGCCAAAATTGTTGGCACCCAATGCAAAGACACACAATGCAAAGACTAAGTGAACTTCTCTCCTTTTTATCTGCTTTCAGGTGTGATTTTTATATTGCCCACATCTGTTACTTGCCCCAGGTGAGTTTAAAGGAGCATAACATGCTTGAAACAATCTTAATTATCCACAATTTTGAAAGGATGCCAATAATTTTGTCCAGCCCATTTTTAAAATTTTGTGTGACACTATGTCAAATTAGCTTTTTTCCTCCCTTTTTTTGTTTTGTTCCAATACACACAAAGGGAATAAACATGTGTATAGCTAAACATGTGTTAATGCAATACTTTTCTGTAAGAAATACTTGATGTTCTGGAAAAAGTTCAGGCGTGCCAACAATTTTGGCCATGACTGAAATCATTTGATCTGGCAATTTTACCAGTCTCAAGCTTGTAATTTTACCTGAACCCCAATATATTCACATGTTCCCGCCAGTCAGTAAAGCTCCCGAAGCCTATTAGTAAAGAAATATCTTGGCTGAAGTTTATAACCCCAACCCACTCACCTACAGTAGACTGACTTTTTGCACAGCAAATACTGTTTAACTGTCTAAACTGGTGTCTAACACATTATATACTGGTCTAATCAGTCTCCTTTCTATTTGATTTGTCTTCTGGTTCTGTCTCTCTGACCATCTTTGAGACAGCGCAGCCCTTTATACCTCTTTACTGACTTCCATTCAAATATGCCAATAAAATAGAGTCCAGTATGTTGTAACTGCCAGATTTCCAGAGCATATCATGCCAATGTTCTGCTTATCACAGTGTCTTACATTTTATCCTTTCCCCAGTTTCCCCAGGATCGCCATCTGATATTCAGGGATTCGAGAATGTCCTGCGCTCAGAATATCATTTAGTGATCACTTTACAACAGAATGAATCAGTTTGTCAAAGTGAATTATGAAATATATTAATCTGTACACATATATCAACTTGTCCTGGACAGAGCAAAGATTAATTGAGTGTGATGCCGCGTTTCTAATTGAGTTGAGCTATGTTTGCACAAGGACCTCTAAAAGACCTTTTAATAGTATCCCATAAAGCTGAGAAAACGCATGCATTGTATCCTGTCCGTTATACACTAATCAGCTGCTGCACTCAGAATACACCAAGTTTATCAGAATAAAGTCAAACAGCAAGTTCAAATTTAAACATACATTTTAGTAGTTTTCTCCAAACCAAGCCATTTTACGGCTTGTATTTTGCATGGCTTCATTAAAGCTAAGCCTCATAATAAGCATGGCAGTGAAAAACCTAAACAAATGTGAGATTCATTACTATTTACAATTTTATTATCTATACTTATTCAGGCATGCAGACAGCACCTGTGCATTTAAGAGTGGAACTGTGTGCTTGAGCGCATTTTCTTATTATCTGGAGCAGAAATGCAATTTATCATAATTGATCTGGATTTTTATACTACAATAATGATAAATGTTCAAAACTCAATGTTGCATGGTTCAAGTGAAGGAATTAGCACATACAGTATATCCTGGCTTTATAGCTCAATCTGTGATACATATAAGAAATCGTTCGATTTATAGGAGTGCTGGACAACAGCAATTTCCATAGACTGCATGAGTCAACTCTATTACCTTATGTTTGATGGAATGCTCCAAATCAATTCCTAAGAATGTACAGAAGGTTATTCATTTTATTCAATTATATTATTATAATCAGGTTATCAGGTTATTCAGTTATATTTTATAGTGTGTATACACACAGTATGAGCGCCACAAAGGAGATGTTTAAATATAGAAAGAGGAATGGATTAAGACCTTTATAGACATCATCATCACCAGGTACCAGCAAATATGGTACCATCACAATACCTACTGTAGGTGCAGATTTAATGTGTATTGTGATTCTGTCATGATTTTATAAATATTGCGAGTGAATATTACATTTCGAAACAAATTATGCAAATAATTCGCTCCTACTGTACCACTCAGCATGCTGGGCATCCGGCCCATGTGTGCACAGATTAGAGCATGCCACCTGTAGGATTAAGGAGGAATTGCAACATTTTACCTTCTAAAATGCGAAATTATATCAATTTAATCCATAATCGGCCATACATTAATTGTCACGATACAGAACTGGATAAATTTTTTGAGTAAATTTTTTTTCCCATATTAAATTAAGCTACTGTATATGATTGGTGCTTAGCACTGTTGCCTTGTACCTCCAGGGTCCGGGTTCGATTCCCGGCCAGGCTCGATTCCCGGACCCTCCGGCTACTCCGGTTTCCTCCGACAGTCCAAAGACATGCAGATTAGGCTAACTGGGCGTTTCCAAATTGCCCATAGTATGTGTGTGAGTGAGTAAGTGTATGTGTGTGCCCTGCGATAGATTGCCACCTTGTCCAGACTGTACCCCGCCTCGTGCCCTAAGCCTCCTGGGATAAGCTACAGGCCCCCCGCGACCCTGAATACAGGATAAAGCGGTATAGACGATGAGTGAGTGAGTAAGTGATTTAGATTACATTAAATGTGCAATGTGCCTACATATAAAATGTAAAAGTTTTTTTGTTTATTTAAAAAACCTCAGCAGCAACGTCTTTTCCCCTATTATCTGTTCCAACCACTCAGCATTGTTCGTCACTAGTATACTAATCATCGACTTGAACATCTGTCATCATCTGCACCTGTTTCTTACTGGTTCATGCTTTAAGTTAGTGGTTTTTTTATTCTTTTTTTATTCATAGGTCACTGTATGGCTTAACGAACAAAACAAATTCTCTAAAACTGATCAGGTACAGGGACTGGACTGAAAATGAAAGACAAAAACTTGCTCCAAAAGAGGGGCTAAAATAGTCCTTCAGGAAGCCTGGAAAACTATTCCTCAAGAATAGAAAAAAATTATAATAATACAAGAAAGTCTGGCTCTTTGGAAGTACTGTATGGTGAAATGACATTTGCACAGTACTGTGGAGTAGATACCGTAACCGTTTACCCCTTTAACTTTTCACTGCTCTTGAAGCACACACAAGTAATCCTCCAAGCACAATACCGGATACAGGCACCTGGAGCTGTGATCTGGCAAATTACAGTAGCTATTACCAAAATTATCAGAGGGAGCAAATACTTATGTGAGGTACTATATATTAGAGCAAATGGTCATCTTTTTACAAAGCACAAATGGAAGCAGTCACAAAACAGACCCAGTTAGGTAGTATTGGAGTGAAAAAGTGCATTTTCCCTCTGCAAAACACATTTCTAGACATTTGAAGCAACAGCCAGAAGGTCTAATATTACCCCTTCAATTTTCAAGTAGCAGCGCCCAGGTGCCATGTGGGCGTATTGAAGTGGACGTGGGAAGTCAACACCTACCGTATTCACAGTCATAGTGACTTCTCAGTAAAAAAAAAAAAGTGAGAAAGAGTCTATTGAGCTTCATCCATCAAGCAACACAGTGCTAGAAAAGCTCGTGACAACTGCAATAGGTTTTGGAAGACTTTTAGGACAGTATGAGTAAATGCAATATACTATTATTATGGAGCATTTCTTGGTTTAGCTGTATTTGGGACAAATTTTCGGGTCACTTGGTGAGTGTTGACTTGTCAGATGGAAGCTCAATCTTGTTAAAAGAGAACCCCACCTTAAAAACAAATGTAAAGTAAGCTTATGTTAAAGCATGCCTATTGACTTTTGGTGCTGTTATGTTGGTTGGTGCTGCAGTTACAATAAAATTTATTTGGAGAAAAGTTCTCTTTCAAATATAAGTGATTATTTTTTTTACAGTGATCATTTTTAGCTTATGAAAAAGGAACAAGAGATTCCTTTCTCAGTTGGAGTGACATTAATGAGAAATCCAGCATGGAAGTAGTGTAGATATGTGATGTCCCACTGTGTGTAATAACCAGCAGGTCATCAGCATTCTAGGCAAAAATAGACAAACATTTATTTTTTACTATTTTTTTAAACAAACTATAAATTGCACTTTTAGTTGTACACTATATTGACTATAAATATTGATGCACAAGCTATTCAAATTGTGTCTTTTTTCTTGTCTTTACATCTACAAGCACGTCCAATTCTAGTTTGTTCTGCCACTCCAAGTCCCTCCAGATTTCCTTTGCTAGTTCTCCAAGTTTCCTCACCTGTTTGTGGATGCCATCCAGGAGCTGAAGGCTCATGCAGCTGCACCATCTGGCCCTATCGCATCCTACGTTAGTGTCGAGCCAAATCAGCCAAGAGACGTAGGAGGCAGCGGAGTGTGTCCACAAGATAAATGAAGGAAAATAGTCATGAGGATGAGAACTAAACCGCTAGGGTTCTGAGCCAGGCTGAAAATCGTGATCCCTCGTGCTCCATATCAGACCAGAGATTTGGCGTTGGGATTTGGAGTGGCACTGCAGTGTTAATTAATGCTGGCCCATTTCAGAAGCAACCTCTGATTGAGACCCAGCTGAGTGAGAAAAGGGTCTGTGTAATGCCAAGCACCCTTTAGTCTACCACTGAGAGTAGAACTGTGTCAAGGGTTGTGACCTGGGGTGCATGCAAGGGGGGAGGAAGAAAAACAAAACAAAATGAGTTGGAAAGAAGAAATATGGTAGGACAAGCATAAAAGAGAAAGAGATGGCTTGGATGGTATGATATTGAGAGAAAGAGAGTGAAGAGCATCTTCTTGCTATCTTCTAGCGAAATTCAAAGATCACGCCTAAGACTATCATGGTTGTTAAGGAAATCCCTCTGGGTAAAGATCTTCTGCTCACTTGTCACTCTTTTATCTTTGAGTCATCACTCAGCAGGCTTAATGCCTGCCAGTTCCTTCCATCAAAAGCATCCGAGTTTCCATGAGACAGGCTCTAAAGTCTCTTGACAAATATGTCCCAATCATTTATAGACTAATGCCTACTTCGTTTTCAGCTAAATGGATAGCACTAGAAGTCGAGTGAACTGCACTGAAGTCGTTTACAACTGGAGATTAAGGGGACAGTATGAGCAATTTGGATTGCGCTTTGGCAGAAGAGTATCTGTTGCCACACGTGTATCTCTTGCCACCATCTGCGAAAACACACATGAATAATGCGAGAATAGGCATCTTTGGCTTCTGTTAAAACAGCAATGTCTATTTTTTAATTTTTTTATTTATTTAGTCCTGTCCAATTTTTTCCCCCCGATTTTCTCCCCAATCTAGTCGAGTCCAATTCCCTTCCCGTCACTAGGGGGTTCCCACATTAAGGCTACTTACCTCCATTCAGCCAGGAGGGCCGGTGGCTGTCACGCGTTTCCTCCGAGCCACGTGACACCAGTCGACCTCTTTTTTTCGAACTGCTTGCTCACGTACCGTTGGGGGCGGCCTTCGAACCTTCCCGGATGATAGGGCGAGCGCTTTACCACTGCGCCACTCAGAGGCCAAGACTATTTTAGTAGCTTTTTAAACCAGGTCCTATTGATTCTAATAGACTAAAAACATGCATGCAAAACAGCCAAACAGATTATTGTTGGCCTGGTGAGGTTTTCTGCAAGGATGTGTTTATGTAACTGTGACTTAGTAACAGTTAGCAAGTTTTCTCATTTTAAAAGTCCTCAGGACAGCAAACTTTGCCCATTCTGGATTCGTCCTAATGTGACAAGACACAGGTTATTGTCTTATTAATGTCAAAACAAAGAATGAGTGTTCCAAGGAAGACATGTGTCGTCTGCCCACTGAGCGTGCCACATTTTTATAATGCTGTACAGGGAAAAATGATGTTAGAAAAACTTTTTTAGAGTTTTATTATATATAGAGAAAAATCTATTCAATAATGCATCGTGATGCATCATTTGTGTGGCAAGTCATGTAGCACCACACTTCAAAAGAGATTTTTTAAATGCATTTTTTATTTATTTGCATTTAATTTGTTTGCATTTAAGGTGACAAAATGTACCTGTTCCTCTAAAATCACGCAGGTGGTGCGCTCTAAATCGTGACACTTACGAAATCGCAATACAAATCAAATCAGCACCGAGGTATTATGTGATATTATTGTATCAGGTATTCCCTGGTGATTCCCGTCCCTATTGTGTCCCAAAGTCATACAGTAAGTGTATATAAGTGGATAAAAAAAAATTATGCTGATTAAAAGATTTTTTTAAATAAAAGGTTTTATTATTTCTTTTCTTCTCTCCTCCTTTTTTTATTCCCTTTTAATTTTTAAGATGGAAAAATTTGCACATTATACCCCTTTTAGTCAAGTTAACACCATAAGTCTTAGAGGTCTCCAAAAAGGCACTGTTAAATTCAAGCAAACGACAGCTCCTCCCCCACACGTGGGGGTGCATTATTCTAGCCAATCAGAGCACAGGAAATTGACCTGCCTGAAAACAGTGCCCGGAAGTCATGCCAGAGAAGCTGCGGCAACTTGCCCCGCCAGCCTTTTGTTCTACTTGACTGGAATGATGTCATACTAGGCAGGAAATTTGAACGATATATTTAAGCACATTTTTTGAAAATAAAAGGATTTTTTTATACATATTTTTGTGTGTATATACTGTACACACAATGGAGATTCTTGTTGAAGATGAAGAATTAACAAAAAGTGAATTTTGCGTGATAGATGCCCTTTAAATATCCAACCTTCTTGCTGTAACCGTGATCCTGTTTGTCCTATAATGTTATTTACAGCTTACAGTGATACAGAAGAAGCTTATACATCCTACACTCATCTTACCGCTTAAGCACTAGTGTAGTATATTTAAATCGATATTATTTATTACAAACATTTCATTTACATGAAGTCTTAAGGGGTAATTAAGGCAGATAGGTGACGCTGAAGGACTTCCTTTGACAAAGCACTGTATGTGAATGATTAAAATTATTGATCTAAATTTACTGCATGAATTTTTCAGGAGATATAAAACTTTAAGTGTTTGTATAACTTAAAAAAAAAAAAAGATTTATTTATTTATTTTATTCTATTTATTTATTTTATTATAGCAGAAGAGGTTTGGAAAAGTCCGCCATGCGAATCACGTCTACTTCCATTGTATTCCTCAAGCAGGGTTGTAAGTGGTACACTTCAAATTTACTGCAATACACACAGTGTGTTGCTCAGCAGAGGCCTTGTTAAACACCGGGGCCGTTACTGAAACAGCTTTTGATCACTCCCTTGCTGCTCACTGGTCAGCATGGAGGGGGCATCCTGCCAGTTACTGACCATAATGAAGAATCAATAGCAGAGCAAGAGTAAAAGAAAAGCTATACCTAAATGATGTAGCACCACTGGCCCATTTAATATCTTGTTAAATTTGAGTTCTTTGTAAATGTAAATTTGTAAATTTGATCAAACTATTTACATCAATTAACAAAGTGCATGATGAAGGGGCCAAATCTCTCGAAACTTGAAAACATGCCCGTCTTTTACAGGCTACCAGCACGTTTTTACAGCACATCCACAAGTGAATGCTACTAACTATTAAGCCTGTCTCTCGTAAAAGGGCAGTAGCTCTTCACTCTGAGCAGCGCACGCTCTGTCATATTTGTTAGCGTGTACGTTTGCGGCAGGCTGAGACCCTATGTGCGAGTGTGAAAAGGTCACATTACAGAAACACACATGGGAGTCAATAAGGCAAGGCAGTGACAGCTCTGCTTGGACAATGAAGACTCAGAACAATGTGTCTGGCTAGAAGTTGTACGCTGAACACACACACATACAGTACACGCGCACACTTATTTTATATAATGAAAAAAAAAAAAATCAAACATCCAGTAATAACCCTATGTAATACGACACAAATGTATACTAATGTTTCGGGATACAACACTCTCACAAGCTGTTATTAATCATTTATGGAAAAATTTAAATATGATCATTATTGAAATCAACCTTTGATCATAAATGGGCAATTCGGCGAGAGTTATCATGTTATGTGGCTAAGGATAATTGTTTATTATAAAACGAAATTAAGCGTTAGGTTGTGTAAGCAGGAGAGACTGCGGAGTGATTCTGAGCGACTTGTGGTTTTTCGTGCTCCTTGAGAGGCATGCACATGCTATATAAATATTAATGCCATGTTTTTTCGGTTACAATACTCGAGGCAAGTACAGTATTAAAAAGTGAACTGCCTTCTGTGCTATTCAGGTAAACAATCTGTTATGAGGAGTTTTTATGTTACGTAAGTATAATTTTAAACAATATACCGCTGACAAAACTCTGCTGTGCGGGATGAAAAAAAAAAGTATATATATAAATATATTTAAAAAAAAACAAAAAGCCGACGCAGTGAAGCGCAAAATAATGTAGTTGTAATGCATTAGGGAAAATGTAAATAGATGAAGGTGATTTATATAAGAAGCCTAGCTTCCTCTAAGATCTCATTAACGTGTAGCTCCTGTTTTCAGAAGTGTCCGTGTTATTTATCAGTCTCGGTGGAATTCTGTATTTTAGCGAATCATGTGAACAGATATCCTCCTGCGCTGTTCGTTGAGTAAACTCTGGGTTCAGAGCAGCCTGTCGGAAAATCTCTTTTGCAGCCCTGACACAAAGCTAATACAGAGTAAGTGAAGCGTAAGCACCAATTAGTGTCTGTTAGGTGTTCATGCACTCACTGTCCTAACAAGATGAAAGATTAACACTTATTGGACAACATGCTTTTACTGTGTCATTCTGCGTCCCGCCCTGACAATGGCTTCACTCGGAGTGAACAGTGTTGCTGAGTTTCCATGGACAATGTCTGTGGAGCAGTGCGCTCTTCGTGTGTCCCACTTTGCACATCTGGATGTACAACGATCAGCCATACCGTTAACACCATATGACGTTTACACACAACCATTGATTATCATTTATATACACGGAAACTGGTGACAGGATCATAGGCACCCCTGCCTGCGGGAAACAAAGACCAGCCCGTCCAGTCATCAAATCCTGTCCATCAGAAAAGCCAATGAAGCACAAATCACTGAAAATAAATACTTTGATTGATAAATTATGAATTAGATTTCCATTCTAATTCCATTGCAAGATTTAGCCGATTAACCCTATACACAGCTTTTTTTTTTTATAACCATGTCACCATCTTTCCCAAATGTGCCAACACTTCCACTGCTATATTTTAACATCACCATGCTGTTTCTTGCTAAAGCAAAACATATTACACCAAAATATTGCAACAAAATGTAATCACATTTTAAAGACCGTGCACACTTTCTTAAACGACTGCATTCTTTTTTTTTTTTACGCCATGGAAATATTAAGGTCTTCACATGCTTGTGATATGATCAAAAACAGCAGCGTGGAAGGACCGGCGTTCATAGTGCAGAGCAAGAAAGATCCCATTACACGAGTGCAATTTCCACTTTGTGAATAGTTTCATTCAGCGCCCACAATATCCGATGATGAACTGGAGTGGAGAGCAATAGACTGTAAATCACCTCATGGAAACGCTTTTATTTGAATATATCAGTTGTCGACGAGTGCGCGATTCTTACACTCTTCTTTGTGATTGTTCACAGGGCCCGAGAAACAATAGCCAGATTGAAAGCCTGGCATAAGGGAAATTTAGGGAAAACATTTTGCTTTTTTTCGCTTTTATATGATGAAACTTTTGAGTCTAGGTATTACAGTATATACGAACTATCAAAAAGAGCATTAATTCTTAATAAAAGGTTACATCCCAAGATTGTCACTTATGAACATCTGAACAACTTATTTAACCCTCAACTGTTTAGCTCCACAGTATGTGTGACTGTTATTTGAGATACAGTACAGTATATGCAATAGCAATGCATGATTTGTGTGCATATAGAGTATGCTGGCATGTGCACTACCTGGCCAAAAAAAAAAAACGAGGTCTCCATTTCAGAAGTGTAAAATGATTAGGCGGCATTAAGCAATGAAAACAACTAAGGAGATTTAAAATTACTATAATTGGGTTAAGAACCTTTCAACACATTATCGAAACCAGGAAGAATAGTGCTGAACTTTCAACTTAGTGGAAGAAATGTGGTCAAAAAATAATGAATGGGGATCACTTAAACACTTGGTGAAGTTGCATGGTAAAAATGAATCAGTAAAAACTGATTTTTATGGCTATGTTTAATAGTGAAAGTAAGAGCATTTCCACACGCACAAAAAAAAAAAACAGCTGTGTGGACATACAGTAGAAAAAACACTTGTTAATGAGACTAATCAGAGAAAAGGATTCAGTTTGGTAGGGAACATAACGATTGGTCTTTGGAGCAATGGAAAAAGGTCATGTATATTAGTCTGATGAGTCCAGATTAATTAACTCTGTTCCAGAGTGATGGATGCGTCAGTGTAAGAAGGGAAGCATTAAAGAGATGTAGCTACTGGCATAGTGGCCACTGTACAAGCCTCTAGAGGTAGTGTTATGATCTGGGGTTGCTTCAGTTGGTCAGGTCTAGGCTCAGCAATATTATGTGACTATAAACTGAACCAGTTGATGACCTGAACGACAAGACTATGGAGCTTTTCTTCCCTGATGGAACAGGCATATTCCAGGTGCATGAGAAATCACTTTCATAAATGAACTGGCCACCACATTACAGTATGTATGTAATCAAAACAGCACTAAAGGTGATTGAATGAATTCTTAGAGTGTGTGAATATTTGGTCAGGCAGTGTATATTCAGAAAGTGTGTTTAATTTATCATCAGGCTGTTATATGTTTCATTCATCCAGACTTTTATAGTAATATAGAGCCCAATTTTTTTATTTATAGTTTATAAAGAGCCCAAAAAAGAATTTTTTTTTTTTCAAGCCAATTGTTTTCCTACTTGGAGACTCATAAAATAAAAATAAAAAAACCCAATGATCTGCCTTCATTTACAGCTTATAAAATTTTCATAAAGGTCATTCTGTCTTTTTAATAAGCTTTTTATCAATAGAACTAAATTCTGTAAAATAGTACCATTAACAAATAAATGCAGAGGTCATACGCTGTGTTAGAAACAATTGAATATTGTGGGAATAGAAAAAAATGTTACATTAGAATTCAATCAAGATAATTGGGTGAAAAGGGTAATCAAGTTGAATCGTATTTAGACTGATGGGATTCTTATTCCATGAATCATTAGCATGTATTTATCAAAACATTATAAGTCAATCTTGATAAGGGTGTCTGCCAATTGCCATAAATACAAATGTGAATAAAGCAACGGCATGCATAAAACCATGCAGATGCAGGTCAAGAGCATCGGATTCTGTTTAAATTAAAGCTTAGAAGGAGTAAAGAATATGGTTGGTGGTGCCAGATGTGCTGCTTGATATATTCCAGACGCTGTTGATCTCCTAGGATTTTCCCACACAACTCTGGAGTTTACACAGAATGGGGCAAAGCAACAACAACAATAAAGGAAAAAAGTCCACAAACAAGTTCTTGGTGTAGAGGAAAGAACAAGTAGTTGAATTGGGTGACAGGAAGATTAAAGGAAATCTTTACAGCCATGGTGACCAGAAAAGAATTTCAGACCACATAACTCTTCAAACCTCTTGTCTTGTTTCGGCAAGATTTTATACATTGGGATTTATATGAATTGCTCTAAACTGATTGGCTAATTGGTCAGTACTGGTGTAACACTTCGAACATTAGTGATGCACCAATTTATTGCCCGTAAATCGGTATCGGTTGATATTCGCCTTGTAGACTGCCATCTGCCTATGGGCAAATAGGATGGCATTCTCATGCCAGTGGTTTTGGTTTACTGTGACCTGACTGAGACAACAGTAGCTAACCCAGCTGCAATTCAGGAAATGTAGTATAGCTCTATAATACCTAAGTGATGAAAATGTCAGCTGTATGTGAGAATTTCACTTTCTCAGATTTATGCATTTTGGAAGACATCTTCCAATGACATTTCAAAGTACCACAAGCAAGAACTGCATACAGTTAAACCTTGAATTGCGAGCATAATTTGTTCCGGAAGCGTGTTTGTATATCAACACACTCGTATATGAAAGTGAATTTCCCTATAAGAAATAATGGAAACTCTGTGTGTGGAAAAAAATGGACAATTTGTTCCACACCCTAAAAATAATTATTACAAAATATAAAGTAAAAATAAAAAAATTAACCTGCACTTACTTTTAAAAAGAATCATGGCTGAAGTGATTCAGACTAGAGAGAGGAAAGGAGGAGGAACACACTGCGTGAGACAACTTTCATGCACACACACACACACACACACAAATCACAGAGCACAACAGTTCACAATTACTGCATCCTGACTATATGCTGCATAATTATCTATTATAAATTAAATAAAAGAACATTCATATAAGCAATTTTCTAATATAGTACTTTAACATTTAAAACATAAACCCAGGGCTCGATTTGAGGGGGGGATGCGGGAGGATGGCACCCCCCCCCTCAAATCCCCCCCCCCCTTTTGTAAAAAAATGACAAAAAACATCGACTCTGTAAAACCACCGTCCCCCTTACCATCCCCTTTAGATAAATAATACTATGTATTACGTAAAATTTTTCATGAAAATGAAATATTAAAACTCTCTACGAACTAATAACGGCGTTTTGCCAATCAGAATTCCATATTGTAACACGATACTCACAAGCTCACGCAAGTTTGCATAATTTTTTTGTGCTGTTCGCATTTTCACAGAGAGAAACGGAGAACAGTTCAAGCACAGCTTTTGCCATATTTTAAAAAGAACTGAAGGTACAGTATGATACATAGACACAAATTCTCTCAGCAGAGACGTGATGAAAACGAAGAATTTCGGGAGTTTTCGAAATGACCGACAGCTTTCATGATTATAAAAGTTGAGTTCTTTACCCAATTTGTGTAATTTCATTCTCAGTTTATAGAAAAGGTTTATTTATTTATTTTTTTAGTAGACTTTGTGGCTTCACGTACATGCTTGGGTACAAAAGGGTCAAAAACTGATTTTCAAATGCCATAATAGTAATTACTGTAGATTACTTGTCTGTGTGCATGTATATGTGAGAGAGAGAGAGAGAGAGAGACTGGAGAGAGACTGGTGCGTAGTCATACAAAACTACAATACTATTAAATTATTTAATTACTAATGTTTATGTAGATTTTTACTCTACTCTTATTATCCTTCCCAGATGAAAGCCATGGAAAGGATCCAAATATAGTTTTGACAATTGCATGTGTTTTCTTTTGATGGCTCCAAGTTGACTTAATTAAGCTTATATCTTGTTAATAAAACTGTTCTGTTCATGTGAAAGTTCTCTGTACGACTTAAATTTCTTTCCTTTCTGGAAACGTTATAATTGTGATCTTATTTGGTGATAATTAACCGAGCCTCTGCATGTCATTGAATAGACTGGACACATTTCGTCCACTAACACCACTGGTGTGTGTGTGTGTGTGCTTCAATATTCACCAAACTCTCAGTGATAATTATACACCTAGCCTATAAACTATACAAATACCCAAATTCTTTATTATACCGATGTGTGAAAAAGTGTGTGTAAGCATGTGCATGTGTATGCTTGCATAAACCAGCAGTAACAGTCACGGTTCCCGAACATCACAGTATCTTCTCATAAAACTCACAAGCTGTTTCCTTGTACACCCTCGGTACGCCTCGGTTTCATTATGGCCTTTTTTCACCTCCTGCTTTTACTCCTGAATGGGAGGTAATGTCTGCATAAATCAGACTTATTTTCCACAGGGATACTGCACATCATAAATTGCTCTTTTTTTTTTTCGAAAATAAAAAGCCATCCATTAACCATCTGCACTGAATGCTGAAATTAAAACTAGAACTGGAGGAAAATGCCACGCTTCAATAACTGTCCAATGTTAAGTTTTCAATATGTATTATATTCAAATAAAAAATGGAGGGTCTATTTACAATTTACATTTTAATGGCATATAACACTATAGCTGCAGTGAATGGTTTAGTTAACATAAACACTATTTGTTACTCATTTATTTATTTCAACAATTTCCGATTTGCACCACCATCCCGATTTCCACCAAACACCATCCTAACCATCATACCGTCAATGACGCCTGAAGTCTTCTAGCCTGGTGGAAATCCACGGGCCGCCGATGACTGAAGACGTTCTGCCAGTAGTTTCATTTAAATAAACATCGTCATGTGGGTATTCTGATAGTCTACTGGTTGCAATGGAATTAGCTGAATATATTTTTAGGAATAAAAGGGTGTCATACTGTAGGTTTCTGTCTAGCAGACACATCAGTTTTACTTTGTATATAAGGCTTTTGTGAAGTTTACTGAAAGTGTTGCATGATGAAAAATAAATATCCCACCAGTACAGCTGAGCTAAGCTGGATGGAGATGAGCAACAAGTCAATGGAGGGTCTCTTCTTATATGAGGTCACATTAGGCAGGAAATCTAAGTGTAGCGGGGTAGCTCAGTGGTTAAGGCATTGGACGACGGTTCGGAAGATCCCAGGTTCAAACCCCACAACCACCAAGTTGCCACTGTTGAGCCATTGAGCAAGGCCCTTAACCCCCAACTGCTCGGATGTGTAATGAGATTTAAAAAAATGTAAGTCGCTCTGGATAAGAGCATCTGCCAAATGCCTAAATGTAAGTGGCTTGTCTTTTTTTTAGGTTTTTTTTTTTTTTAAATACGTACACATTGGGGATCCATTTGCATTTCTAAAAAGACTTAGAAGTAATTTTTGCCTATTTTATCCCCTTGAGTTACAGTAGGTAAAATACAACTTCTTTCAAAATTTTTTATATGTACATTTTGCATGGAGATGGAGATTCTATTGTGTATTTTTTAAAACATGAGAGTAGCATAAAGTAGCATATAAAAGGCAAAGTTAAAATGAGGATAAAACCATAAAACAGGGCCTTCCAAGCTTGTCGTGGAGTAATGAAGCCCAACTGTTGACACATTTGAAATAAAACAGCTATTTAATTTTGTGGATATAATATAGTTTTTGCAATTTTTTCCCCTCTAATTTAGTAGAGTAGTAGTAGTAATTTAGGGCAATCTCCCATTAAGTCTATAACCACTGACCAGGGTGATCAAAGGCTATCACGTGTTACATACAAGACACGTGACGCTAGCCAACCACATCTTTTCAAACTGCAATGCTTGGACAGTGCTATTTGCTCTTTCGACTTGTATGATGTCAACGATGCCCATGATCGGCTAATGTCCCCCCCCCCCGCCCCAGGTGTGGGACACTACAGGGACTTGAACTTGCAATCTCCGGATGATAGTGGAGAGCTTACTTCTGCTGTGCCGCGCTGGGGGCCCCCGAGTAGCGCAGTCGTAAAGTGCTCGCCCTATCATCTGGAGTTCACAAGTTCGATTCCAAGGTGATGCCGTAGCTTCTCGCAGTCGGAGACGCAGAGAGAGCTGATTGGCTGAGCTTTCTCAGCAGGGTGGGATGGGAAGCACTTAGCGCTCTCACATTAATCCCGACTCCACAGCTAATCACAGGCGTCTGTGAGCTCACGCAAGCGGAAGGAACGGATAGCAATGTCCTCCGAGTATGTAACGCTGCTGTCTATAACATGTGATAGTGTTTTCCCCCTTCCTTAATGTGGGAGACCCCTAGTGATGGGTGGAAATTGGATACAACTACTAAATAAGAGAGAAAATCTGGGGAAAATCCTCCCTGAAGATAATGAAAGCAAACCATGGAAGACATCCATTTTTCAGAAATACAATTTCCTTGTGTAATTGCTCCTGTAAATAATGTATGAATAAATTAAATCATATCCAGTTTGATAAATTAAGCCCAATGTTGTCCTTTTTTTTAAGCTCTTTATTTGGCTTTCTCTGTAAATCAGACTTTGTCAAGAGCTTTATTACACACACACACACACTGGAGGAATAGATAATGATCATACATTGTATTAAAGTACATGAAACACACTCATTATCACACCCCTAATTGAGATTTGCATCTTGATTAAAACATTTTTTTTCACAGTTAGCTCTTATCAGAGGGCTATTTTTAAAGATGTATTTTAAAAATGTTTCTTCTTCACTTTTGCTTTTTCACCCAAACAACCTCATTAAAACTAATTTAAACATTTTAGGGAGCTGACGAACAAAATAAATAAAAATGGGAAATCAGTGAATTCATTTGTAGCGGTATTGATCAGAGACGCTGTGTATCAGATGTCTCCATGTATATCTCTGGAAGCGTCACAGAATCCGAAATGGCTCCGGACAGAGTCAGGCTCTAATCAAATGCTTAGAGAAAGCAATTTGCCCTGAAGGTGACCCGTTCTGCTGCGCTCTCAGAAACATTAATGAGGATTTTTTTTTTCTTTCTCTCTCTCTCTCTCTCTCTTTTTTTTTTTTTTTACGTAGACCTGACGCACCCTCTGACCACTTATCTATTTTGGCCTTTATCAATCGCCAGCAAATTATCTCAGTGCTCTTTGGCTGCATGAACACCCGATCCTGGGAAATCTTTTCTCGTTTTCTGTCTTTTTATTTTTTTGGAAGCTTCTTTACTCAGGATCTCCCAGGTCGTTTGCCAAAAGAAGAGCACAAAGCTCGTCTTCGAATAATGCTGGGAAAATGGCCAAAGGATGTTTACTGAAACAAATGCAACAAAGCAAATTCCAGTCATGAAGAGTAATGGACATTAGTCAGCGGAAAATAACCCAATCAAACACGACCGCCTGCTGGGCCTTTTTGATGAATACGACGCAAAGCGAAGCTGCAAGTGCAATAATAATCAGGGGCGCTGTTTTAGATACGGCGCGCATGACCCGCAATCTCGGTGTTCATTTATCTTCGCTGTCCTTTTTCCTCTCCAGACAGCGTGCTAGATTTATTGAATGAATGTTAAATCAACGTCTGCAAAAAAAAAAAAAAAATGACACATTATAGTCTACAACGCAAAGCTTAATTGAGGCACATTTATCATAGCCTAAACTCGCTGACATTAAACAAAAGGAAAGCTTGGTGCAGCTTCTAATATTAGAGCCAGTGCTTTTAAAAAATCTGAAGTAAGGGGAACAGCGCATGTGTACAGTATGTGTGTGAAGAAATTTGCAAAATCGAGATACCTTTTCCTCTCCCCTTTGGACGTCTTTTATCAACATTTACCTTTATTCATGGGGCACCGTGAGGCATTTTATCAGTTTTCTTGCATCTCATTGGTATCCTGTGAAGCGTTTGCCGCAGCATGCTATAATTTCCCCCTTCAAAATGGCAATGTGAACATTACAAGATATGTGACCTTTCTTTAGACGGAAAAAAAGAACATGAATATGATAAACCAGAGAAATATGTTTAGAGCAACTGGGTAGCTTTTGAAATGAATATATAGACTTTATACACTGTAATGAGCGGTTGGTTATATATGACCTACATTCGTTCGTGTTGGTCTACTGGTGATCGTGTCTTGTCTTTCCGGTCCAGCCCATTGCCTTGTGCCTACTTCTGTCTCTGGTTCATTATGGTCTGATCACTGATTACCACATGTCTTACTTTCTCCCCTCTTTGAATAAGGATTCTGGATTTGTCTATGACACCTTGCCATGCTATGAATGGTATTCAAATCAAACCAGAATTTTTGAATGTGCAAAATAACGGAACACAGTTAAACTCCCTTTATTTCTCCATATAATCCCCTCCTACACTAATGCACTCATCCCAGCATTTCATTAGTGCTTTTCTACCATCAAGGCCACAGTCAGACTGCCTGCTACATGTCTGTAACTCTGGCTTTCTGGGAACTCTTTTAATGGACCAAACTTTGGGAAATGGCTTGGAGCGAGGTCAGGACTGTATGTGGGATGTGGCAATAACTCCCAGCCGAGCTCCTGTAATGCGCAAATGGTGCTCAGGAATGGTTGTGTGTGTCCTGTTCCCACCGACACATGAATCTCTTCTGTTTATTTTTAAGGATCAGACAATCCACTCGCTGAATGTCCATGGCCTCTGAGCCACCTAGGCCGGGAACTTCATTCATGGATTAACAGGATTGATTTGCAACATTCAAATGTTTTACTGCGGCTAAGAGTCTCTTCACTGTATTGTGCTTGAAGGCTTCAGTGGAAATGTCATCACAAGTCCCGGTTTGACTTGAACACCCCTTGTACACACCTAAGCAGGCTTTTGCTTTGTGTTGTACAGTATGTTGTTCATTTGTTTTGACTGATCACAAAGTATATCTTGAGTCCTGCTGTATTACAACACACTTTAAAGACTGAAACTTATTAGTACATGATGTACTATTTATGTTTTTAGTAAAAATCAGACCACAAAGAAGTTTCAGTCTCATCGTAAACAAACTGCCTACATCTTGCAAATGTGCTCTAAAGCAGCATTACAGTACCATGCTAGCCATTAGTAACTGCTCGAGGGAGGCTTCTATTGAGTTCTTGTCTGAAACACAACAGATATGAGTGTGACGACTACTCCCAGGCACTGATACAGTACAAAACCTGGCGTATCTCATTGTTTGAAGCACTTATGTTGCTTTCTCGTCGTTTTTGAGGTTGGAAAGCACTGGGTTATTTTCTTTTGAGAGGCTCGTTGCTTTCTTTTGAGATGCATCAGGTGTGCAGTTTTACAACACACACAGAGCACTCTGTTTAAAGAATTAGGACACTTCTGATGTTTGGGTTCAGGCTTTCTGGGGCAACATCTCATTCCCCTCACAATTGGAGATGAAGACATGGATTACGCCAACGTTTCGTTCCAGCCATAATTGAATACATTTTTTTAGTTTGGACACCCGGATACATTCTACTACCACCACCACTACACCACTGCTAAACCCTGATAACTGCCCATGCATCGACTTCCTGAAAGTAGGCTCATTAAAACAAGCAGTGCGTACCAGCGAAGTGAGTTTTCCAAATGGGTTTTCTCATTCATTTATTCTAATCATCCTGAGGTCATGCATTGACAGTTATCCTTTAATCATCTTTTAATCATGTTGTCCTCCAGGTTATTTTTCAAAATTGAACAATAAAAGACCTTTAATGTTCTCATTAACTAGCTCTCGCTAGCTAGCTCCGCCCCTTGCGCTGATAAAATAAATAAATAATAATAATAATAAAAATTTTAATTGTTTTTGTACAGCAATGGTTCCCATCTCCGGTCCTGGAGGACCCCCTGCTCTGCACATTTTAGTGTTTTCTCTTTTTCTAGCACTCATGATTTAACTAATGAGCTCATTAAATCAGCTTCATTAAAGTGGGTGTGGTGAAACAGGGGAAAAAAAAAACAACCTAAAATCTGCATGGCAGTGCAGGGTGTCCTCCTGGACCAGGGTCGGGAACCCCTGCAGGACAGCTCCCAGCTGCTTTAGTTTCTTTGCCATCTGTTTTAAACAGCATTCTGATATCCATGTCTGATAAATTGTTTATTCTTCATATTAAAAAAATCTGCCAAATGACAAAGCCAGTTTTTTTTTTTAAACTACCCTCGCCATTGTCCTGAGAAAGGAAAAATCGCAACTTATTTTGCTGCCTCACATACATCCTATGGGAAAAGCTGTGGACCAGTTAAATACTGTTTGCCCGCAGGCTGCATTTGGCCCCACGGATTACACTTCGGGTAACTCTTATCAAGATCCCATTCTCCACCTTTTGGGGAAGCGTATACAAATGATCCTGGTCATATCAGAGCATGGATTTTGATGCTCTTTCACTGGAAACTATCACACCCATACTCATTCACTCACACACACATTCTTTATATCGCTTAATTTGTGCAGGGTCGTAGGAAGCGTGGAGCCTACACAGGGAGTCTACAGAACTTTGGGCACTAGATGGGGTACACTCTGGATGGGGTGCCAATCCATCCCAGGGCACACAACCACACACTCACTCACACTCAGCTTAGTTTACATGGCTTTGTACTATGGGAGGAAACCAGAGTGCCGAGAGGAAACCCATCAATCACAGGGGGAACATGCAAACTCCTCAAAGGCGTGCGAGGTCATGGTGCTAACCACTACACCACAATGCCGCCTTTATTCCAATACAATTTCAGTAATTTAGGAAGCTCGGGTCAGCTCCATAAACATTTAGGACGTTTATGTCCATAAACTCATTTGGTCAATTATTTAGCATTTATTGCATGACGATATATCTACAGTATGTCCCTACTTCACATAAGAAGCTCGTATAATGCCTACTATTTTGAATAATTCTGCAGTGTCAACTGCAGTGTTATTCATTTGAAGCAGGAAGTCCAACAGCTAGGATGTCTGTATAGCGTAGTCTCCGAGCTTTTGATTGCTACTATTCAGTCTTTTGTTGAAAGCATTTCTCCCCCACCATCCGAGACAAATCAACGTCTAACACTGTCTCTCACGGCCCGTCTGCTTCACACCGAAATGCTTTGTTCTGTACCCAATATAACCTCCTGCTTTCAGAACAGTCAGCCGAGATAGATCATACGCCCGCCTGACGCTCTGTTCTTTGTCTCTCAGATGGCTGAGGTAGTATTCCAAATAAGCCATATCTTCTATAAAGCGATGTGTTACTGATCCTGAGAGAATCTCTGCAGTGAGAAATCTACAGTCTAATGGTAGTAAAAAAAAAAAGAAGAAGAAGAAGAAAAAAAAGGAGAAATAATCAAAGCCTCTATTCTCCTTTATGGAGAGACCTGCTCCCATAAATCTCCAGTGTCACTTCACAAATACTATTAGAAGTTGTTACAAATGCTCATGTACAGTTGCATGCAAAAAAATAAAAAATGTGGGCAGCTGTGGCTAAATGACACAATATATCATTTTAAGTAAAATGAGTAAACAGTCTCTGCTGCAAACTTTCTTTCTTTCTTTCTTTCTTTTTGTTTTTTTAAATCTCAGAATAGAGCTAGGAATTTAATTAACTTGTTAGGCCTTGATTGACTCATTACGATTCATTAAGCAGGTCAAGAATTTGTCATCAGGGAAAAAACGATCGAAACTTAGACTAATACGTTCTCTCACTCTTCAAACCTTGTGCTAACACTCAACAACAAGAGGCTTCACTAAACAGCTGACCGAGCTTCTGATGATCTGAGAATCTAATGATGCTTTCAGTGTAGAGGAACATTATAACATGCTATCGCACTTCCAGTGAAAGTCAAGAGATGATACAACCATAATTATAGAATATCAAGTAAGGACCTGCAGGTACTGTAGGTTTAAATGTTACAGGAGTGATGGTGCGTTAATCTACACTGCAGCACAAACATGATAGACATCTCACCTAAAGTTAACAGAACTCCTTTTGTATGCAGGGCAATATCTAAATGAGACAGAGGCAGATTGGACTTTGTATTGATGAAAAAAAATGGAACTGACAACAGATCTGTGTGATTTATTCAATCTTTTGTTGGTCCAATCAATTTATTGCAACGATGGGTCGATTCAAAGTTTTTACCCTATTAAGGTAAAATTTATGTTAAAAATAGTTCAATGCTCTAAGATTAACAAATGTCTAAAATATATACCACAGCTTTTTGGGAATGCCAATTAGCCTACTCTGCAAGTTTTTGGACTGTGGGAGGAAACCCACCAAGCACAGGGAGAACATGCAAACTCCATGCAGACAGAGACGGGAATCGAACCTGGCCGGGAATCAAACCCGGACCCTGGAGGTGCAAAGTGACGGTGCTAACCACTACACCACCGTGCCACCCGTTGTACGTGTCATGCGTTTTTAAAACAAGCAACACACCATTTCGATGTTTATTAGATGCTTTTATTAGTTGGGTGACTTCAGGAA
>JAOVVA010000001.1:19526461-19546672 GCA_028565275.1 Leiocassis micropogon
GAAAACAGCTGTTAGGTTTTACTGAGCTTGCTGGAGAATATGAGTTCTTCTGGTAACTTTGTCACACTCGTTCCTTTATATTTTTATGCAAATCTCAGGAGCGTAGACTAGGTTTTTTGTTTCCATCTGAAAACTGATCTGTCTTGTCCTATATTTCTTTCTTTACAGCCATGCATGTATTCTCCTGTATTGTTATTTATTTATTAATTTTTAAGTTATATATGGAAGTACCGAATGATTTTGTACATACCTACAGTATGCGGACATGATAAACATATATGACAAAATTAGTACAGCATATAATATAGTGCCTAAGACATTTGCACAGTACTGTATATACAGTTAATTTATATTTAATTTCCCTAAAATTCAGACTACTCGTGGCCTATGTACATCGAATACCTGGCCTTGGGTTGGGTTGATTTACACACTTAATTTCTTCTACCAGAATTTCACAAGAGAATGCTGTACTGTAAACATACTGGAGGATGATGTATCATGTTAACTTAATACATTTGGCAGAAATGTAGGAAACAAGGCGGGATTTCAGTTAAGATTTCAGGGCCTTGTCAAGAGTCTCTAGGATAAAAAACCTTCTCGATTTGAACGTAAATCTCTGCCTTCGCTGCCTGAGCTATGAACGGAAAGGGTTGTTACTTATACTGTATTAGGAATGCCTAATAATATACTTTATTTTATTTTTTAATTCCTCGGTGCAGTAGTGTTGTTCTACATCCATATTTCTGCAAAGCTGCTTTTGTGCTTTTATAAGTGTCCATTGTTTAAAGTTAACAATTAAACGCACTATTAAATGAAACTGCCTGGGATCATTAAGACAAGAATAGTCACACAAGAGGCAAATGAAAACTTAAAATAAAAACAGATTACCAGCTGTTTCTCTGCTCTGCAGATGCGTGTGGTCACAGTGTGTAAGGCTATTTTCACGATACTGGCCTCTAAATGGTAAGAACCATGGGCCGGATGTACAGCCGGAACACTGACTGCATCGCATACAGCCGTCAATGGTGTGAAATCTTCCTGGAAGTTCTGCCCTGCCCTCTCTGCCATTTCTCTTTCAAGTTATAATAAGATAATTTTCACCACTTCTTTTCCTCTTGACTTTTCTTATTTATTTATTTTTTTCCCCTCCATCTTCATTTAATCCTTGCCGTTGGGATAAAGGGCTCCGACTCCATGGAATAACGAAGCGAGAGGAAGAAATGGTGAAGAGGAGGAGCCGTGATCCCTGACTGGAGCAATCTGGCACGCTTTAATGAAGTCCGATCTGCAAGGCCGGCGCTGCCGTGTCCCTTCGGACACCCACGCTGCTATCGAGGGAGGATGATGGAACCAAACAGCAAGACATTCACAAGCATGCAATTTCATCTTATGTCATGTTTGTTGAAGCAAGCTGGAATGAATAAAGTAAGAAAAGCTCTGAGGAGTTACACCACCTCCCCACCCTGCCCATGTCATGTATGGCAGTGTCATCATTAATAATCCTACAGTTTTTCCCAGGTTTTGAACTATTAAGTTCATGAGGGTTGAGTATGGAAAACATTTTCAGCTATAAAAAAACAAAAATCTTTATTGTTAGGATCCTTACTGGATTTAGATTGAACTGAGTTAATTGATCACCAATAAGCTACCATACAGAAATATAATATTTGGACATATATTAAAGAAAGATAACATATGTCGTCATATATGAAATATACAAAAAACATACATTAGCAAATTCGATATATGGTTATACAACATACACTACACTGCCTGCCATACACTGAAAACACACGCCAAGAATTCATTAATCGCCATTAGCTTTGATTAAAAGTCCACGTTATATTTGATAACCTGGTTATTCAGTACGTGATTTCATTCTATTGCCACATATCATTCCTGAGCCTAGACCTTTACAATCAATCTTTACACTTACGGCAGACGCCCTTATCCAGATATCCACCTTTTATCATTTGTTATACATCTGAGCAGTTGAGAGTTAAGGGCCAACAGACCCCTAAGACAGCTTAGGGGTCGTGGGATTTGAACCTGGGACCTTCCAAACCCTAGTCCAATGCCTTAACCACTGAGCTAACCCTGACCAGCTGATCATACCACTGTCTCCATAGTTTTCAAAGCCGCTCAAATCCTTATCCTTGCTCATTTTTTTTGCTTTCATCACAACGACTTCAGGGACAAAATGTTCACTTGCTGCCTCATACTGTAAATCCCACCAACGTCAAGGTGCCACTGTAACAAGATATTATAACTATAACTACGGTGACGAGAGCCAGATTGTGATGGGTGATAGTGTATGATGAGGGCAGGGCAACTCCAAAACTGCAGCTCTTGTGGATGTCATCTTGTGATGTTCCTGGTTTGCAGTGGTCAGGACCTACCAAAACTAATCCAAGGAAGGAAAACGTGGGTAGTCAAAGCTAACTGATGCACATGGGGAGCGAATGCTGGCCCACGTTGTCTGATCCATTAGAAGAGCTACTGTACTGTAGCTCAAATTGTTGAAAAGGTTAATGCTGGTTCCAACAGAAAGGTGCCAAAACAAACAATCACAATGTTTTGGCTGGCCGGTGTATACAGTATGTGTCTGTGTGAGAGAGAGAGAGAGAGAGAGAGAGAGAAAGAGATGTAATAATTGACAAAATACTTCTTGTGTACCTTTCTTTATCTCCCAATATGACAGCATTCTGTTCCTCAAATCGCTGCAAATGCAATGCTTTACTGTAAATCGTACACATTAAACATTAATTACACATTAATTCATTCCTATGACTGTGGCACCCTTGCCAGTGTAGAGAACAGTTGATTCCATCGATCTTAGCAGGCTTTCCATGCCCAAATATTTTGTTCCAATTAATTATGCATGTGCCCTTTCCTGCTATTTGGACATGATAAAAGAAATGAGCTGATAATGCCAAAATAAATGTGAGTCCTATTGGGGCTCCAAGTAAAGACAAAAATATCATTAAAGACAAATGAGGTGCTGGTTAAGGAAAGAATTATCTTGGTTTAACATGCTTGTTAGAGTGCGGTGTTATTTTTAATAAATCCCTCAAATCTTATTCAGTCACATTATACAAAGATTGATGTTAAAAAAAAACACAACAGCAGGCTTAAAATACATTTCTGTAAGCATCTTAGACCAGACACCTGCACTTTCGGGTTTAAATAAAAAAATAAATAAAAAAACTGATTCCTGTTTAAACCTTCCTGTTTAACACCTGGCTGGATATAATTTTGCCATAGAACTTGAGCACCATTCCAGCTAATGCACTACCAACCCTGTAATACATCTACAGTCCTCATTTCAGCACTCAGAATCTCAGTAGCAGTTTTATGGCTATTATTATCTTACAACAGGGTGACTCAGCATCCATTGGTGTATTTCGAAGAATTTGGTTGGTTTAAAAAAAAAAAAAAAAAGGTCTCCACTTGAAAATGCATTCTGCTCTCTGTAGAGTGAACCAATGGCACTGGCAGCCATCTGAGGGTCTTGTAGTTCTACTGACATAGTTAAGTCAGTCTACTGTTAAGCAGTTCTGTTTTTATTACATACTTTACGTTTTCCATCACTCTAATACATTTCATTTTAACCTAAGCCATTATTATTATTATGATCCCATTAAGGGTCTTCCCATATAGCATGGAATCTCTGTAGGCATGGGCAAAAAAAAATGTTATGCATACTCATGGATGTGGGACATTTCTCTGCATTACTCTAAAATGGTAGAAAGAAATCAGCCCTAGTCTCTTAGGTCGTTCGTTATTCTTCTGGGTAAAAAGCTTTATATAATATATCTATTAGCAGCCAATAAGAGTACTCAGACCATGTGAAAAATGATGACTTTTGGTTCAAGCCCACTTCTTACCAACACACCCTCATTATAAAACAGAGGTCCTATTTTCCCTGCTCTGTAATACAAACATCAGTTCAGAAAAGGCTGTTAATGAGCTGATTAGTTCAATCATGTGTGCTGTGAGCTGAGAAAACGCTAAAACGTGCAGAGCAGGTGGTGCTCCAGGACCAGGGGTGAGAGCCACTGTTAAGTGTATGTTCACATTACCAGCCTAAAGTGACTCAATAATGTGACACAGATCTGATTTTTTTAAGGGCTACTTAAAAGCACAAATTTGATGTTTTTTAGTTTGGATATGTAGCCGATATACGGTTATGTGACTTGAATGAAAATAGGCAAATTGAAAATCATGTGACTTCTTCTGGTTCTGCACACTGATATCCGTCAACACCGGCAGTGCAGGGATTTAATTGCAGTGCTACAGTAGCAATAGCTGCTAAAACAGCTAAAGCAAAGATGTATTGATGTGCACATGTGTGCTGTTTTAGAAGCTAGATGCATCTACATTGGAGTCAGATAAAAAGGTTTTTGTAATTATGAATGTGAAACGTCACGACACGCAAAAAATTTGGAAATGAGGGATGTGGCTTAAAACGTGAACGTTGCCATAGAACACTGTAGTGCAGTAGTTGCTCATAGCCTTCCAGCTCTGTCCATGCCATGTTCAATGTTCAATAGAAGTTCTGTTTACTTCTATTTCCTGCATCTTCAACACTCTGTTGCAATCATACTGTATACCAAAACAGTCTTCTGTTTCTCTTTCATCTAATGTATTCCTAAAACACTGCCCTATTCACGTACTGCTACATTCTTCTGTTCATCTCATATCTCACTCGTCCATAAAACACTGCTGAATTAATTTACTAGTTCATTCTTCTGCTTTTCCTCTATCTCATGTATCAGTACGAGACTCTTCTGTGTTTCTTTCATATCATGTATCTGTAAGACCCTGCCCCATTCATCTATCACCAAATTCTTCTGTTTTTCTTCTTCTCATGTTTCCTTGACACTCAATCCCAGTCATGTACCATTATGACCTTCTGAGTTTCTTTTAATTTAATGGTCCATAAGGTTTTGTCCCATTTATACCCTTCTGTTGGTTTTGTAGTTTAGTGGTTAGCACTATCATGTTCTCCTCATGCTTGGTGGGTTTCCTTAGGGTCCTCTATGTTCCTCCCATGGCCCAAAGTCATGCAGTGATTGACGATTCCAAATTGCACATTGAAATGGCGTTGGCATGCCCCCACTTTGTGCCCTGAGTTCCCTAGTAATCAAGTTGCACATGAATGAACACTCCACAATATAAAAGTCACCATAAACAGGTTAAAATGTAATCGTTAGCTAATTGCTGTAATATAAGATGAATTAAACATGTTAGGACAAGTTGTTCCATAACACACCATGTTTTTTTAATTGCTTAATCAATTATCAGCGCACTATAATTATAATTAAGTATTTCATTTGCTATATACAGTAAGCTCTGTATCATGCTTTAAAAAAAGTTTGCTTTAATCCTATTATTTTCTGCTCTGAAGCCCATCTTTCAATTTTTTTCATTGCTTTTTCCTCCAACCAAATTTTGGCTGAGTAAGAAAGGCTTATATGGATTAGTTTAACCTCTTGCAGTGCTGTAGTTTAAGACAACTTCTCTGATTTTAATCAGCGATATCCATCTGATAAGTAATCATAGCAGAAGGAATTACCTTTCCATGTCTAACCAAGTGTACAGTAGATCTTCTGTAACCTTTGGTAACAGCACTTTTAATCAGCTTCAATCTAATTTAACTGAAAAAACTTGACTTGCCCTGATTTGATTATTGCCTTCCTGCGTTTTTGCCATAATTATCTGACTGTCATATCCGGTCTGGGTTGTTATGTGGATCTGGACTATTTGTGGAAATTTGCCTTTAAACATGTTTACACCTTTAATTCAGAATTACATAACATTAAAAACATTATAACCACCTAGGTTTGGGTTCCCCTTCTGTGACAAAAGTGCGTGGCTCCTCAGGGACTCGGGTGTGTGTCTGGTGTCTGGCTCAAGGATATTGGCAGTGGATCCTTTGGGTGCTGTGTTGTAAGGTGGGGTCTCTGTGGATCGGACTTGTTTGTCCGGGACATCCCATGGGATTGAGATTTGAGGAGTTTGGTGGCTGAGTTAGCAGTTTTGTTTGCTGGGCCCAATGTGCTACAGGCTTTGGTGGACTGGGTGTTCTGGTGCCTTTCTATCATGAGGCTGTGAAAACGAAAACTTTTTTTTTCGGTGACCTGTGTTGCATTGGCTTCTCTGTGGGATCGGACCAGACAGCTTGGCCTTTGGTTCCTGTGGGCATGGGTGAACCTTGTGTGCCCATGATCCTGCCACCAGTTTGCTGGTGTATACTTGGTGCTAATCCATGTTGTTCAGTTCACCTAGCAGTGGTGTTAAAGTTATGGCTGACTGGAGTAATTTCAGCACAAAGATTACTTGAGCTCAAGTCGTAAAACAACGACTAGAACTCAAACAACTGGAGAGCAAACAGCTGTTTCCTTAGTGACACAATAAAACCTCCCAGTTTGACATAATTTGTGTAAAATCAGATTTTAGGCAAGTTACTTCCAATGATCCTTTTATTGTTTGATCTTCACTGGTCTACACTCTCATCTCTCTCCAGTTCCAACCACACACCACCAGGTACTCGGACACGTCTACCACATGTTTGGATATCGCCGAATCATTTATTCTGAATTTGTCAGCCTCAAGATGGGCTTTTTTATTGGCACCAACAATTCTGTGGTCCTTATGTTGTGATATGACAGCAACAGATGCAAATGTCATATTTTCCATGCTATCTCGTGCGTGAACTATCAACGCAACAGCACACAGCTGTGCAAGCATATTCATGACATGGTAAATAGCAGCGGTTTGTGGTTTTAGTGTCAAACACTAGGCTCACTCGCTGCAGGCAACGCTCAGTACCGACATTAGTCATGTTGTGAGTCACTCACTCCTCTTGACAGTACGCTGTAATAAATTCATAAAAAAGCTAACAGCCTGTAATTCAAAATGAGCTTGAAGGCTAGTGTCATAGTGACTAGCCGAAAAGTCAAAAGACGTGCTCAAGCTGTTATTAGTTTAACACTGACATCAGCATTAGAAATTATTAACTCAGCTCCTTTTAGCCACAATGCTAAGTGTGAACATACAGCTTTAGTTTAACATTTAAAAAAAACTTATTTATTAATTTAAAGGGTAACAAGTTATGATCATTAAAACGGCCACTCCAGACTAATGGGACTGTTCATAAAGATTGCTAGACGATACTGTAGGAACTGTAATTATCACAGCAATTTTTAATTATGTAATTCAAATCACAAGTTTATATGAATGCCTTTGCTCTTATATAATATTTTGTTCGACCACCGTGCAATGTAGTGGCCAATTCACTAGTGAAAATGATTCCTCAGACTCCCAGAAGCACTCTTTCACTATTTGTGCCATCAGGGAAGAATGAATTCATTGATGTCATACCCTGGTCATTCAGTACATTCAGGTCATCAGCTGACCTCTTTTTACTGCCACATACTGTAACATTGCTAAGCCAAGACCTGACCAACTGAAGCAACCCCGGATCATAACACCGCTTCCAGTGGCTTGTACACCAGTCGCTATGCATGATGGGTGCATGTGCTTTCCTTCTTGTCCTGATCAACCCATCAATCTGGACTAGGATCATTAGACCATACAGTATGACATTTCGACATTGGTACAAAGTTCAGTCTTTATTCTCCCTAGCAAATTAGAAACCTTTTGTCCGATTATAGGTTTTATTACAGCCTCACAGCTGTTTATTCTCAGTCCTTTGAGTTATCATCACATTGTGTGTGTGGAAATGCTCTTTCCCTAATAAACACAGCTGAGATTTTCCCTTACATGATCTCAGATCTCAGATCGATTCTTCTGTGAAGGTGACAGTTCAGCACTATCCTCCCAGGTTTTAATAATTTGTTGGACAGTTCTTAATTAATGTTTGTAGGCCAGTAAATTTGCCAATTTGAAATTTTTAGGCCAGGCAGTTAAATATGCTATATTGCTTTATTGTTATATATGCTATATTTTATATAAGTTGTATGCTATTATTGGAAAATCATCAACTTTGGCATCACACTGCTCCAACATATTTCATTCCACAACTGATTATCAAGACATAAACTAACAAAAGCAATGCATGCCTACTCTTAAGCATAAGACAGATGTTTTCCTTCTCATATAAAAAAGGTGCACTATCATTCAGTACATTTAAGGTTTGCATTAATGTTGGTATTTTCTGATCTGAACTTTTCATCCTGTATCTTCTTACTCCATCTCTTACAAAGTCCCTGACTGAGTAAAAATATAACATAAGAGCACTCTGGGAGTTTTGTAATTGTCCCATACTTGCTAAGGGTGGAAAAACACATGAGAGGGCCATTACTGTTGCGATGGAGGGGGCGAACTATGTGCACAATAAGACAGTAATTGGGAGAAAAGTGGTCTGGAGAGAGTATGAGAGAAAAGTTTGGAGCAAAAGTAAAACAAATTCTGCTTGGGCCAGGTTCCATCGGTCGCGCCAGGATGATTAAAAGATGGCGATCGCTCCTTTCTGCCTGTCTCACATACATACACACACGTATACGCAGCATCCCAATGAATGCTATCTGCCCCCAATCACAGGTCACTTCAATTACCATCAAAAGGGAACAGAAGGAGCTATAGAACGAGCTAGAGACAGAGAGATGTGATCGAGAGAGTGAATCACCCCCTGCTCGATAATGCCATTAAGAGTCTCATCATCACTCTTTGATCTTAATGAGACATTTTGTTGTGGAGGACAATAATGTGCGCTCCATTTCAGAGCCATTTGGAGAAAACATCAGCTCTAGCTGAAGAACTAAACAAAATATACTTTTTCCCCCACACAAGCACACATACTTTTAAATCTTAGAGACCTGTTTCTAATGATAAAGACAGTTTGTGCTTATCTTATTGAATCTGTGCGTAGAGAATAAAGCACAGAAGATTATTAAATGCCAGGACAACAGACTTTATTAATAAAGCAAATCCACACAAGAACAAGAATAAACATACAGTAGCTGAAAAAAAACAAAAAACAGAAAAGAACTGAAGTAAAATTATACACAACAAACAATCTGTAAGTCAGAACCAGAGCTAGGCTGAGAGAAATGTAAATGCAAATTAAAGATTGTTTTTGCTTTTCTAACACAAGTGATGACAGGAACTAACTTATGTGGATGTTCTACACCACTGAATATACAGTACAGTACCTACGAGTCCAAAATAATCTGCACTCGATTATATTAAAACTTCTATTGGGAGCACCGTCTTATCAGCACTTTCCCTTCAAGGCTGCTGTCTCCCCAATCACTGCTGTGCAGGTGTGAACATGTTACATTGGATCATTTGTAACTGCGGGACGAGCAAAAATGGACGCCCCACTTGTGATTTGCATATAAGAAGAGCAGCGTGCAGTGATTAGTTTTTTTGTAGTCTGAGGTTGAAGCTGGTGCCGAACAACTCACAGAAGAGCATAATCATAAGCGTTTCTGCAAACAGAATTTGGACCGATACTCTAACGAAGGTGAAAGTTTCTTAAAGAGAATCATTACTGGTGACGAGACATGGATTCATCACTACGTGCATGAAAGTAATCGCCAGAGAAACATCCTCAATCGCTGACCAAGAAAAGGTTAAAAAAATCAACCATCAGCTGGAAAATTTATCAATGCTTACAGTTTTCTGGGATTCTCAAGGGCCTATATTGGAACATTATCAGGAAAAAGGTTCAGCAATCAACAGTGCTCGTTACAGTGAGATGCTTATTGAAGAGCTGAAACCTAAACTTCGGATTAAACGCAGAGGACTGCTATATAACAGTGTTGTGTATCGTGCATGAAAATGCATGTCCGCACATTTCCGTCCACACTGTTGACATTCTGCCAAAACTTCATTTTGAGGTGTTAAAGCATCCTGTCTATAGTCCTGATCTAGTTCCATTAGGGTTTCACCTGTTTGGTTCCCAGAAAGCAGCCCCACGAGTATGAAGGTGCACTTCTGATGAAGAAGTGAGGACAGCGGTGCATTCATGGCTCACAGCTCAGCCTAAAACAATTTTTTTGTAATTGGGTACTATGAGGGCTTGTTGACAGATGGACAAAGTGTATTGAAAAGCAAGGATATTATGTCGAAACAAATTCTACATAATGCGAAAAACTTTTGACTCACCCTCGTATAAATGGATGAAAAATACACATCACAAATATAATTAATACAAATTTTATTCAAAGTGCATATAATATAAATAAAAAAATAACATAATACACGATTCTATTACCTTATAAGCATAAAAAAGAATAAAGCTAGAACTTGAATGTATGTTACAGAAACTAGCTTAGCAAAGAGAAAAACAGTTTGACTAGAAATGGAATTAGAAGTCGGGCATGCACACTAGACAAAGCAATAACCTACCAAGTTAGGATTTGAGAAAATGGCAGCAATAGAAACGCATTCAGCAGCACATACTGTAGCTATATAAAGGCTAGATTGAAAGTCCGGGGTACAGAACCTCTACAATTCCTGTGATTACAATGGCAATTGCACATAGATGCTACTATTCAAGAAAGCTGGAACATTTAGTGCATGCTTTCACGGACAAAAAGGTTCACCACTGGGTCCAGTGGGATAAGAATTCCGACCATATTCACAAAGCCATAAAAATACCATCTTTGGCTTCCATGACAAGCTTTATTAGTGTGAATAAAGTGATGACAGAAACCAGTGATAGGTGTCTGGGATAAATGACAATAAACCATGAGCCACAAAAGAGCATGTCACTTAAAGGTCATATATTTAAAATTAAATAAATTAAAAAAAAATTTAGACGTCAAACTCTACTCCTTATGAGGTCACATTAGGGAGAAAAGTCTAATTGTCTTTTTTAATCAAAAATAATATTTTGATTATTCATTTTTGTTTGTTTTGGCTATGTTCACATTACAAGCAACACTGTTCAATTTAGATTTTTTCAGTCCGAAATCTTGCTTGTTTGTAGGTGACCAAATACTTCTTTTCCACCATAATTTGCAAATAAACTCTTTAAAAATCCTACAATGTGATTTTCTGGATTTTTTTTCTTATTTTGTCTCTCATAGTTGAGGTATACCTATGATGAAAATTACAGGCCGCTCTCATCTTTTTAAGTTTGAGAACTTGCACAACTGAAGGCTGACTAAATACTTTTTTGCCCCACTGTATCTAAGAAAGTACAAAATGTCCATCTTGCATAATATGTTCCCTTTAAAATGTACTTTATGTCCAAAAAAAAGGAATCTTCTGTTTCTGTTAGCGTCTTCACATTAGCATAAGCCACTGGGTCTTTTTAATGTGGGGTCAGACTTACAGTACAGTAGGTAATATAGCCAATCAGGAAATTATCTCTAATAAGGACTCACAGTAACAACCGGCCTAATGCAGGCTTTAGATCATGCCATCATGTTGCTCTTATTACGCAATATAACTTTAGATCAAGAGTATAAAAGACTGTAGTTTGGACCTTAAGCAGATTATTTATTTTATTTATTTATCCTTTTTTTTAATGGATTGACATTCACTATTTTTTAAAGCCCAGATTGCCATATCTGGTCCTAGAGTACCGCATGTGCCCCCTTCACAAACCATACAGCCATACAATCTCCTCGAACGAGTTTTGGTGGCAGAATCGGTTCGTACTGATGAGCACAGAGATGCTGAACTGCAGGATGCATCAGTTCCTCAGTTTTCTGGCCCGGCTCAAGCTGCCACGCTCGACCGTAAGTGCCGTTACTGTGAAGCGGAAACCTGTCATCCACTGCGACACTTACTAACGAGCTCCTAACTGCCTCTGGAAATGTTAGCACGAGTCAAAGACCGCCATGCACAATGCCAAGAAGGAAGCGTTGTGCTCTAAAGCACATCGCGGCACAAGCTGGATCTGTTATTAACGCCGATTACTATGGAATGAGATCATCCCTGGAAGACAGGGAAGTTGGTCACTCTGTGAATTTACTGTAAGCTTGTTGATACCAAAAAGAAAAAATATTAATAAAATCCGTCTGCATTGTTAACTCAGCAGGCCACTTTTACAAAAAAAAAAAAAAAAAAAAGAGAGAGAGAGATCTGAGAAATGCAGTTGAGGTGGCCATTTCATAGATAGGCTTTTCCATTATTATTATTATAGGTTCAGGACAAATCTAGAGCTGGAAACAATTTCCCCCCCAGACATCGACTTCATATTTCATCCACATTAGAGCTAGGATGTCTTCGATTGATAGTTTTTATGGCACCTGCAAACGGACAACATACAAGCACTCTCTTCATCTCTGTTTCTGGTTTCGCTCCTACTTTGTTGATTTTTCTTTGTTAGTCTCTCTCTCTCTCTCTTTCTTACACACACACACGCACACACAAGCACTTTGGCAGAAAGTCGAAAAATATAACTGTGACACTTTGCGACTTCTGCTGTCCTAGCTCTTTTTGCCTCGGGTTGCCTCGGTTTTGCACATTCACACACTATTAAGTAAGTAATTATTCCCAATGTGACACTGTAGACAGGAGTATTAAATTGAATTCTCACGTTCTGCCATGAATCACGTAAGCGCTTGGCAAAACCAGGACTCCCTGAATGCAAAATGAAAACCAAAGCACGTTTGAAACCAAAGCTCTTAGGGGCGAAATAGTATAAAAAGTCTGGTTGTCTGGGCATCACAAAAATGACAGACATCGAGGGCACAATCAAGGCTGCGGCAAAAATCGAACTGATTTAAATCATATAATCCCTCGGAGTCGGGGCTGTATGCCATGTGTGGTGTGACATTTCTTCAGTTCCCCGCTCCAACCTTTAGCTCCCACCTGTAATTAGTTTCCATTTACTCTTTGACACACAAAAATGGAAGTAAAGCTTCCTGTCAAATAAGCTTACAACCTCATATTAAATGCGTCCGAATGCATTATGAAGAAAAATAAAGGGTGGAAGAAAGAAGCAGAAATAATTGGTGGCCACAGGTGAGTGCATACGCTGACTACAGTTCAGCTGCTTTGCTGATATGAAAGGAAGAGAGCCTAGCAAAGCCTTGCACCTTTTTGAGCACAAAAAAACAGAAGACAATCAAAGAAAATGGACACAGAGTGCACATAACTCAGTTATTTCTCATTTTTATTTAAACATATTGGTTAAGAAGCTACAGTATATACCACTCAACGTCCACTTCATTAGGCACGCCTTGCTAGTACTGGGATGGACCCCCTTTTGCCTTCAGTTCAGAACTGCCTAAATTCTTCATGGCATTGACTTTAACAAGGTGCAAAGAACATTTCTTAGAGTTTTTAGTCCAAAATGACATCATAGCATCACGCAATTTCTGTAGATTTCTCAGCCACACAATCAAGATGTGCATCTCTTGTTCCACCACATCCCAAAGGTGCTCTATTGGATCCAGATCTATAGTGACTGTGGAGATCCTTTAAATATAGTGAACTCACTGTCATGTTCAAGAAAACAGTTAATTTTAGCTTTGTGACATGACATCTTAACCTGTGGTCATAAGCAGTGTTGGGGGACGTTAATTTATTAAAGTAACTAATTACATTACAAAATTACTGTCATCAAAAAGTAATCAGTTACAGCGCTACTTTCTGATAAAAGTAAGTAGTTAAGAATACTTTTCCACTGCAGAAAATGAAAAATCCTTTGTGGTTCCTCATGCATGTTGTTTTAGTCAAGACCTTCATAATTATTCTACCATCATCACTCAGCGAAGTTTGGCCCATAATCTGTTAACTACTAACTGCAGGAATAACAGAGGGGGCGGGTTATTGGGCGGTGGGGCTTGTAGGACGACTTGCACACACACACACACACACACACACACACACACACACACACTAACGGAATCACTGCTGTCTGGCTCACGGATTACATAAATTATTTTAATAACAGATTACATTTTTGAAAAAATAACTAAATAACTGAGTACTTAAATGGCGGACCTAACGCATTAGATTACTTGCTACATCAAAAAATTAATCCAAGTACTCTAACGTGTTACTTTGTAATGCGTTACAACCAACACTGATCATAAGGGGCCCAAAGTGTGGCAAGAAAATGAACCTAACCACCAGCATGAACCGCTGATACAAGGCAGGATAAATCCATGCTTTCATGTTGTTTACGCCAAATTCTGACCCTACGACCTAAAAGTTGCAGCAGAAATGGAGACTCATGAGACCAAGCAACGTTTTTCCAATCTTCAGTTGTATGATTTTGGTGAGCCCATGCGAATTGTAGCCTCAGTTTCCTGTTCTTAGCTGACAGGTTTAGTATCTGGTGTGGGATCTTAGATCTGCGTCAAAGTTGGATGTTTTGGGTGTACAGAGCTGCTCTTCGGCATACCTCAGTTGTAGCGAGATGCGAGTTCCTGTTGCCTTTCTATCAGCTTGAACAAGTCTGTCCATTCTCCTATGACCTCTGGCATCAAACGAAGAATTTGCGCCCAGAGACCTGTCTCTCACTGGATATTTTCTATTTTCAGACCATTCTCTGTAAACCCTAGAGATGGTTGTGTGTGAAAATCCCATTAGATCAGCAGGTTCAGAAATACTCAGACCAGCCAGCCTGGCACCAACAACCGCACCAATGTTTAAAGTCATTTAAATCACCGTTTTTCGCCCTTCTGATGCTCAGTGTAAAGATCAGGAAATTGTCTTGATCATGTCCAAATGCTTAAATGCATTGAGTTGTCACTGATTAAATATTTGCAATAACAAGCAAATGTATAGCTATAAAGCTACTGGATAGTGCACAGGCACAAGCGACAAATTCGCTAAACACACACAGCACACACAGGACTAACAGTACTTTACTACTAACAGTGCTAGTCTAAACATATAGTAATTGTTACTATATCTCCAGTGCAGCTGGTAATTGTTATACTGTACAAGTACAAATGGCACCAGGGATTCTCACTTAAAAAGCCTTAGCAATGCTTTCTTTGGCTCAATTCCTGCTCACAAGCTGAGTCTGTATTATTTCACGAGAACTAATAATCTTGAAAGGTGAATGCTAACACAAGCTTTTTTTTTTTCGTTCCTTCCCTGGGAGTTTGCACTCTTTGAACACAGGACACAGTCAGCAATGTGGCTATATCTAACATAATCGGGAGTGGGCAATATGGCGGAAAAAAATATTTTGTAGTACCATTCATGCTCAACAGGTATGATGGCAAAATTACGAGTTGCTTACAAACCAAATAATAGCTACGACTTATCTAAGTTCAACTGAAAGGGGACATAGTATGCAACATTCCTGCTTTTTGTCTTTATACATTTTTTTTTATATTGGTCAGGACTTAAACAAGCCAATTGGACCTCATACAAGAAGAGCCCCTCCCCCGGCTTGTTACTCAGACCTGCTGTTCTCTGTAGGGGTGTGGCTTATCCGTAGCTCATTTACATAGACACTGAAAGGGCGTGTTTGGTGAAGGAGTGTAATAAGGGAGTTTGAGTTGAGAAATGCATTATCTGAGGCATATGTCAGCTGGAGCATTAACACACACACACACACACACACATACTGTACTTTAAGAGAGCTCTGAGAGTCATGTTGACTTCTTAACGAAACTGTAAAATATGGGACCTTTAAAAGGGTTTTTAAAATGTTTTTTTTACATCAAAACAGCTGTTTTTAATAATGAAATCGTTTTTAAAAAAACTAATATTGTGATCACACCACCAAGCCCTTTATACTATATGTACATAAGTGTCCATACTGTAAATATAGAGTTGTATGGTAAGTCAAACAGCATTTTATTTTTACAAACTGTAAATAAATTGAAAAAATTTTCATTTGACCTTTAGAAAAAAAAAAGGAGAAAGACCAGTTAATACCAGTGAGTTCAAAACACCTACGCATTTGCTAATACTTTCAGATTCATATGCGGGCTGGCTCATCGAGTCATAACTCACAGCAGCATACTCTGATGATAACATGTATACCTCTGAGGCAAAATGAGGCACTGCAGATGGGCAGGTCTGTCCCACTGTTTGTGCCGCTGGAAATCCTCCCTTTTGCATCTCTAACTTCTGAATGTTTATTGGTATGACTGTTTGCTTCGCTAGAGGCAAAGTGCTCCCTGCTTATTATTTCCTACCCACTCCCTGTATCTCTAACACCTCACTCATTCTACCACGCTATAAACGTCCTGCTTTTAAAAGCCTTGAGGATGTGGGACAGACCACCTGGTGGCAGAGATATAAAACTTCATTTCCTCTAAGTGCTCCATACAACACGATAGGCTCTTCTCGCTTAGGAGTGTGAAGCCGAGATAACTTAGTCTTCGGTAGCAATAAAGATTGATCATGAAACCCTTGGCCTTGGAGGTGAATCAGTCAAATTTACTTTTATCAGGTCGTTAATGGATGTCATGCACCGCTCTCTGAAGGAGCAGCAGGCGATCGGTGCTCAGGAACGCTCTTACTGTTAACGTTTATAGAGCAGAGGAGACTCTGTAACTTCATGCTCTTTGTCGGCTTCTTCCTCCGAAAAGGATGTGAAACCCGTAAGTGTAATTTATTTGGACCTTTCCATAAGAGCAAGCACTTGAGAAGTGGCCGCGTCTTCATGCCATAAAAAGGATAAGGATGAATTCTTTAAAGTCAGGCGATGTGAAGATTTAAAACCCTTCACCAGGGGCCCAGATTGAACGAAACGCTTTCTCAGCCAATTTAAATACAGTCCCTGGAGCTTTTCACCCTGCTCTTTCAGACAGCTTAAAGGGGAAATGACTTGTATATGCTTTATGAACACGAGCATTCAGCCTTTCCCATTTTTGTGACCAGTGGGACTATATGCACCACAATGGCACTTGGATCTGCAAAGCAAATATGCACTTCTGAGGCCAAATGAAATAAATTGTGTGTGCGCGCTTGTCTGTGTGTGTGTGTGTGTGTGTTTGTGTGTAACGGTCAACTGGATGGTTGTGAAAGCATTTTATTCTGAGGAAGAATTTGAAACAAACGAGGCAAAAGGCCACACTACAGCTATCACTCAAGAGCTATCAAGACCAACAGTGTCATGGCTGAAGTGATGGAGAGGAGAGAGAAAAAAGGAGTCACGCAACACCTCGTCACTCACCAGATCACAAGTCTGATGTGACAGAACACTATTAAGCTTTATTTACTTACATGCCACCTGTCTGAATCACGTAAATACACTGACTATACAAATCACATCAAATGGCTGTTAAGTGCTGCGGATTGGAGAGATGTACCATGAGATAATAATAATAATAATAATAATAATAATAATAATATTATAATATAATATTTATAAGAGCCCTAACGCATGGCTTCTGAGGGCCATATTAATGAAATAGGAAGGCTGTGAGAGTGCTTATGACACTTATGGGAAGACCCTCCCGTTTGGAGACAGTGTGGGATTATTAATTAGTGAACTAAAAGAAAACAAAAGAAAAACTGAAAACACAAAAAAAACCAGAGCTCCGCTGTCTGCGCGAGACCTGACGCCACAAATGCTGCACTGACGGCGTGCCGCTCTCTCACACACTCAGTCACGCCGGCTTGATGACAGAGGCTGGGTCTTTGCCTGTCTTAACCACTTTGTCTTTAGCGCGCTTGTCTTTGTCTTTATCTTTGGCCCTGATACCTTACCGGTGCTACCTAAATGATCGCAAGGTATCAGGACCCTTAAATAGACATGCTGCCAGGTGCGACGTGTCCAGGCTGATTGCCTCTGTGGCGGCGTTGTCTGGCAACCACGTGTCTGGATGACCACGCCTCAGGCATTTTTGCGTGGTTCCGCCTCTCGCAAGACCCGCGTCGTTACAATGGCTTTATACTTTCAAATAATTATTTGACAAATGAAAGTAAGACTAGCCTATCTATATTATAAATTCTGTCATTTCAGGACTTACACAATAATGCAACCATTTGTTGAAGCCCACTGCAGTCGTTCCCATGAACATTCAGTGAGTGGAACGTCTGATCCTTGGAAATCAACTGATAATTTGTCATCAACTAGCAGAAGAGACACATCTGTCTGTGGGAACTGTACACACAATCATTTACAAACACCACTTGCACATTACAAGAACTTAGCCTGGAGTTATTACCACATCCATCATACAGTCCTGTCAGTCATGTGGTCTTATTAGTCCAGACTGACCCTATTCCAAGACCCTGGAGGGAGTGTTATGATTGAGGGTTGCCTCAGGTGGTCAGGTTTAGGCTCAGCTACATTATGTGGCAATAAAATGAAGTCAGCTAACTACCTAAATGTACTGAATGACCGGGGAATCACAACAATGAAGTTTTTTGTCCCTGATGGCAAATTGCAAAAGAGTGATTCTGAGAGCGTGAGGAATCATTTTCACACATGAACTGGCCATCATAGTGTGTGCTGCAATTAAAGTGACAGGAAATTTAATGAAATCTAAAATGTTTTTAGGTCAGGCAGTGTACATTGTGCGAATAACTTCTAAAGTGTGTGTTGTGTATTTTAACCTTTACAACAGTATATTGATCTATTCAATGATGGAAACTTCAAAGCATCTTTGTAAGTCACTCTGGATAAGAGTCTGCCAAATGCATAAATGTAAATGTAAAACAGATGTGCTGCAGCTTTTCCCTATGTGTGTGAATGATTACACTTTGACATTGCGATCATATTGCCACGCCTTATTATACAGTATGTCATGGCCACACATTATTTATTTAAGTAGGGTAGTCACCAGAGGAAACTCGACATTAAACAAATACAGACTCAGAATACTGATATTATGAGACTCCTGGTGTGCACTAGCTGTGTACCCTGTAACGTATTCAGTCAGTTGAAACTTAGAGATTTGACTGATCCTCATAGTATAAACCTGGGGGTGAAGAGATTTTGAGATTTGAAAAAAAGTGACAGTTGAAGTACGTTTTATTTAAGGGCAGATTCTTGTTCCATTTCCAGGCTTGTTAGCATTGCAGGGATGGCCAGCGCTTAGATTCAAACAACGTCCCTGGCTGGATTTCACCTCCTCTATTTGAATCATTTTCAATTCAGCAAGGAAAGTTATGTATAGCGAATGAAATCAAAAAATCTTTTGCAAAGAATAAAGATAAACAAGAACATCTTCTTGCTTCTGTTGAACTAAAAATAAAAAGCATACCTGTATGCACATGAAAGCAAAAAGAAAACAAGAGCAGAATAAAACAAAAACAAAAAAAAACAACAGGGCATGATGAGAATAAGTGACCATTGCTTGATGCAAAATAGAACAATGAAAGGAACAGTAGGAGGGCAAGAAGACCAAGCGAAAAGATGGGAAGTGGTAGACCGCAGGCTTTTTGCGCTCGCTGCATGCCAATTGTGCCAGCCCCAAAACATGAATATCAAAGCAGGCTGCTTGATGGACAACTAAGGCACAAGAGGCCTCTCCAGCAATAATGAGGCTGGTGAAAAAGGAACCAGGGCAGGAAGAGTGATGGCGAGGAAATTATGGCCGACGCATCTCCTGCAAGATCAAGAACGGGGATAGGGGATAGGGGAGGAGAAGGACCTGAGCTGCTTTCTGATTTAGAAGCTGCACGCTGCATGGCTGAGCAGACAGCCGGAGAGTTTTATTTATGGACAGGGGTGAGGCCGTCTTGTTTTATTCGCATCCACCTTGAGTAAATCCCGTCTCTATTAAGACATCATCTTTTAGGTTGTAAACCTTCTCAAAGTCTGTAAAACCAGGGCCAGCAATATAGATGTGGCCTCTAACATTCCACCTAGTAAGATATGATTTTGCCATCTTTTCTGGTGTAAATTAACTTACTGTAAGTGTTGCTATCGTTACTATGATGGCAAGCTGGTCAAGTGTTAAAAAAGCATCATAAAAAATAGAAAAATGACAAATTTGAGTGTTAGCACTACTGTAGAGACAAATACCTGAGTGTTAGCACTACTGTAGATCTCAGAGCTGTAGAAACATCCTGTTAGCAGACAGAAGTGAAAGATTTATAACCTGGGTTACCAGAGAACATAGAGTTTTGTATATTAATATATATGTTTATTTTTAGGCATCAAGTAATGATTTTTTACCCATCTCTTTTACATGTCGTAAATAGTGGTTTTGTCATGCCTCCGAGTGGCGCAGTGGTAAAGCGCTCGCCCTATCATCCGGGGAGCGCTGGTTCGAACCCGGGGTGATGCTGTTTTCCTCTCACAGCCGGAGGCACAGAGAGAGCCGATTGGCCGAGCTCTCTCAGGGGGGAGGGATG
>JAOVVA010000001.1:19574119-19594323 GCA_028565275.1 Leiocassis micropogon
TATATAAATCCTGTGAGACAATATAGCTGGAAACTATATTAGAAAAAAATATATAGTGGTTTCGTCTTGGAAGAAAAGCTGAATCAAATGTTCTCAAGAGATTTGTCATGGTTTGATCTTTGAGAGATGCTGAACTCTGTTAAATAAACTGTCTGCCAAAAAAAAAATTGCATCAGTCAGAATGAAACATCTAAGCACTGGTGAATAGAGGCTCAGTTCTGTGCCATCCAGTTGCTCTGATCAGGTAAAATTAATGTGGCGGGGGAAGAGAACACTAGATTGTGTCACCCTTTGAAAAAAACTTGGATCATATTTAGTAGGGATGAAACAGAGCACAAAACTCATGGTTCAGATTGTATCATGATTTTTGGATTGGGTAATTCTTTTGCAATCCATTTTTGTTACTTGTAGAACTTAAGGATCGCTTAAAGAAAATAGCTTTTGCCTAATGTGTAAAAAAAAAAAACAACAACAACAACCAATGATGAAATATAATCTGATATCCTGTTCATACAATACTGAATAAAAGAATAGTGATATAAGAATATTTTTATTATCTTGGTGATTAAAAAATCGTAAAGGTACAACAATATATGTGCTACAGTATAAATTCTAGTGCAGATTATTATTTGACCTGATTTTTATCGGAGTGCGTGGGGTTTCAGTACTGCATAGGTTGATACAGTAAGTACTGATTTTGGTTGATAAGATCTGGCAACCTGCCCTGAACAAAGCATGCAGGATGGAATTTTTTTGCCTATGTTCACCTTACCAATCAGAATCAGAAAGAGTTTTATTGCCAAGTACGCTTGCGTGTACAAGGAATTTGTTTAAGTGACAGAGCTTCCAGAACAAAACAAATGACAAGATATGAAACAGCACGACAAAAAAAAAAAAAAAAGGGTTGACATCAAATGGAGTAGGGTGTGAGATACTTTTAAATAAGTTACATAAGAAACATAAGTTTCTGACCCTAATGTGACACAGGTATGATTTTATTATTTCTGTCTGAATGTACAACCCTATGTTTTTCAGTTGTTGTTTTTTTGGTCCTACATTGGATACAAATCCAAAACACAGTCATGCGACTTGATTGAGAACAGGCAGATCAGAATTCGTGTGACTTTTTGCCGGACATCATCAGTCAGCACCGGCAGTGCTGGGATTTCATGGCAGTGCTAGCAACAGCTGCTTAAACATCTAAAGTGAGACATCTGGATTTCTTCCTTCTTCTAGACCTCAACAAATACCACCAACTAACTGCTTGCTGTCCTCCAGAGCCCCAAACATATGTGTTGCTATAAAATAGCATCCGTTGTTTGAAATGAATGAGTGATCGCACAAATATGACGAACTTTAACCCAGATAACGCGAGCATGTTCAGAGAGAAGACAGGTCCACGTTAGAGTCAGATCAAAGTAATTTCTAATGATAAATGTGAACCGTCATGATACGCAAATCCGATCCGACCAAAAAAAAATCTAAATTGAACAATGTGGCTTTCAATGTGGGTGTCGCCTTTGAGCAAGTGAAAATACAGTGCAAAAATATGGTATGTATGCAGAGAAAGAACTGTAAATCAGACATTAGAGCATTTAAACAAGAAATGTTGCATTCAAGGAACACTAGCTAAGCACTTAGATTCCAAAAATCTTAAAAGAAATTAATTTCTAAATAGAATAAACTTTTCATCGTTTTTTTTTTTTTTACCTGTTTGTGTAAGAGAGAGGTACTATGCATGTGGATCACAGATTTTAGGCTATAATACAATCTGTCATAACACACCCACACACTCAATCACATATCCATCTCCAGGTCTCACCAGCATCCATCACCCATCCTACTGCTCCCACACGCTGGCAGTGTTTCTCACAGTCAAACGTTAAAAGCCAACAAGGTTCTTTCCATCTTCTATTGATCAAAAACTGCATGAACAGAAGCTGGAAGCAAGCAGCAACTGTGCCCGCTACAGGGGGGCGTGCTGCCGCAGGGCTGAAGGTACTCTGTGCTGCTCCTCGTGCACTTCAGCATGGCTCTCGACACTCAGCTGTACACATGCATTGGCACTGACTCGACTGGATATACCTTGGGATATCACTCTGCTGACAGAGCGATAGAATGTGCTGTTAAGAGGTATATTAAAAGGTGGAGGTAATGAAGCTACCTTTATAATTCAGTTTCCTTTCCTAACTCTAATGTGTTTTATGCATACGATGGATATTTTTATACTTTGTGTGCATTTGGTGACGGGCTGGCAATGAGGAATACAGTATATAAATGCGCTTTTACTACATTTAGGAGTGTTGCGGTATGCAGAAGTCACAGTTTGTCACATACTTGGGATTTTGAAGTCATGATTCACATTTCCTCAGCTGTTATATCATATTTTAAAAAATTATGCCCATCATACTCTATTCCTAACTTGTTTAGGCACACTGTATAATATACTTTAGACTTAGATTTTTTATTAAAAATATGTTTTAGAGCGGCCAGTGGCTTGCACCATCAGGGTCCTGGTTCAATTCCCGCCTTGGGGTCTGTGTGCATGGAGTTTGCATGTTCTCGCCGTGCTTGGTGGGTTCCAATGACATGCAGATTAGGCTAATTGGCATTCTCAAATTGCCCGTAGTGTTTGAATGAGCATGTGAGTGTATGCATGTGTGTCCTGCGATGGACTGGAAAAACTTCCTTTATTTCTCTATATAATCCTCTGCTACACTAACACACTTATCGCAGCGTTTCACTAGCGCTTGGGTAAAATCAAGGTGCAAAGTTTTCAGACTGCCTGCTTTATGGGCCATTCAAAGTCCTTTAATGGCCCAAAAATTTGGAAATGGCTTGAAGCGAGGTCGGGACTGTACAGTGGATACGGCAATAACTCCCTGCCAGGTTCCTGTAATGTGCAAGTGGTGTTTGTGAATGACTGTGTGTACAGTGTTCACGAGACCAACCCCGGCGATTTATCGGCTCTGAGCCACTTCGACCGGGATCGTCATTCACGGATTTATGGTCTTCTTTAAAACGTTTGCACAGATCAAATGCTTTACTGTATCTTCTGTAAATGTCAATCAGTTTAACGATTTCATTTGAGAGAAAGTTCGCCACGAGTCCCGCTTTGACTTCTAGTGATGAATAATAAATGTTATAACGCTGAAACATGAATGATGAAGGAAGCTGCAAAAATAATAAGCAACTATTGTGCCTTGTGACATTCCACATTTAGCTTTACTTTACTTAATAATAATTAATAGAAATGAGGGCAAAAAAATTTTATTCATTGATTTATTGCAATTCTATTGTGTGGCAGATCATGTATTGTGACACTTTTTTTTTACTTATTTTTAAATCTATATATATGTTTGCTTTTGAGGGAGTAAAAAGTTGTAATTCCTACATAATCCTACAGATGGTGTGTTCTAAATTATTCCCACACTGGCAGGCAGTACAGCATCCTGTGTGGTACTGTATGAGCAAACTATTTGCTAAATGTGTTACAAAACTGTAACAATATCTAAAAATAAAAAGTAGTATCTAATTAGGATATTAATAAAATCATGATACTTACAGAATCGCAATATAGTTCGAATCTCAACCTGGTATCGCGATAATATCGTATCGGCTGGTCACTATTGAATAGCGTCCCTAATAATGAATATTTGAAACATCTAAATTAAAAATGATTATACAAACAGTTTCGAATATTCAGTACTCGACATTTCAACTATTTTGAGATAACGCAAAAATATGTTATCACATGTTAAATATGTTAATACACCTCACCTACAGATATCTGCAGTATTGTTGTGTTTGACTTACTGACAAATTCCGAAACATATATGAAATGACATTCTGTAATATTCAGCATTGTACATGTTTACAGAAACGCAGCAGAAAAGATGTGTGTGTAAGCATGCTCGTGTGTGTGTGCGCGTGTGTGCACTCAAGTGTCAAGAAAACATCAGTGCAGCTCCTGTGTTTTTATGTGAAGCGCAGAGGGGCTTTATGCACGTTATAAGTGATCTCTGCTGAGCTGTTAGTGCCCCGTCTGCCATCAGCACAAACCTGCAGAAACATCAGCATAACACACACCACACGTGCAATTCCCACACATTCTCGTGCAGCACATATCAATAGGGGATGGGGAGGTGCACGAAACGGTGCGCTTGATGCCCACACGAGGATAATAAAAGGCCAGAGAGAGAGAGAGAGAGAGAGAGAGATAGTAACAACAAAAGGTGTGTGATTGAGAAAGGAGTGTGGTGTGGTATTTCTATAATAGTGTGACCTTTCCGTAGCAAAAGGAAAGAAGTGGGTGTGAAAGTTTACTGTGCGAAATTAACAGCGCGCCCAATGCCAATAAAAATAATCACAAACATAAAATCTGGACTGTAGGAGGAATTTATTTAACCATATTATCAAGTGAATGGAGTTTTTTTGTTTTTAAACAAAATTATAGGATCTAAAAAGCATTCAAGCGCACTTTAAGGTAGCCTCAAGGGAACATCTTTTGTCTGCTTATTTTGTATCCTTCAACTGGAAATATGAGTAAAGCATCCATTTAGTATGATTTAAGCTGTGTACGAACCTGCATTGAGCCATAAATTACCTTTCAGAGCTAATGAATGCTCTGTGTATTACATTCTCCAATAATACCTATACATTAAAACAAAGGACTTTGGCCTCCGAGTGGCGCAGTGGTAAAGTGCTCGCCCAATTATCTGGAGATCACGAGTTCGATTCCCGGGTGATGATGTAACCTCTCGCAGCCGGAGGTCTAGAGAGAGCTGATTGGTCGAGCTCTCTCAGAGGGGAGGGATGAGAGGTACTCAGCGCTCCCACATTAATGACGGCTCTACAGACAATCAGGGGCGTCTGATTGAGCTCACACAAGCGGAAGGAGCGGATAGCGCTGTCGTCCGAGTGTGTTACGCCGCCCCCAAGGGTGCGTGAGCGAGCTGTTCGAAAAGATGAGGTCGGCTGCCATCACGTGGTTCAGAGGAAGCACGTGATAGTCTTCGGCCCACCCGACTGAGTGATAGTAGGAGCCTTAATGTGGGAGCCCCCTAGTGACGGGGAGGAATTGGACACGACTAAATTAGGGATAAAATCAGGGAAAAATTCAAAACAACAAAAAAAGCACCTTACCTTACATTATACAGTTTTGATTTCTTTAGCTCTCCCTGCCCTGCACATTTTAGAGTTTTCTCAGCTCCCAGCACACCTGATTTAACTAATCAGCAAATCAACAGCCTTTTCTGAATTGAATTGAGTGTGGTAGAGCATCGAAAACACTAAAATGAACGGTGGTCCTCCAGGGCTAAAAGTTGAGAACTACACTATTATACTATTTGTGATTTCATCCAGGAAACCTGGAAGTTAACGTAGCTGATATTCTTAAATGTAATAAGTGGAAATAAGTGGAAGAAAAAAAAAAACTATATTTCCAGGACGACTATTTCCATCACCTCCATGGTTTATTTTCCACACCTTTTTGGTAAGTCACCCCTGTTACTTGAACTAACTCTCAGTTGGTACAGTAGCTCCGCCAGTTGTTCCATACTGATATTTAGCACAACAGCACTCCCTCTTATGTGATATTGGTTAATTATAAATAAGGAGACCACCTGATTCACTCACACTATTACTAATAGTTATACTATACACTTTACTATTAGCTAGTGCTTATTAACACTGTCCACGACCTGTGTTTTAGCACCATTTTTACCTTTTTTTCATTGTTGTTTTTGCAGCTCTTGCTGTAATAGACTTTTAGGCAATTATCTCTCTTTTTACTGAACCAGAGTACAGAACTTTTTTAGGTTGTGTACGCATCGATTAATAATTATGCAATGTTTATATATTCTTATTGCCCAGATACATGCATAGTAGTATATTCCAGATCATATAATAAAGATTTAGATTTAAGGGTTAAAAAAAACAAAAAACATGAGCTTTAAAGACTTATAAAAATAACTTTTCAAACTCAGTAAAGCTTAAACACTTTAATTTTAATTGCCCATCTTCTTCTATAAACCTATCTAATGTCACCTATTCCCCCATCTCTCAAGTGCATACTTCAGAATCCAAATGAAGTTTGGATGTTGTACTGAAGTTTTAATTCATCATATACGCAAATTAAACAAGTCTGCTTGTAGTTCTGTCTGGCTCGAAAGATGTGAAAAATCCCTAAACAAACTGGAGTTCTAATTTTCGCCTGAACAAAGTTTATAGACAGAGCTTCTATCCACTCCGCTAGACATAGATTTATCTACAACAATTCATCACTTCACAATGATAAATAAATGATCCCTATTATTTTAGACGCCTAGCCAAGAATTCACTCCAGATGCAGTGATAGCATACACAATAAAAAAAAATCGCATAAATCATGATGAAAGTTGAACCAATAATCTCAGCACATGCCTGGCCCCAACCCGCAGACCTCTAAGTGCATCCTCCTTATTGCATTATGGGTACAACTGATCAATAAGACTCTTGTAGGTAAAATAATCTCCACAGATATCTCCTACGCATCCAAGCAGAGACAGAGCGAGAGCACGAGGTACTACGAGACATGTCGACTTACCACTTTAAAGTCCTCAGCGCTGCACTTGTCTCCACGGTAGTAGCAGGAGAGCAGCATGTCCTTGATGTCGTGGCCCGTTCGATCATAGAACTCGCGCATGTTGAAGGGTCGCGGTTTAAAGGTCAGGAAGTCAGCCTTGACCTTCAGGGTCTCCAGAACGCTTTCCTCTACCAGGTGAGTGTCCCGAATCTCATATCTAAAGACGAAACAAAGCAAATTACTGCTTAGTGCTAATATAATGTATAATGGAATATTATTCTTATCCATACATGCATCAAGTGTAAAAAAAAAAAAGTGGGTTTTGTGTTCCCATAGGTGAAGTGTAAAACGAAGTAAAAAATTAAGAACTAAACACTCTTTTGTGTATAAAGATGGGACTGTTTGTCATAGTAGGAAGCCCTTAAAACACAGAGCATTCCAGCCATTTCTATGTTTTAATGAATATATATATAGGCTCATGATTGTTTAATATAGAGTCATACAGTGGAGCAAAAAAGTATTTAGTCAGCCACCAATTGTGCAAGTTCTTCCACTTCGGCCTATAATTTTCATCACAAGTACACCTAAACTATGAAAGACAAAATAAGGAAAAAAAATCCAGAAAATCACATTGTAGGATTTTTAAAGAATTTATTTGCAAATTATCGTGGGAAATAAGTATACTTCATACTTTTTTTGCCCCACTGTATCTAGACCCACAGTATTATTATTTCAGCACAACCTATTAAAAAATAGCACAGATTCATAAATCACTCATGTTTATGGTTGTTTTAGGTTGTTTCTGTTACATAATAAGAATAAGAATAATTTGCACATTTTGTGAGTACCACATTTGTGCAACATCATTCTCGTCATTCGTCCCCTATGATTTATAACATTACAGTAATAGTGGATGGAATCAGACAAAACGAATGCAACAGCTTCCCACACACAGCTTGTGCATCTAATGCCTCTTGTACACAAACCACTCATGCATGTTTCCAATTTTTTTAACATTATTACTCTGCTTCAACACAATGCTTACACTACTCTACATAGTTTTGTTAAGTATATACAATGTTGTTCAAACATGTGCTATTTCACATTGTGGACATTAAGCAAGGCATACCTGTCACTGCTGGAGTGATTGCAACGACAATCAGCATTCTCCAAAAACCCTCTGAACACATTTAAACCATTCAGAAAGTATTTTTGCTTCACTGATCATGTGACAGAAAGAAGTGATGCGATTGGTTCATCACAAAGCAACGGCTTTTGCTATGAAATCTAGCGGCTATGAGCCGATGTGTGTATTTTTTGGAAGTTTTGAAACGTGGGAGTTTAAAATTCTAAAAATAAGGTTATATAGCAGTTTTCTTTAAAGAAATTATAAGTAGGAAAACATAAATTTTGTGGCTGCATAGTTGCAGCGTCAGTCAAATGATGTCTTCAAATGATATCTTCCTATGTAAAGATACTGTCTTAGATACATTTTTTGTACCAGACTCTCTAGTAAAAGCTCAAGACTATAGATAAATTAACTTGCTATATTAAAGAAACATCTGGATTTCATTAGCAAGTCTTCAATATAATCAGCCTAAACTAATACAAATTGGATATAATGTTTGGTTGAATGAGTAACAACTGCAAAGAATATGTGTGGCGATGTGGGAACACTCCAGTGGAGTTTGTCGTTGATGAATTCTGGGGGGAAGAAAAAGCTATTTATATCCGTCACTGTGTTTTCTAAGGAACAAAATTACTTATTCAGAGTGGTTTTCCAAACAGCAACACAATTTCCAGGTTAGTAACAGCATAAAGTACAGAACAGGTGCCAGAACTTTTGAAAACAACATTTGCCTGGAGAAATGCAATTCACTTCAACTGTTCATTTTTCTTTGAGTTTATCTAGATGAACTTTAATCGTGCAAACATGTGACCCTTGGAAACATTGACGTGTATTAAAAATAGATTGTTTTGGGGTTTCTCAATCTCAAACACACAATGATTAATTTTTCCATTCCCACCTAAATTAATAACTGCTTTCACTCTAAAATTACATTAAAACAAGTGCATGCTTGATTTCCTGTATTTTGCTCCACACACACAAGGGGGGAAGTCTACTGTTTAAAGCCTTGTTGAATCCATTTCCTAGGACAGTGTGTAGTATTTCAAAGTGGGGTTTTATAGTTAAGAGCTGGATTCTGCATGGCTTATTCATAAGGATGTTCTGCTCCAGAGATGGTGCTATGTGGATTTGTATGGTAAAAAATTTACATAATCTAAGACTCTAAAAAAAACAAATTTAAAGAGTGTTATTTAATGAAGAAAAATGTTAGTTGTTCAAATAGGGGCTGCATGGTGGCTTAGTGCTTTCATCTCCAGGGTTGGGGGTTCGATCCTCGTCTTGAGGTATGTGTGTGAAGTTTGTTCCTCCAGTTAGTCCGGTTTCCTATCACGGTCTGAAGGCAGGCAGTGACGGTTAACCGGGATTTCCAAACCTCCCCATTTTTGGTAGGTTTCCTCTGGGTACTCTGGTTTGCTCTCACAGTCCAAAGACATGCAGTGAAGGTTACCCGGAAATTCCAAGCTGCCCCCATACTTGTTAGGTTTCGACCAGGTTCTCCGGTTTCCTCCCACAGTCCAAAGACATGCAGTTTAGATACATTTCCATTTTGCCCTATATTTGGTAGGGTACTCTGCTTTTAATCCCACAGTCCAAAGACATGTGGTTTAGGTTGACAGGCTTTTCCAAATTTCCCTATGATTGGTGGGTTTCCTCTGGGGACTCGGGTTACCTACTACAGTCCAAAAACATGTGGTGTAAGTTGACTGGCATTTTTTTAAATAGCCTGGTGCTTGGTAGCTTGGTCCTCACAAGCATGTTGACTGGCCATAGTATGTGACTGGTGGTGTGAGTGTCTATGTGCTTGTGCCCTGAAATGAGTTTGCACCCCATCGAGGGTATATATATATATATATATATAGATATAGATAGATAGATAGATAGACTATAATGGAAGGATGGATGTTCATATTGTAAAGCATTGTGTGGTGATTGGTATATAACATTTAAATAAGGAGTTTCAATGATTGTGTGAGTGTTTAAATGTGTGTGCTCTGCGATGGATTGGCACCCTGTCCAGTGTGTACCCTGCCTCGTGCACTAAGTTTCCTGGGATAGGCTCCAGCCTCCACGACCCCGTATACAGGATAAGGCAGTATAGACGACAAGTGAGAGAAGGAGTCTCCAATGTCAGTGCGTTGTTGCTAGAATTACATTTAAAATGTGATTAAAATAGAGTCTGGTAAGGGTTTGAATATTTATAGCTAACACATAAGTGATAAAAGGAACTTGTAACAATGTTAAATTAATCTCTAGATGGTTCAAATGTATGTAATATGTTAACGTTGTAATATGTTGCAATTCTTGGCAAATTGTATACGGTTGTATAGAATAAAATCCTTCAGAAAGTACTGTCATTACAAATAATTCAACTTTAGGTTGATAGCAGTAACCCAGATTTGCAGTGACCTGTATCATACTGCACTCCATATTGTATTGTATTTCATTTTTTTATACCTTAAACTGTTAGTCAAAGTAAGCATCTTTTTGTAATACCCACAATATGATTTATTGTAATCAGTCTTGAGCATGAAGATGCCTCCAGGTGTTATAAGATTACAGTGTTATATTTGAAACCCCAATGTAGCATCTAAACCTAATTTACAGAAGCTAAAGGAAGTCAATATGAGTGAGATATTTATAACAAAAGATAAGGAAATAGCAGTGCTGCAATAAAACATAATGTGTAGCTAACATTACAGAAGAAGAGATCTAGGATGAGCAGCACATATAGCTATTATGGTTACACCAAGGCAGCTGTCTGCGATGTGATGTTTCGTGACAAACTGAACCTATTTACTTTGTGACCTTCTATTATTCTATATGTTCCTTCAAAAGCACTCCCTGTACAGAGCAGCCGTGTCAGGTGGTCTTTAACAAATGTTTTGGGAGTTGAGCGTAAAAAAGATTAATTGGGAGGACAGGAAACAGTGGCAGGACATCTCAGGAGAAATGTGTTATGAGATTTGGGCGTGACGGTACATCCACGGTGCAGCTTTCACACCCTTACTTTCATGTTCAGAAAATCCGACAGCTCAGACACAGAGTCAAAAGCAATATTGGAAAACAGCGATGTGCATCTTTCTTTCAGAGATGATAAGATAAATGTGAAAATAAAATAAAGCAGCCAAAGGTTCAACAGGATATGATTTATAGATGTAATCTTTGCCAAAACGCTCAACAGTAATGGTCCCCTGGTTGCCCTCAGCAGCCAGATGAAGGCAAGTGGCAAACATTTCATGTCCTTTGGTTGCCTACCTCAACCATATATTATTATTATTATTATTATTATTATAAATAAATATCTTTGCAATAAATATCTTTGCATCACGCCAACATTTTGTACAATGCTGCAGTGGGACAACAAACTAAATTTATAGTAATGCATGCAAACCTGAATTAAAGAAGAAAAAATAAAAATTAAAAAAGCCACTGGCAATACAGAGTATGCTTGGGGATGTGCTTGATTGCACCAATGGTCACCCACATAAATTACTGGACCCAAAGTTTCCCAGAAGAACATTGCCCAGTGCATCACACTCCCTTGGACGGCTTGTCTTCTTTGCACAGTACATACTGGTGCCATCCCCAAGTAAGCAAAGCCAAGAGACAACCTCTGGTTCTGAAAAATGAAGCCAATACGGAAGTGCCAAAACACAGTTCCTCAAATGTGGATCCAAAAGCGAGTCAATCACCACAGACCCCCATGTTAAAATGGCCAACTTTACAACAGCCAGGTACAAAAATTTGTTTTAGTCTCAATAGCCAGATTTTCCTTTCAGGACAATGTTACAAGGGTGAAATCATTAGGTAACTCATCAGTTAAAATTATCTTAAACCATAAAAATTTGCACAATTATGGCCATGGCAATTTTGAGTGACAGCTGCAATGTAGGTGTCAAAGCACTAGCTGGCTGCATCAACTGCTAACTGCAATCGTTGCAGTTTTATTTACCAGAAGAAATATAGGAGATGACATGGGAAGATATGTACAGTAGGTAAATAATAATAGAGTTTAATCAAATGCATTAGCATATGAATTAATGTTAGTCACCATAACATTTTAACCAAGCTAAAACTTAGCTCGCTAACTTGTGGGTGGTAACTGAGTTAGGCAGCTTCCAAACAACAGCCAGGCTCCGTTCATTCTGCCTGTTTGCCCATTTACAGAGACTGAAGTTTATACGGTTGTATAGAATAAAATCCTTCAGAAAGTACTGTCATTACAAATAATTCAACTTTAGGTTGATAGCAGTAACCCAGATTTGCAGTGACCTGTATCATACTGCACTCCATATTGTATTGTATTTCATTTTTTTATACCTTAAACTGTTAGTCAAAGTAAGCATCTTTTTGTAATACCCACAATATGATTTATTGTAATCAGTCTTGAGCATGAAGATGCCTCCAGGTGTTATAAGATTACAGTGTTATATTTGAAACCCCAATGTAGCATCTAAACCTAATTTACAGAAGCTAAAGGAAGTCAATATGAGTGAGATATTTATAACAAAAGATAAGGAAATAGCAGTGCTGCAATAAAACATAATGTGTAGCTAACATTACAGAAGAAGAGATCTAGGATGAGCAGCACATATAGCTATTATGGTTACACCAAGGCAGCTGTCTGCGATGTGATGTTTCGTGACAAACTGAACCTATTTACTTTGTGACCTTCTATTATTCTATATGTTCCTTCAAAAGCACTCCCTGTACAGAGCAGCCGTGTCAGGTGGTCTTTAACAAATGTTTTGGGAGTTGAGCGTAAAAAAGATTAATTGGGAGGACAGGAAACAGTGGCAGGACATCTCAGGAGAAATGTGTTATGAGATTTGGGCGTGACGGTACATCCACGGTGCAGCTTTCACACCCTTACTTTCATGTTCAGAAAATCCGACAGCTCAGACACAGAGTCAAAAGCAATATTGGAAAACAGCGATGTGCATCTTTCTTTCAGAGATGATAAGATAAATGTGAAAATAAAATAAAGCAGCCAAAGGTTCAACAGGATATGATTTATAGATGTAATCTTTGCCAAAACGCTCAACAGTAATGGTCCCCTGGTTGCCCTCAGCAGCCAGATGAAGGCAAGTGGCAAACATTTCATGTCCTTTGGTTGCCTACCTCAACCATATATTATTATTATTATTATTATTATTATAAATAAATATCTTTGCAATAAATATCTTTGCATCACGCCAACATTTTGTACAATGCTGCAGTGGGACAACAAACTAAATTTATAGTAATGCATGCAAACCTGAATTAAAGAAGAAAAAATAAAAATTAAAAAAGCCACTGGCAATACAGAGTATGCTTGGGGATGTGCTTGATTGCACCAATGGTCACCCACATAAATTACTGGACCCAAAGTTTCCCAGAAGAACATTGCCCAGTGCATCACACTCCCTTGGACGGCTTGTCTTCTTTGCACAGTACATACTGGTGCCATCCCCAAGTAAGCAAAGCCAAGAGACAACCTCTGGTTCTGAAAAATGAAGCCAATACGGAAGTGCCAAAACACAGTTCCTCAAATGTGGATCCAAAAGCGAGTCAATCACCACAGACCCCCATGTTAAAATGGCCAACTTTACAACAGCCAGGTACAAAAATTTGTTTTAGTCTCAATAGCCAGATTTTCCTTTCAGGACAATGTTACAAGGGTGAAATCATTAGGTAACTCATCAGTTAAAATTATCTTAAACCATAAAAATTTGCACAATTATGGCCATGGCAATTTTGAGTGACAGCTGCAATGTAGGTGTCAAAGCACTAGCTGGCTGCATCAACTGCTAACTGCAATCGTTGCAGTTTTATTTACCAGAAGAAATATAGGAGATGACATGGGAAGATATGTACAGTAGGTAAATAATAATAGAGTTTAATCAAATGCATTAGCATATGAATTAATGTTAGTCACCATAACATTTTAACCAAGCTAAAACTTAGCTCGCTAACTTGTGGGTGGTAACTGAGTTAGGCAGCTTCCAAACAACAGCCAGGCTCCGTTCATTCTGCCTGTTTGCCCATTTACAGAGACTGAAGTTTAGGTGGCAACAACTCCAAGCCTAGATGACAACAGAAAGAGTGCCCATGTTTGAGCTTGAGATAACCTGTGGGTGATGCCACAGAGGGTTTATCCAGTTCTTTTTATACGATATATAAGCAAAAGACACACATTCATTATGTAAAAGAAATTTTTATTCATCAGACCTGACCACCTTCTTCCACTGCTCCATAGTCCTGTTCTGATGTTCACATGCACTTTATATAGTAGGCGGATGTCAGCATGGGTATTTTGATTGGTCTGGAGTTACGCAACTCTGTATGCTGCAAGCTACGATACACTGTGTGTTTTGACACTTTTCTATCAGAGTCTGCATTAACTTGTTCAGCAATTTGTGGTACTCTAGGATTAGACTAGAAGAGCAAGTGTTCACTTTCTTTATTAAATAACATGTTCTTGTGTCTGACAGTTCACTAGTTGTTCTTCATTAAATCACTTTTGGTTGGTACTTACCATTGCATACCAGGAACACACCACACGACCTGCCATTCTGGAGATACTCTAACCTATTCGTCTAGTCATCACAACCTGGGCCTTGTCAAAAATTTCTCAGATCATTATAACTGCCTAATTTTTCTACTTTCACCAGCAATATTTAAACTGACTGTTCATCTTCCTGCCTAATATATCCCACCTCTTAACACCCCATAACTTGATTTTCTAATTTAGCTGTAGGCAATTTCCACTTGTCTCTTTGCTCGGGCACTTTGCCATCAAAACCATAACTACCAACCAAGACCATGGTGTCATTCCTCAGAGCCGACCGGATCTTTGCTGCTGCTTTTCTGCATCTTTTCTGCTGCTGCACACACAATGGCATGACACACTCAGTGGAAACTGTTATTGGCTCCTTCTACTTGCGTGAGCTCACAGGAGCCAAAGTAGTTAGTGTCGCTATGACAGATGTAAGAGAGCGTATGCCAACCCCCTTGCCCCCTTGGGTAAGTGGTTTTAAAAGTACCTTGATTCAACTTTGTTTTTTACGCATGAGATGAATATAGAAAGGCTTACTGTATGTCATTAAATAGGGTTGCCAGATTTCAGCTCAGCAAAAGGGAAAAGGGCCATAATATTTGCATGGAAAACGAAGTCGGCACGGAGCACACACATTCCTTATCTACAGCCGTTTTCCACTCCAAATCTTTGCTATATATCTTACAGTAGCTTTCAGTAACTACAGTAGCTTTCAGCTTCAACCTTAACTTTAATGAACAAAATGTTCACTTGCTGCCTAATACAGTATATGCCACCCCTTTTCCGAGGCCACTGTAATTAGGTATGGTAAGTGTAGCTTTTGTGACATGGGCCAAATTCTGTTGGCTAGATGACTGGGTCAAAGCAACTCCAACAGGGGCAAGGACGGCCTACGCTCCTTGATGTACATGAGGAGTAAAGGTTGGCCCATGTAATCTGGTCCAGTTGAACAGCTACTGTACTATAGCTTAAATTGTGGAAATAGTTCATGCTATCTAGAATAGAATAGATAAGAATGCATTTATTGTCATTGTATTGTGCAAAATGCGACGAAATTTGGAGGGCTGCTCTAGCAGACATACGACACAGCAGTCGGTGGAGATTTTAAGGGCTCTTGAAAGAAGCCTGGTATTTGCAATCTCTTCTAGAGAACAGCCAATGATTTTGCGCTGTGTTAATCACTCTTTGGAGCTTCTTTTTGTCTGCTGCTGAGCATCCGGCATACCACACAGTCACACAATACGCCAGGATGCCTTCAATAGTTGAGCGGTAAAAGGTGGCCAGCAGTTTCTTACTTAGACCGCTCCTTTTAAACAGCCTCTAGCCTTGGCTGCTGCTAGGCCTTTCCTTGTGGCAGCTGTGGTGCGGGCCGACCAGGTGAGATTGTCCCTAGGAATTTAAAACAGTGAACTCTTTCCACTCTTTGAGGTATATTGGATCGTCTTTGCCCTTGCAGCAGTCAATAATGAGTTCTTTGGTCTTTTTGGTGAAATAATTGCTCTTGTACCACAAGGCAAACCTGAGGACCTCAGCTTTGTAGCCTTCTGCTGATATGAGTCCAAGCAACATGGTGTCAGCTGCCAATCTGATCATGGTGTTAGTGGGATGGGAGGAAGTGCAGTTATATGTATGGAGTGAGTACAAGAGGGGGCTTAGCACGTAAGCTTGTGGGAAGCCAGTGCTGAGAGTGGAGAAGTGGGGGCCAAGACTGATGGATTGGGCCCTGTTAGTAAGAAAGTCCCTTATCCAGCAACAAATGTGGGCGAAGAGGCAGAGGTCCAGCAGCTTTCTGATTAGTATGTCTGGGATGATGGGGCAGAACTGTAACAAATGAAGAGCATTCTCACACAGCTCCCGCTGTGTTCCAGGTGGTTCAAGGCTGTGTGGAGAGCAATGGCAATATTAAACAGGTGGTCTTAACATCACGGCTGAACGGAATATAATGCTTATCCTGTGTAGGATCGGACGGAGCCTAGATGCTATCCCAGGGAACACGGCAGAGTACACCCCAGATAGTGTGCCAACACACTACAACACACATACAGTATGGGCAATTTGAAAATGCCTTCATGTCTTTGAACTGTGGAAGGAAGACAGCATGGGGAGAATGTGAAAACATCACACGTGCAGAAGTACATTGAGAAAGGATTTGAACCCCAACCATGAAGGTGTTGGGCAACAGTGCTGAACAGGACGCCACCATGCCTCCACAATATAATTCTATGGAAGCTAAGTGAACATGAGCTCAAACTCATCCAGCAGTATTACAAATCCAAAAATCTTTATACCCTGTTCAGAGAGAAATCAATATGCCAGCATCAGTGGCTTACGATTGATGGTACTGTAGATATACTTCACCAAAATAAGCACACTGTCTTTAAATAAGTAATACTGGCAAGAGCTACTTTACATGAATAAAAAGAAAGCTTTTACACAATCCAGGTTCTCTATGTTGCACTCGCACATAGTCTTGTCAAAATCAAGGCGTTAGATACTTCATAATACGGGCATTACAGTGTGATCATTTTCTGTCTTGTTTTGAAACACCTGGATTTTCAGAAAGCTGTATTGGTATGCAGAAAGAGCTTTTTGTAAGGCAGCAATATCGTAGCAGGTGCTGAGTAGGTCTGTTGGGACATATCCAAGAATCACTGTCAGTACAGTCAAGAGGGATAAAAACACAAGCTGACAAGTTTATTACATCGAATCTGTAATCACGGAATCAAAAGACAGGCAAAGGAAACAGCCAGAACCCAGCAGAGCAAAGTAATATAAAGGTGAGAAGTTTTTGCAAAAACAATCGAAACACAATGCAGTCAATGCAGACTTTATAAGGACATATAGTAAATGTAATATACAATGAGAACATTTTCACTGAAAGTAGAAGGTATCCTGTTTTTGCACCGTATTACACTTGTACCAACTCTCTTACAAAACCCACTCGCAATGAGTCTGACATGAATTTTCCATGGCCACGACATTCCATTTACCACGAATGTAGCTCATCACACACACACCACTCCTGTGATGTACTGCAATATGTGCGAAAGCTCAAATTTGCTGGTTAAACACCGCTACTTCGTTCCTCTATAACTTTTGTAATTAAACTGTATTCTGTTTTTTCTTGGACCTGACAGTGGCTTCTGTGGCATGTATGAAATTGTCAATGTCACAAAACCTTTCATCATTAGAGGTAGGAAACACCAGGGTTATCAGATCTGCATGACAGGTAAAGCATGACAAGCAGTATTTAAACATGTAAAGTAAGTCCCTGACTTAGGAACATTTGAGTTATAAAAGTTGCAGATATAAAAGGACAGCAGATTAACAAACATTCGTAAATGTGAACAAATTGCAAAAGTAGCTCACGTGTATTGTACTAAAATAGACACTGTAGTGCACCAGATACCAATATTTACAAATATATATAATATTTTCAATGTGTAAGTGAATGTATTAAAAAGTTCGATAAATTGTATGTGTTTGCGTGTGGCGGTGCAGGAGAAATGAGCCGGCCGCATTGGTTTTAATGAATCAGTCCGGGAGCTGTCCTGTAAGGCTGTCCTGATGATGAATAATCCAAAATAGGTCTAAGACAAAATGTCATCCGTTCGGTCGACGTCTTCCCGGAGCTGCTTTTAAACGAGGTCAGCCACCCCGCTGCGTCACCAGGATTCCCATCACAATTTGGAGACGCAGTCTTGCGAGAGTATAATGCGGAACCAAAACACCAAACCTGCGTGTTTGGTTTGTTCATGCTTTACATTGTATATTTGTGTCAAAGGTTGCGTTATTTGTGTCATCCCGATTGAAAAAACCCTTCAACAATGACGTATATAAAAAAATGGTTTTGGATTTCAGTAGGATAATCAAGCACCTGCTTGGGAGGGAGGGAACCTCAAAAGAAGATATGCCACACAATTGAACAAGGTAGTTATGAGAGCTGGGTCTGTGAATGGCTTTAAGCTCGATATGCGGGAGCGGGTACTGCTAACGAGGACTTTAAACAAGCAGAAGAGCATGTGCAGTGACAGACTTCTATCACAGAGCTTCTCTACTGACAGACTCCCAGGGACATACACATCTGGGAACAGGATTGGGATTTTTGGTCGTGATGGTCCCTCACCCACTGCTCATCCTTGATTATACATTTAGCTCTCTTTCGTAAGAGACTCACTGTTCACTGTCAAATGTATCTACTTATCATGTACGCTATTCTCCATTGACTCTCATTACCTCAGTCTTGCACCACTCACTTTTTGCACTGTTGTCACTTTTACAGTAACTGCTGTTACTGAGTTGTACAACTCAATTTGCGCTATTCTGTCCACTAAATATTCATCCTCATTTCCAATATTTGCACATATTCATCTTACGCTTCACATCTTTATTGTATACATTATATTCTGTTTTTCTCTTAGTCATTTCTGTTGAAGCATGGGTCATCTCCCACATGATGGAAAAAAAAACAACTTATTTTCAGTGGCAGACAAAATCATGTGCATATGAAAATTACCACAAACACCTTGATACCTCAGGCCAGACTGTATATGTCTAGTATTCACTAAACACACATGTTCAGCTAAACATGCTATATATTTAATAGTAAAATTCTATTTCATTATTTCACAGGATTGTACTCTGCAGCACGGTGGTGTAGTGGTCAGTGGTTTGCGCCTCCCGGGTAAAAGTCTCCTGGGACAAACTCCAGGCCGCCTGTGACACTGAACAGGACAAGTGGTCTAGAAGATGAATACGTAAGTGAGGATTGTATTGCAATAAGAGCAATTTAAGATGTGATTCAGCAAGTGGACAGGGAAGGAGCCCGTTGATCTTGGAAAACATTTTGCTCAGAGCACTACAGTACAGTAATGTAATACAGACCACAAGCTAACAGAATAGGTGTTGACCGATCGAATTGTGATCTCAGGAATTTAGACCCAGATCAATTTTTCCCCCTGATCCTGTCACCAGTTTACTGGTATATAATTAAGCAATATCACACAATATCATCAAGCAGTTCAACAAACACCATTTATTATGAACTCACTCACCTATACCACTTTATCCTGTATTCAGGGTCGCAGAGACCTGGAGCCTATCCCAGGAGGCTAAGGGCAGGGTACACCCTGAACAGGGTGCCAATCCATCGCAGGGCACAAACACATACATACACCCACCCACCAATTAGCCTAACCTGCATATCTTTGGACTATGGGAGGAAACCCACCAAGCACAGGGAGAACATGCAAACTCCATGCACACAGAGACAGGAATCAAGCCTGGCCGGGAATCGAACCCTACACGACACGAACCCTGGATGTGCAAGGCGACAGTGCTAACCACTACACCACCGTGCCGCCTTATGAACAAATAATGATTTCTTTATTTAAACAGTTATTTTGCTCTTCCAACACATATCCTTCCGCTAACTAGTTAGAAGAACTAACTAGCTGCCACTAACAGTTACAGTAAAAACGTTTTAGATTCTTACAGGCACTATTTATCCAAAATGTGAGAGGAATGAACCAATTTTTTAATGCATGCTTTTTATAATATCATATACAGTGGGGCAAAAAAGTATTTAGTCAGCCACCAATTGTGCAAGTTCTTCCACTTAAAAAGATGAGAGCGGCCTGTAATTTTCATCATAGGTATACCTCAACTATGAGAGACAAAATAAGAAAAAAATCCAGAAAATCACATCAAAGGATTTTTAAAGTATTTATTTGCATATTATGGTGGAAAATAAGTATTTGGTCAATTACAAAATTTCATCTCAATACTTTATATACCCTTTGTTAGCAATGACAGAGGTCAAAACGTTTTCTGTAAGTCTTCTGTAAAAGGTTTTCACACACTGTTGCTGGTATTTTGGCCCATTCCTCCATGCATATCTCCTCTAGAGCAGTGATGTTTTGGGGCTGTCGCTGGGCAACACAGACTTTCAACTCCCTCCAAAGATTTTCTAT
>JAOVVA010000001.1:19607732-19622034 GCA_028565275.1 Leiocassis micropogon
ATTTGACCATTAATTTTGTGACATTATAGGGGAAGCTGAGCTTCCCTTGCAGTCTTAAAGAAATCGCCACTGATGGAAATGGCGGTGATGATGAAAGTCATCATTGAAGTTTATTATGGCTTGTTGCACTGGGCAACTGGACCCTAGACTTTCACACAAACAGTCTTATTGTCCTCTCTCTCTCTCTCTCATACTCCCTCTTCACCAAACACCTGCACAGATGACACCACAGTCAGCGGTAACGATGAAACACCTTACAAGGAGGAGATCCACATGTAGGACAATAACCTGGAACTCAACACCTGGAGAATGAAGGAGGTCATTCTGGACTTCATACAGTATGTGCTGGGACTCACATTCATGCACCCATTCACACCGATGGAGCTGCTATCGAGCGTCTACAGAGCTTTAAGTTCCTCGGAGAAGGAGCATCTAATCTGGTCGCTATTTTTGGAGGAGACTTCAAGATTTTTGTGAAGGTTTACCACTGTACCACTGAGAGCATCATCACCGACTGCATTTCAGTGTGGTAAATAAAGTGCCCTGCAACAGACCATAAATGCTTCAGAGGGTGGTGAAAACCACCCAACGAATCATTTGCACTCAGTTACCCACCATCAAGAACATTTACAAGAAACCCTGAAAGGCATTATCGAAGACACCTCTCACCCTAATCATGGACTATTTATACTCATCCTATCAGGGAGGCACAATCGCTGCCTTAGCGCCCACACAAAGAGACATACCTTTCATAGAGAAATCGCTTCTTCCCTGTGGCGGTATTCATACCGAACAGCTGATCACACTGTAATACCTGTTACATTAACTTTTACTTATACTGCACAGCCTATTCACTATGCATCATTTGTAGAGCACATAACTTACTGTAAATGTTGTCCTTCGACTACTTACGCCAATCAGCTATAACATCATGACCCACCATAATATAGAATAGGTCCTCCCTTTTGCCACCAAAACACCAATGCACTATGTGCTTGCATCAACGAACCTTGGCTGCCCCTGATGCTGTCGCCGGCTCACCTGTAAACCTACAAGGTGGGACAATAATGAAGTTGGCAGTAAGCATACACAGTGTTTGACCACCGCAAAAGCACTGTAGTTCTAACACAGACAATTCATCACCTTAACCCTTAAAACTCAAAAACCTGCTCATACCCTTCCTCAAAGGCGAGGTTAAGCAAATTGGGCTCGAAAATATTATTTCCTCATGATCTGGGCTTTAATTAGATCAAATAGATTTGCCAAAGAAAGAACACAAACTCTACTTTCTTGTCGCTATTTTAAAGGTTTGGAGTTTGGTATGTGTTTTTACTTGACTTATCAAGCTGAATTTGAAAGGAATAAATCAAAAATGACTCCCATGAATGTTTGCACATGAACTGTAAATTTGAAAATAAATAGATAATTAAATAGGTTGCCGGTGTTTGTTAACGGGGAGGCCTCAGACATCAAATTGTGCAGTTGGGTTTTTGGATATGTCAGGTCGAACGAAAGTTATCAATACTTTAATAATGTGTAAACTTTAACACTACCAGATTATAGGAATAATGTTGCAAAAATGTACAACTCTCAAAATGAGCACATTATTATTTTTTGCTCATAGAAACAACCGAAAAAAACATGTGATCGTTTTTTTTTTACCTATGTGACCCATTTTTTTAATTTTTTGTGCTCAGTATTGCCTAGGTCGGGGGTCGGCAACCTTAAACATAAAGAGCTATTTGGAACCGTTTCCCACAGAAAAGAAAACACTTGGCGCCCCCAAAACCCTTTTGAGATCTAAAATGAGGATAACACTGCATATATCGTTTTTTACCTTTATGCTATGTAAAAAAATATATATATAGCTTTTGCATTTATAAAATCAATGAAATTCTCTGCTACAGAGAAAACAAAATTGTATTTCTGCAAGCAACAAAAACATTTTGAACTGGATTGAGTGTTACTTTCAAATAAAATCCTCAATTTCTATTAGAGTCCTCCTCTTATTTATGAAATAAAAGCCGAACCTAAATTATCCCCCTGCGGCAAACCGATAATGCCGTCTGCTTCTGTGTGCCGTCATCCTTTTATTGCGTGTACTGGAGCGTGCAGTCAGCTGTCAAGGGTGTCGCACATCGGCGGTTGTGACGCCTATTTTGAGCGACAAAAAATGTAACTTGTTTTATTTTAATGTTACAAGGACACCATAATCTTCAAATTTAGAATTACATTTAAAAAACTAACGAACTAAAATAAAATACATTTTAATTAAATACTCATTATTTATCATTTATAAAGGGAAGAAGGAGCCACACGTGGCTCCGGAGCCATGGGTTGAAAACCCCTGGTGCTGATAAAAGGACATGTCACTTTATAATGCACAATCCTAAGCCATATATACAGTCTGATTATTTAAAAAAAAAAATAGCAAAGCAAAAAAAAACTTAAATGAGTTTTAAGGGCTACATAAGCCCTATACTTAGGAGCCTTTGACTGGATAATTACTGCAGTGATTAATATGTTCCAGATGGCAACACTTCTTTTACCCTTAAATGGTTCAGTGAACAGCATCTCATTTCTTTACACAACATATGTAAATGGTACTATGTTTCCAAAGAGTCAAATTATTGGCCTGGGGTTGCTTCAGTTGGTCAGGTCTAGATTCAGCAATGTTATGTGGCAATAAAATGAAGTCAGCTGATGACCTGAATGGTTATATGGAAAAAAGTTTCTTCACTGATGGCACAGGAATATTCCAGGACTCAAATAGTCAAAGAGTGATTCTGCAAGCAGGAAAGATCATTTTCATGCATGAACTGGCCACCACAGAGCCTTGACCTTACCCACATTGTAAATCTTTAGGATGCACTGGACAAGACTCTCCCATCATCAATACAAGATCTTGGCCAAAAATCAATGCAACTCTGGATGAACAAAATCTGTTGTGAAGCGTCACAGCAGAAGCTCAACATAATCACAATATTTTCAGCTCAATATTTTTTGGGCCAAGCAGTGTATACTGTGCATGGATTACTGCACTGTTATATTTGGAATATCCTGTTGAGTTTAAATTGCTTCATTTTATTACTATTACAGCATTTAGTAGGCACTCTTATTCAGAGCAACATGGAAAGTGCGTTGGATTCTCTCCAATACCCATCCTCATGTTGGTTTACTAAGTCAGGGACTAAGAGAACCTTTCAAAAAACATTTGTGAAAAACAGTCATTTTATATTATTGGCATTTATTAATGCATTTAAAAAACAAAGAAAGCAAGCCAGTACAAACTCACAAATTAACACCAATAAAACCTACCATTCAATTAAATCAGGGCAAATAATGTTTTAAAAGATCTTATAAATCTACCTTTATTATTGAAAATAATAATAATTATTAAAAAAAATTTTTTTAAACGGATTGCTCTATAAGTGGCACCTTTCCTTAGTATTTCGCACTGTGACCTTGCAGCACCAGGGTCAAAGGTTCATTTCCCACCTGTGTGGATCTGTATGATGAGTTTGCATGTTCTCGCTGTGCTTGGTGGGTTTCCTCCCCCATTCCAAAGACTTTTAGATTAGTCTAATCAGTGTTTCGAAATTGCTCATAGAAAGTTAGTCTGTGTGCTTCTGTGCCCTGCGATGGATTTGCACCCCGTCCAGGGTGCACCCCCTAGTGCCTTGAGTCCCTTGATATACTGTAGGCTCCGGGACTCTGTGACCCTGAACAGGATAAGCAGCATGGATAAAAAGAGAGTGAGAGTGTTTGCTCTATTTTCTATGATTAGTGCTGCTACTTTTCATAAACAAGACATAGTAGTTAACAAGACATAGACGTGGGCAAATCCTGGACTTGAATAAAAGTAGACATTCTCTAGGGCAAATAAAAGTAGAAGTCCTCTATTTATATATGCACTTGATTAAATGTACAAAATTATTCACCTTAGAATTTACTAAGTATCAGAAGTACAGGGCTTGTATTAGGCCACATTAGCCTTTTTTATAGTAAAACTCTCTCTCTCTCTCTCTCTCTCTCTCTCTCGATGCTTCCCAATAAATGTTAATGTAAATATGTTGTTTTGTTGTCTTTGCTGCAACCAGCTCTGCTTCTGATTTGAAACATCAGTTGAGTTATTAATCCTGTCTCGAAGGAAAGACAAGTCACACAATTACACATAATAGTCAGCAGGTGGTGAAATTTCAGCATCAGATAATGCACACCACTGTGGTTATGTACTGTAACACAATATCATGCAGAAAGGTACTAAAGTAGCAGTACAGATATTTGTTGTATGATGTAGTGAAGTAAAAGTATAAAGTTCATAATAAATACAAAGAAACTTTATTTCTCTTTCCCCTTTCATATTTTCCCAGAGATACATACCAAACTGTGATTTTGGGTACCTGTACATCACGGTTATTAATATTATATATTGTTAAATATGTGTTTTGCATAGCCATGAGTCAAAATAACTTCAATTTCAGTTTTTGACTTTTTCAAGTCAAAAACAGCCTATATGGGAAATAATTATCAGCAGAGAAGAAAGACAATAGCTATGCAGTTTTCCACTTACCAGGAATTCATGCAAGAGTCCATTTGCTTTTGTCTGTACACTAATACATGTTCATTTAATTAGCTCGCTATTCATTATTATATAATTAATGCTTTTATTTTTGTGGGGAATGTATTACTTTTGTGAGCTATTACATTAAAAGCTGCAGATTTGATTTATGTTTGTGGTTTATTACGTTTGTGGGATGTTATTACATTGGCAGGTGTTACAAGGTTTCCAAGCGACCAAAAATCTGGAACTGTGCAGTACAGCACAGTTTTTACTTGCTAATGGATTTATCATTTATCTACCGCTGATTTATCATAATCAAATTACATACTCTTCCATTATGTAGGAACCAAATTAATTTCAGTAAGTGAATCTATTTTCTTGTACTAATTTTTAAATGTACCATTACAATAATAGTGTAAACTGTCACAACCTTCAAATTTATTTTGTTATAGGAAAATTTTAGACACACGCCTAATGAGTAGTGAGACTCAGTGTTTTGTGGTTGCTGGAGTCATGAGTAGCTTGGCACTTAAGCCCCTCTTCACTTCCAAGTGGCTGGTGGTGGCCATTTTCTCCCTCTTCAACCATCAGCAACCATGCATGCCTAATATCTATGGACCCACTTTCAATCACACATTCATTTACAAACGACTTTTTAAAACACCCTCAATGCTACATGATCCCAGGGGTTGACTTTCAGGTGTATTGTGTGCTTGGGTTCTCACGCTGGCTTCATGCTGGCTCATTTCTCATTTACGCACTCATATAGCACTGACTCATACTAAGAGCCAGTCTAATGCAAGCATGTCTTTGTTGATACTGCTCGAGCGTTACATTAAGATATTATTAAAAAGTGTTCATTTTAGGCTCCTGAGTGGTGCAACAGGAACAAGTTCACCGCTATCATACACAGAAATCCAGAGCACGATTCCTGGGTGATGCTAGAGCCATCTGTACCCAGAAGTTTGGAGAGCAGATTGGCCATGCTCTTTCAGGGGCAGTGGCGACATACCATATTCTCATACCAATCATGGGCATAGTGAGCTCAACCAGAGGAGGCTGAATGCATTTTTGTTTGAACATTCCTACTTTTGCGTCAGCAGCAGTTTAAAATAATGCACTCACGTGTCTCAAATCTTCTAAAAACCCTCAGCCCTCCCTGGTTGATGGGAAAGTACCCTCACAGAGAGAAAGGTGGCAATTGGCTAACAAATCCGGGCAACACGCTTGGTATGATTTCGTAGAAAAATAATCAGCAACCTGGATATTATTAATTCCCAAAGTGCTTTCTTCTCCTTTTACTATTGCAAATATAAATTTATTAAAGAACAACATGCAATGCAGTATATTAACCTTTTATGATGTGGAATATCTGCAACACAAGTTGGTTTGTGTTATCATTCACATTATAGCAGCTAGAAACAGCCATTCATTCACCAGCCTCTGTTTTGTATGTACTTTTTTACTACTGTATGCACCCAAGAAGTGCTAGTGTAATGGTCAAGTGTCCACAAACCTTTGCCCATATACTGTGTGACTTTCCAATTGGGCTCAAACCAGGAAGCAACCCTAGATGATAGCACTGCCTCCAGAGGCTTGTACAGTGAGCACTACTATATGCATGATGCGCTTCCCTTCTTACCCTGATGCATCGCTATGGAATAGGGTCAATCTGAACTCATCAGACCCCATGACCTTTTTGCAGTGCTTCAATGTCAAATCTTTTTGCTCCCTAACAAATTGAAACACTTTATCTGATTAGCCTCACTAACAAGTGGTTTTCTTTTGGCCACACGGCTGTTTAGTTCCAACTACAGATTGTGTTTGCTGCTCGGACCCTTGGATACAATGTAATAATATTGATAATGTGGGGAGATCCACTGCGTGAAATAATGAACTGTGTGTGCGCCATTGGTTTTAAGCAGCTATCATTTGTAGGTGTGTCTCATCTGTGAGCTGCAACACCTAATGACACTCCAGTGGAATTTTAGGAAAAGTCTGAGAGTACACTTTAGATTACAGCCCTCATTTCTTGCTGGTGAAGCAAATAATTACATGTACATGATGAGGTTCAAGGGCTTTCGAGTTTCTGAGTAAATCACACTAATGTGCTTCATTTTCATGGACATTTTCTTTTTCATTGTGCAGAATTCTGCCAAATCTCCAGTTCCAATTCACTCCTTGTTCTGTCTCTCATCCTTAAGCAAATCTCTCCATGCATTTGTTTTTATACTTCAATTCTGAGACTACATGGACACGCACACACACACACACACGCACGCACACATACACGCTCTCACGGTCGGAGACTGAACGGAGATGGAGCACCTGTTTATCAGTGCAGCAACAGCGCGCTTTCACAAACAGCGCTAATTACACGGGGATAAAGCCTTGTTTATCACCCAGCTTACGAGACACAAGTTAATTGCCTCAGCTTGTCATCTCGCTCTCTCTCCGGCACTTCAGTCCGCTTCAGCTGGTAGTTTCTGTGGGTGTCTCTCTCTCTCTCTCTGGTACTCTCACCTTCCCTCATCAACACAATTCAGTCGTTTTCTCTCGAGTGGTGAGTAGAAGGTGAAATGGATTGGAAAACCTACCGGGTCCGGTCATAAACACACAGCAGGTAAAACAGATTAGGCTTGTAGGGCTTCAGACTAAGCTGTTTCAGCAACCGCTGAAATGGTATAAAGTGGTTCTTTATCCATTTAATACTTTAATTTGCTGAATTTGCTGAACCATATTTGTTGTTTGACAAACCAAGCCAAGTGTTAAATCTCTGATTTGCAGCTTCTTCTTGGTTTACAAGGAAATGCCTTAGATTGTATTCAGGTATTTGGACCTTTATATCTGCCATTTGCAATCATTTAGGACGTCATTTTTTGCAGTAAAGATTCATACAGAAAAGCGCATAAGGCTAGATGCTTTATTTTAGAGCACGAAAACAGTGCTGCTTGTTCGCTTCTTGGTAGATGCACTAATTTTTATGATGGATATCATTCTTTTTCCAGGAAATCCTACCAAAAACCCTTTGTAGGTACGTAACTACCTCTGTTTCTATGGTCTGGGGAGACTTCAGACATGCTTACAATGGATCATTAGTTCTGACATGACAAGGAAATCTGACAACTTGCTCATACGCCTTTCTCTGACTAACAACCATCCAAAGGTCAAGCAGATCACCTGCCAGGGCAAGAGGTCTAGCTTTCTGCAGAGGGTTTCTGCTTCTTTTTTATTTCTGCTAAGAACATATTTACAGTAACAGTTTATAATAACATGTAACAGTTGTAGAAAAGATTTATACAAACTGTGGAAAAGTCTTGAGCCATTCTTCATTAGTTTATATTTTGTTTCCAAAACCCAGACTTTCTTCCTTGAGAAATCATTCACACATTACGAAAGACTTTTTCAGAGATTTCAAGATTTTGGCTCTAATTTTCAGGCACGTCCCTGTACTCGACCAGTTTCAGAGAAATGTTTTCATTTGTTAAGCCACACAGTGAACTATGTATCATTTAAGCATTTAAAAAAATCTAACTGAAGGCATGAACTAGCAAGAAACAGGTGCAAATGATGACAGATGATCAGCCTGGTGATTAGTATACTGGTGATGCTGAATGCTTAGTGGTTGGAACAGACGAGAGGGGAAATGAGGCTGCTGCTGAAGTTGTTACATAACCAAGAATTTTTTAAAATTGTATCTTTAGGCACTTTGCAGTCTGTCGCAGTAAAGCTTTTTTTCCATTACTTTCTTTTAAACTACATGATTTAATTTAATTTAATTTAACATGGAGAAATGAGGGTAGGTTCAAGACTTTTGCACAGTACTATTTGGTATCACCTAAATGATCATGGGTCCCTTTTAAGGTTTCTCCTCATATCATCCCAAGTAGTTTTTCCACCGTCACCTCTGGCTCACTCGTTAGGGACAAACAATAAATCTGTAATTTCTTTTACATTTTAAATTTATCTGGAATTTTTGTTTTTGGAAAGCTGCATTTCACAATGTACAATATGCATTAAAAATATTGAAATTGCTTTTAACAATTAGCTGTGTCTGCATGTGACCCACTTAATTTAATTCTAATTCTTGTCACACTTTTTAGGTTTTCTTTTTCCTTGCCCTCATAAAATGTTATGTCTAGTGTTTAGTCTCATATTCGAGCTCAATAACAGTTACCGTCAATTCACACTGGATTCACTGCATAAGGGTCAAGCCAAGCACCACAGCGAGCCCTCAGCTCAATTAAAATGGACAGTTTTCGAATGTGTTTTTAGCAACTGATTATCAGTTACCATAGGTGAATTAAGATGTCTGTCTATTTAGGGTTTTAAAAGTGAGATTGACAATGCTCATTTTTAATAGTTAGTAGAATAATTCTAGTTCGAGAGCTACCAGTAACCACAATGACACGTTGACTGTACTTTCACTACTTTTACTTAAGTATTTTTAACCATTACTATGTATAATGACATTGGGTACATTCAAACAGCAAAGAAAATAAAATACAAATAAAACAAAACAATAAAAACATTTAAGGACAAAACCACAAAATATCTAAGCTAACAAAGCAAAATTTAAAAAAGGGATTTTTTTTTAAGAATTTTAAAAAAGGGATTGGCACCTCGTGCCCAAAGTCTTCTGTGAAAAGCACCAGGCCTATATGACATTGTACAGGATAAGCGGAAGAGAGAGAAAAAAGGCTTTATTTAGCCATATTTAGCCTCGTAGTGTGTTTATCAGTTAAGCTTTCTATAGATGGGATGATCACAGATTATAGTCAATGATCAATTGATTTCTCATGAAGTTCGAGCAGTCAGTTTTAAAAAAGAAGCTGGGACATATAAAATCGGAGAAACACGCAATTAATATAATGCCGGCAACTGCACAAGTTTACAACTGCTTTGACAGCTGCCTTGTGATTCAAAGGGTTATACATTCGTTAACAGACGCTAATGCAAGTAATCCTGGTTGATGTACAGTACGTATGTGTAATGCGCATGGCGTGTAGACATAGTGAATGGTGGAAGGATCGATTTAAATGTTAGAAATAGGAAGTATTATACTGTGCGCTTAAACCGATTAATCAATCGATCAGTTTACTCAAACTGATGATCAATACTAACCCTTTCCCCCCAAATATAAAATACTTTCAAGATCGCCCTAAAGGCACTCAAGCATATTCTTGGTCTTGGTGGAAAAATCTCAAACTATACAGAAAGAAAATGAAATAATTAAGTGAAGTGAAATAAAGACAGGACACAAAAAATCTAGACTCATAGAAAATACAATGTGATGAGGTCATTTTAATGCTTTCTTTATAAAGGGTTTTATCACTGAGGTGATGTGTAAATAAATGAATCTTCTTAATTACCTACTATAATCTGATTAGGGCTTTAGTGTAAAACTGGATTAGGAGATTTTTGCCCAGATTCTGGGGATGCCTCTTGTGCTTCTTGTCCAAACAGAGCGCACCAACACTGACACTCTGTCATTGCAGGATGACAGCTGTAAAGTGCACGAGGCCGAGTCTGTGTGTGGCTTGTTTCAAGGAGCGTGATGCAACACTGAGACACTGGCAATATCACTGGACATAGAAATCTAGTGGAATTATTGGGAAAGTGATAAAAGTAATAGTAAAACAGGCACCAGCAACTGTATGTTCATTAAGAAATGACACGTGTAAATAATTTCATTTGTCGTTTGCTTTTGTCTGTTTTGCCTACATGCTTGGACCTGAGATTTATAAGTGTGCCACATTCAAAGGTGTAAACATTTCTAAAGGAAATCCTAGCAGAAAATAAAATCTTAAAGTAAGAATTTTACCACAAAACCATCATGACCCTAAAAGACGAATCGGCTTGGGTTTTTTTTTTTTTCAATCCTACCCACTTTGGCTCACAAGAAAAAGGGTCGCCAATTCACAGGTCAAAGTTCACCTAGATAGAATCTGAGTGAAGGACTTGTGCGTCTTTTGTGTCCTTTTCACTGCACTGCCAGGTATTCGTTTTGAACCCAGAAGGTGCACTAAAAGCAGAAAAGTGGTGTAACTCTACAGCAAGGTGTCAGGAACCATGAACGTTTGTAGTAGATGTTGCCACTTCTCTATGTTAAAGCCTACGCGATTGGTGCCTCTTTACTTCACTAAGCATTGAAACAAGTTCTGGCACCAACTATACAGTACGTTTTACATAATGCCCCGCACCCTCAGGCTAGAAAGCAGCACGCTGTTAAATGCACCCGGTGCTGTGGTGAAAGGCTGCGATAACCTCCCCCTGCAGCTACAGTGTGCGTAACATGAGATACGAGGCTCACTCTCTCTCCCAACTGTGTCGGAAAATTGAGACGGATTTCGTGACATTCTAATACTGCGGAGGCACTGTCTCACTGAGCGTGGGACAAACTGCACACCGGATCGATATGCTAAAAATACCCAGGCAGTCATGCGCAGGGGAAGAGTGACCGAGCATGGAGAGATTGTTTTGCGTGTATGTGTTTGCGTGTTAATCTGTGCACAGTTTTCCATGTTCTGTCCTGCCTTAAAAACAAGCACACAGAGATTCTGAGGAGAAACCAGAACAAAACTGAAGAACAAGAAAGCGCAATCGGAGCAAAAAGTAACAAGCCCTTAACGTTTCCGTTGATCTTCATCACAGACGAAAAACATTTTTGAACACATCGCAGAGACTCAAGACTTCCCTTGTCATCTTTTTTTTTTCAGCTAATTAGACTACGGGGAAGTCATGATGTCATGTTTCCCCGAAACAAAGAACAATTAAAGAAACATAGTTCTTAACTTGGTAATTGGAGTAAATGTTATGTTGATGATAGAACCACTTGGCAAAACATCTGATTGAGGGAACAGCAGACATTAAAATGAAAATCCCATAAAACCTATCCAAATACATGGCAAGTCTAAACACTCAGAGTAAACGGATGATAATCTCAGTAATTTTCAACAGTCCTAGAAAAAAACACTTATTGCTTATAAATTGATGGTATAATTGTTGTCTGATCCCCAATGTTTTGGCGAGCTCAGTGATGTGGTATTGACATGATATCGGGATTTTTACAATCCACGATCAAGTTTTACGTTAATAATAATTTTAAAAAATTGGTTAAATTAAACTTATATTTAATGTCTGCAAAAATAGGACGAATCCTATTATTTAATTAAAAGCTTTATACATTTAAGATAGACATGACAATATCCACAATATCTTCCAGAAGTATACTGTCATATAATTTACCATGATATCGATATTATATCAGCATATAGCTTAGTCCTTAAGTTTAATCTTTTAATCTAGCTATTTATTAATATATCTCTTAACCTAGTTATCCAACTATGAAGATGATGATGATGATGATGAATATTATTACTATTATGTTCCAGTGTGTCATATCAATAAATCTTGAATCATTTAATGTTTGTGAATCAGGAAATGTATAAAATTGTGATACTTTTAGAACCGTAATACAATCTCATGAATAATATCATCATGATAATGTCACATTGGGTGGTCCCTGGTGACTCCCATTCCTTGTAATCCTACCTGTCTGCTAAATTCCCACCTAATCTATTACACTGCAGTTTTATTGATATATCCGTACATACACTACCAGTAAAAGCAATGCAGTGGGCATCTAAAATAATAATAATAATAATCTCTTGTGTGTCACATCTCTTGATGTGTCTGCTACTTATACTCTGTAAAGCATTCATAAAGGCTCTCATCAGAGATGCTGTTATATCGGTATATGCTGATATCGGTAGAAGGATGCTGAGGTTGGAACTGCCAGTCTAGAGGAAGACCAAAGAGGAGATTTATGGATGCAGTAAGAGAGGACATAAAGTTAGTTGGTGTGAGAGAAGAGGATGCAGAGGATAGGGTTAGATGGAGGCAGATGATTCGCTGTGGCGACCCCTGAAAGGGAACAGCCGAAAGACAAAGAAGAAGATCAGAGATGCTGTTAATTGGTGATACAGTATTTAAGGCTGGTAACTCTAAATGAACTTCTCCATTCTGCAGCAGAGGTAAGTTTTGGTCTTGCTTTAATGGGATGGTCTTCATGGGAGCCAGTTTCATCATGGTGCTTGATTGGTTTTACAAATGCATTGACTTGCAAAAACTATTCCAGAACAGCTGACCTTCATGTCTTAAAATAACAACTAACACATAATTCCAAATAACAACTGATACATAATTTTATATGTGCTATTTCAGTTTTTAAATATGAATTAATGTTCGAAAATGTAGTAAATAAACAATAAACATTTAATTGTAATGTGTGTCCAAATGAGCATAATATATGTAACCAGGTACCAAAGTGAAATTCCACTTATTATTGTTATTATTATTATTATTATTATTATTATTATTATTATTATTATTATAACTGCTGCACTGACATTCAGGAGTAAGTAGAGGAGAGATTTATTCCATATTTAATATTTTAACAATTCCAGATTAATTCTGAAATTAGTATTATTAAAAACCTGAAATTGTCAGAAGGTTTCAGAATTAAAAAATCTATTCAATATTCGTAATGTTACAGAATCTCTAGGTCACTATTTAAATTTATGCAAATTTGCGACACTGACCATGTTCTCTCCTACGTAGAAAAGGTCAGATTTTCCATGAGGCTTATCTCTTCTCCTTTTAGTCGACACGCCAATGGATTTAATCAAACACGGATCACGCTGAACGACAGAACCAGCCTGAAAACCTGTGGGTCGAATGCATTCGGCTTGCATTTAATTGACACTTGCTTTATTCTAGTGCAGTACAATCAGCAAACTCAGATGTTCCGACCAGAGAGACAAAAAACCATAAGAATGTGTTTTGAGCTGTATGTGCCACTCATATGACACTAGTTGTGGATAGCTGCGACAAAAGGCCTTAACAAACTGTGCTTCCTTAATTCTGTCTTCTTCATCACCTGCTTTAAGCAGGTCAGGGTCACGGAGGATCCGGAGTCACAATTTCTTGTGTGCAGGGTGGAGGAATTCATTCCAGATGGGATGCAGAGCATACACACACACACACACACACACACATGCACATAATGGCAATTTAACATAGCCAGTCCACCTCTTTGAATGTATTTGAAAAGTCCTTAAAACCTGTCCTTATCTTTTCATTCAGATATGATCCCAGGAATACAAATGTTGCATAGAAATGAGGAACACATAAAAGACCCAGTCCTCTAGTGCACGCTGATTATTACAGTATGAGAGCAGGTAAATGTCTAACAGACGGTAAATCAATAGCGGTTCATGCACTTACTGTAGGCAATCAGCCAATTATGTGGGTGCAGCGCAGTTTATAAAATCATGCACATACATGTCAACTGAATGTTGACATCAGACATCAGAACTGGGAAAAAATTGTGAAGCACTAATTTTAAGCCTAACCAGGCCTCAACAAAATATTTCTTCTTCTATTATATATCCGAATAAATGCTTCACAGTGAGCAGCACTTTTTTGCAAAAAAAAAAAAAGGAATATTCTGATTTAATGCTTGAGCATGTAAACACACATCTTGTAAACAGTTAAGTTGTAATGTCTAATTGGAAAGATTTCAATTAGGCCTTGTTCACATGGGCGTTAAATTTTTGGATAAACGAACGTGCTCTGAACGTCCTAGACGTTTATGTTACGTTTTGTAGTGGCGCTCGATTGACTTCTACACTGGCGTTCGTTTGTCTCTGTCTAACGTCAGCCTGCAGCCCAAAT
>JAOVVA010000001.1:19652167-19673454 GCA_028565275.1 Leiocassis micropogon
TAATAATAATAATAATAATTTACTGTGCAAAATTTCCTGTCTAATAACTTGAAATAACTTCACCTCTTTTTACATGCTGGTCAGGGATAGCAGCATCCCAACACTCAAGGTCACTGAACAAATGGAAAATTTAATAGAATTAGATAAAAGAAAGCTCTTGTATCAAAAAGAATGTTTTAATTTTTTTATTACAAAGATCCTGATGTTTAAACATTTGGAAGCACTGCTTCCCACTGATGTCTGGACCTGAGCATCTGATCTGAGTGTCTTGCTGGAGAGCTCAGAGATTGAGTTTAATGCAGAAAAAAGAAATGTATTGCTTTGTAAGTATGAAAAAAAAAAGGATTTAATTCTTAGTAAGATGTGGAGTCAGGCTAAGTCTTAGACTGTGGCTCTAATGTGTGCTGTATGTTTGGCATGAGTAAGGATTCAGGAATCAGCAGTTAAATTTTAAATTTGTGGAAAGTCTGTGTGCTAGCAGGGTCCCTTCTGTTCTTCAAGAATATATGAACAGTTTGACAGCAACATTTGGTAAAATAACACTTTTTGGACTTTTCTCATTATGGCATGATATTATTACCTGGCACACAATGTTGTCTGCTATTTAACCTTCTTTTAGAAGCCTTGATCTTCCAAGTTTTAGACAAACCAATCTATTTTTAAGCAAAACCTGACACCTACTAAGAAAGGCAATTAAATCATTTTTTTTCCTATCATGTGGCATCAAGACCCAGCTACCCACCTCACTGATCCTCTTGAAGTTTGGGTATTGCCCCAACAGCTCAAAAGAAAATGCCATCACCACCATCCTCCATCTGGCAATCACACATCAGTATAATAAGGACACATACATTGGAATGCTGTGCATAGTGTAATTCAGCACACAATACAATAAATAATAAAAATACAATTTCTTAGCACCTGACTGAAAAGCTGAGCATATAGGGCTTCAACACTTCCCTCTGCAACTAGATTCTGGACTTTCTGATGGGTAGCAGCATCGGGAATATCATCTCCAGCACCACCACACTGAGCACTGGGGCCCCTATTGCTGTGTGCTCAGCCCACTTCTGTTCATTCGGCTGACTCACAACTGTACACCAACGCACAGTTCAAACCTTATCATCAAGGTCACTGATGACACAACCATGGTGGGTGTCATTGGCAAGAACGATAGGTCATCAGATACAGAGAAGAGGTGCAGCGGCTAAAAGACTGGTGCAGAACCAATAACCAGTCTCTGAAAGTGGACAAAACATTGCTGTTGATGTCAGGAGAGCACAAAAGGACCACTTGCCCCTGAACATCAACGGCTTCACCGTAAATTTCTTGGTGTTTTCTTGGAGGAGAACCTCAACTGGTACTTTTACAGCCCAGGAGTCTCTAATTTCTCTGAAGTTAACAGGTAAAGAAAGCTCATCTCCTGTCCTCTCCTATCCCCCGATCCTCACCACATTTACCAGAGGGCTTTTTGAGACATCATGAGAAGCTGTATTATTGCCTTGGATTACCCATCTTGGATCACAAGACCCTGCAGAGGACAGTGAGGACAACTGAGAAGATCATTGTGTCTCCTCCCAGATATTTACCCCATATACTACAGCTGCAAAGCCACACTATTTAGCCTCCTGGTAAGGAGCTTAACCTGTTTGGAAAAAGGTAGATATCAGGCCCTAACCACCAGACTGTGTAACAGATTTGTCCCACAATTGTTCAGACCACTCAGCATCTACAGTAGGGACTGGACTAACAGATGCACTCTCTCTCTCTCTCTCTCTCGCACTTACACACACACTTACAGTAACTGGACACCCTTTTAACTGGATATTTCAGTATTATCAGTATTCTTTTAATAATATATTTTAATATCTGTGGTATATATTACATTCTTGAAATATATATTTTTTTTCTGTGGCACGGTGAGATAGTGGTTAGCAATGTGGCCTTGCACCTCCAGGGTCAAGGGTTCGATTCCCACCTCAGGTCCGTTTGCATGTTTTCCTTGTGCTTGGTGGGTTTCCTCCCAAAAGTCCAAAAACATGCAGATTGTGTTAATTGGCATACTGTGTGTGTCTTGTGGTGCATTGGCCCCTGTACACAGGATAAGCAGCGTAGAAGATGAATGAATACATACATATATGATAACTTGAATGTTGTATTATTTAATTCCAAAATTTAGAGTTTCCCAGATACTTGTTTAAGATGGTTCTTACTCTGCCCTTGCTGCTTTTGAGAGAATGGTAAGCATGCCACTATCAATATGCTCCTCAGACTGCTGTAGTTCACGCGGAAATTGGTTCGTGCTTGCAATGAAAAGATCACCACAACAGAGACATTTCCTGTTGTTATTAAATCTCAAAACCTGGGATAGATTCAAATTAATATGGTATCACCGATAACCAACAACACTTCAAACACTTCAGAACTTTAAATCTTTAAATATAATAAATTAAGAATTTTCTTCACATATGCTTTAAGAGTTGGGTTGAACTTTTAAACTATAACGAGTTAGTAATAATGCAATGTACGAAAAACGTAGAAAAACCTGCATTTTTCAAAAGACCAGGCCAAATGTCAAAGCTGAAATTTGATTGACAGAATTCACAACAGATTTGGAGCACAAAGGTTTCCTGAATGTCAGGATTAAGGCGCAGAATGCACAAACCGTCCTCATCATGGAGTAATGGGTTCACTCCTCCACAGGATTTGAGCAGCTTGCATTAATTAGTTTTCTTAATTAACCCAGCGTGTGTAAACATTAATATTCCAGCCTCATAAGATAACGAAAGCTCTCCACCGCTAAAATAAGTTGACTTTACTGTTTCTGAGAAGAGCGAGTCTTAAAATTGAAGGCCTGGAAAGATATTTTGTCTCGTTGTTATTGCAATTATTATTCATTCGCAGCCTTAATTGTCATGTAAATAAGGTTTGTGCTCATAAGTGAATAAATAGGGAAAATTAATCACTGTTGGATTGATTGATTTTCTTTATCTGCAGTGCTGACAACTTACTCAATCAAATACCTCTGTTACAGCAAAATTTAAACATACACAGTGCTAAATGATGTTTTTTTTTTTTTTTCCTCCTCCGGCTCAGAAAAGTAATCAAGTCTTTTGAGGAGACCGATACAAAACAAGTCAGTGTCCCAACTTTGGCTGGATAAGGCATAATAATCAGACTCGCTATAAATCTCAGAGTAACTTGTCAAGGAGTCAGGAATGAGTTTGCAGCACCACTTTGCACGCAGCTCTGCCTAAATAAATAATTTTATAAAATATTGCCTCGTCTCCTCTAAGGTGGGACAACAAATCAATGCAGACGGCTTCAGGCCTGATGACACATGGAGCCACTGATAAATCAGAAAGAAGGACCTGCTCTTAATTACCATTTGGGCTGATGTCGGAGGAGCCAAGCGATGACGAAGCATTCGGGCGCTAAAGAAGTAACATTTACACGGGGGGGTGGGGTGGGGATGGGGACAGAGACGGATGGTCGATGAATCCCGAGATCAATCAGGGCCCTTCAGATTATCTTTCATCTCCCAAAGGCCATTCCAGTGCACTGATCCTTGTGTTTGCGGAGCGAAGCTGGGGAAAGGAGAAAACAAAGTGGTGAAAAAATGGTAAATGATACAGAGAGTGTGAGAAGAAAGACAGAGAGGCAAATGAAGTGGCAGCAAGAAAGATAAGACTGAGTAGGGAGCTATTGATTGTTTTCATCATGGTTTAATTGCAATTAAATGTTGCCCGAGGTCTTGCGGATCTGTTTCACTGCTGTCACCGTGCAGGATGCAGCAATGATGAGTACTAAATGCCTGCCGACTCCTGGCTGGAAATCCGCTACTAATGCATGCCCTGTGAGCATGTAGCATATTCGGAATTAGCTAGCTAGATAACAGATTACGAGCCATGGGATGCCATTAAATAGCCTACTACGATATATAAAGTATGGAGTAGAGCTGAATAGGGTAAGATGAGCCACCACAGGTATTTAGGCAACTATGTAGAAAATAAAATGTTACCATATTTTAGGAAGGAACACTCATTTTATTTATAAAGCTGCCACACAGAGAACATTTAATACACAAAGAGAAGCATTTTCTGATTAATTCAAGTTTAAAGCAATAGTGTAGTAAAAAAGCTAAGTTTCCTACTTAGAATTTCCCCACATGTACAGTATTTAATCAGATTTACAGATGCCTTTATGCTGAGTGACTTACTTATTTTATCTCATTATACATCGGAACAGTTGAGGGTTAAGGACCTTGCTCAAGGGCCCTACAGTGTGGTTTGAACCTGGGACCTGCACTGCATACCTTAACCACTGAGCTATCCCTGCCCCTGTCAGATATTTATTGGCCTGCATTACAACCTCTTTAGTGTTGCCCTGGAGCTACGAGGCTAACATTGCATACAGGATACACTAAACCTTTGTTGTTGCTATAATAATGTTAAGCTCCCTTAAATCATTTTTAAGAAAAAAAGCATGCTTCCAGTTGATGTATATGATAATCCAATTATAAATTGTTATATAATACTCTATACTGTACATCGCTGGCCTGTGATGGATTGGCACCTCGTCTATTTACCCCGCCTCCTGCCCTAAGTCTCCTGGGATAGGCCTCCCGCCACCCTGTGTACAGGATAAAGCTGTATAGACTATGAAAAGGTGAGTGAGTGAGTGAGTGAGTGGAAATCTGCCTTGAAACTTGAAAGAATGGGCCTAGTGGGTAAATTTCTCAACAAAAAAGGGAAAATCTGAGGCTGGGCGGCCAAGATTGCTGCCTCAGTAACTTTATACAAATGCTTGTTATTCAAATCAAAGCTCCAGGACCAGACATACTTCAGATGTCTTGGCTTATTATCCTATGGAGAACTTCGATTTAGAGAACATTTAATGTTTTTTAGCCTAAAAAAACTATTACTTTTTCTTTATAGTAATTTTTCTTGACGATAAAGACTAGAAAAAGACATGAAGACAAGGGTCTTCAACTCTCTACTTAAGCCTGGTCCACATTAGCCACAGACTCTTGGCTGACAGGAAGTGAAATGCCTTTCTGCTCACATGGTAACACAAAAAACAGTAGCTCAGAAGTTAAGATGTTGAACTGTTGATCGGAAGGTCACAGGTTCACATCCCAGCGACTGCCACTGTTGTTCCCTTGAGCAAGGCCATTAACACTTAACTGTTTGGATGTATAATAAGATAAAATGTAAGTCACTTTGGATTAGGGTGTCTGTCAAATGCTGTAAATGTGAAGAGTGTTTTAGAGGGAACCAGTCTGGCCATACTCGTTTTTCCATTCTCTCATTTACAATGCTTTTCCGCCCACAGAACTTCCACCCACTGGGTGTTTGACAGTGTCTGGCTCCAGCAACCGTGCTACTGGCAAAGTAAATGAAATTACATTTTGACCCCAATCTACCATTTAATATGAATTGTCTGGCATAGAATAAAAAAATCACAGTGAGCTCTTGGGGAGGCAAACAAGTCATTTTTTTTGTCTTATTTCAAATGTATGAAAATGTACTAAAGAATATATTGTTACATACAAGACAGACATAAAACATTACAAAATTTGTTACATACAGGCGTAATAAATTAAAGCAAATCAAATTAAATAGTAAAGAAAATAAATAAAATAGTAAAGTAAAAAAGGAAATATTAAAATAATATCCTGGCAAAAAGAAACAATCCATTTCTCCTACAAATACTGATGTACATTTTTCATTTTGGTGCAAATTCAGTCAGTCGAAATACATGATGACTGGTAGGTCAATCAGAAATGAACAATGCTGAAGTAATTACTTTAAAGTTGGTGCAATACGGAATTATAATAAAAGTCTTAAAGCCTTACAACTTTTCTTTCGAAAAAGGTAAAGAACAAACAACAGTCATCTCCAGAGCTTTCTCAGACCAGCAGCTACTAATAAAATGATATGATAACAGTATACAGTCTCCCCCATTTGAGAGTAGGCGTTAACACAGGCAATCCATCAAAACGTATCATATATTTTGTATGGTGAACCATTAAACCTGGCTCACCTTGATGTCTCGTTTCATTATGCTCTGCCTCTGTTCACGCTAGTGAGAATGATCTATGAGGCAGACAACATGAATTGGTGCTTCTTTTTCCTTTCATAGGTTATATTTTTGTACTTTACTGCATACCCCAGAATCAAACCACATGAAAGGGCTACACTTACTTCTTTGGTAGCTGCTTTAGAAAGTTACACAACTAAAGAATCCTAGCTGTGCAAGCATGATTGCAGTGCAGTGTCATAATCAAATTTATTTTTTTCTATAACCCCAACATTGTTAACTCTGGCTGAAAACGAAATTGCAGGGAACTTGGCCGTTGATCCAGCTGTAATGGTTTCAGTTTCCACTGATGAGTGCTTCCTTCACAACCCTCAGGTAGACACCTCCTTTCAGATTTCTCTAGGAGAACAGAGCGGAGTGGAAACATTGCCATGTAGAATGTAACTGAATAGCTCTGGTAAAGATATTACAATCCCAGTTGTTTTACAAAAACGATGGAAAGAAATTGCGACGTTCTTTTGTAATATACTAGTAAGCGTTTTGAAAATTGCCTCTAAAGTTTCTCTGTAATTTTACTCATTGATACTTGATTGCTTCAGCAAGCTAAGCAATTCTCTCAGTTATCATCAAGCTCTGTTGTAGGCTTGTTGAGAAACTGAGGGAGCGAAAACAATAATTTTGTACTCGACAAATAATAATGTTTGCACAGACTATTGTGCTAGGAAATGAAGGAGCTTACTTATTCAGAGTGACACATTCTTGCTGGAAGAACTACAATAAACCTATAAAGAACATGGTATTTGAAGAACATATATATTGTAATACCATATATGTTCTTCAAAATACTTTTTAAACCTACACTATTTAAACGAAGGTTTAGGAGTGTGTTTATGGGAATTCTTGACCATTCTTCCAGAAGCGCATTTGTGAGGGCAGACACTGATTTTGGACAAGAAGGCCTGGCTCGCAGTCTCCTCTCTAATTCATCCAAAAGGTGTTCTACTGGGTTGATGTCAGGCCTAAGGTGCAGGCCAGTCAAATTCTTTCACACCAAACTCGCTCATCCATGTCTTTATGGATCTTGCTTTGTGCACTGGTGCGCAGTCATGTTGGAACAGGAAGTGGCCATCCCCAAACTTTTCGCACAAAGTTGGGAGCATGAAACTGTCCAAAATGTCCAAAAAGCTCAAATCCTGAAAAACAACCCCACACCAGTTCCAGTTTATATAGGAATACACACTTATTTGTTTATTCATTTATTTATTTATTGTTTACAACATTGTATATTAATACTGAAGACTTTGGAGTGATCACAGAACAAATATTGTTTGTACTGTATTATGTGGTTAACAAATATGTGTTAAATAACCCAGAATATGTTGTATCATTTAGATGGCCATTACTTTGATGACAGGTTTGCACACTCTTGGCATTCTCTCAGGCAGCCTCATGAGGCAGTCACCTTGAATTATTTTCCTACAATCCTGATGGAGTTCCCAGAGGTGTTGAGTACTACATAAATGCATTTTCTTTACTTTACTTCTAAATTTTACTACAAATAGGTCTTACACAACCTAGAGGTATGTTGGGTTCATTCTCCTGTTTGAGAACAAATGATGGTCCCACTAAATGCAAACAAGATGGGCATATCACTGAAACATTATTATTATCTTCTGTCTTAAATTCTTATCTTATCTTATCTTATCTTATCTTATCTTATCTTATCTTATCTTATCTTATAAGGTCTCTCTATGACATTACATATTAATGACTGGTTCTTCCCCATCACAACTCCTCTTCCCTGCCTTACAGTGGAAATCACACATTCATAAAAAACCATCAATACACCCTCTCTATATCTAACGAAGACACAAAGATTATAACCAAAAATCAAAAAAAAAATTGACACATCAGACCAAAGGACAATGTTGATCTAATGTTCCTTACTTTTGGTTCTTTTGCTTGTTATTCTTCCAAAGTAATGGGAGTCTTTGCTGCAGTTTAAAGACGAAAGCCTGGCTCACGCAGTCTCCTCTGGACAGTGAATGGTAAAATACATCCCCTTGAATTCAGAGAAGCATTTTTGTGGTTTCTAATCTGAGGTGCTGTAAACTGGCAGTTTCTGAGACTGGTCATTCAAATAAACTTATCTTCTGCATCAGAGGTACCTCATTGTCTTCTTTTGCTGGGGCGGAGGCAGTTTCATCCTAGTGTTTTATGGTTTTGCCATTTGCACTTCTTAGAACAATGAATGACTGTGAATGAATGAATGAATGAATGAATGTTTTTCTTTTTACCTAACTAAGTTTTTCTTGCCATAATATAAATTTGTTGTAATAGCACTAATAGAGCTATTGACTCTGTACCCACCATTCCTCTGCACAGAACAACTAATCATTTAAAACACATTAAGAAGGCAAGAAATGTTATGAATTAACACATGACAAGGCACACCTGTAAAACCATTCCAGGTGACCACCCAGTGAATCTGATGAGAGAATGCCATGAGTGTGCCAAGCTGTCATCAACGCAAAATGTAGCTAATTTGGACAATTTTAATCATTGACTGTTTTGAACAGTCAATGAAACCCAGAAAACTAATTCTGGGTTTTTTAACACTTTTTTGTTTACTGCATAATTCTATATGTGTTTCTATATATAGTGTGTATATATAGTATCTATAGTATTAATGTAAAGTTAAAATAGTAAAAATAGAGAAAACCCTCCTCTTTGAAGGAGAAGGTGTGTCTAAACATTTGACTGGTAGTGTACATGTTACCATGGTAACATCTTCCATGCTCTTTTCTGATTTTTATTTCTTTCTACATTGTAAACCAACGCAAAACACATCTCCACTAAACATTTAACGTCAAGATGTGTCTGCTACTTATGCTCTATAAAGCCTTATATATCGTTATAAAGCCTATAACGGCTCTAATCAAAAGTGCTGTTAATTGGTGATTTTTGAGGCTGGTAACTCTAAATCTAATTTCTCCTCTGCAGCAGGGGTAGTTTTTGGTTTTGCTTCCCTGAGACGGTCTTCATGAGAGCCAGTTTCATCATGGTGCTTGTTGAGTTTTGGAAATGCACTTGACAATATTGTTCTTGCAAAAACTATTCCAGAACAGCTGACCTTTATGTAAACTGACCGTTGTTGTTGTTGTTGTTACCTAATTCCACGTGTTATTTCTCCAGTATTGTTCTAGAATGTAGAAAATAAATCACAAACAAAAACTATTGAATTAATTGGTGTATGTGTATGTAGATATTACCTAACCAAAAAGTTTATGACTTGTATGACTTATATGTAATCTCTATATGACTTGTATGACTTGTATGTAATCCGTGTATTTGTATGTTCTTCATAAATATGCATATCATATTTTCTCACATTGTGTAATTTCTCATGATTTTGTCACATGTCTCAGTTTAGGTTCTCAGGGAAATGTCCTTGGGTATGTTCTGAGAGCAACAGCAAATACCGCATGGCCACACGTCCATAGTCAATCTCATGTCTTCATAGACTTTAGTCAATACATCAGGCTGAAGAACAAGAAAACAGAAGTTGAAATCAATATTCTAACTGAGGCAAAGCAAATCTTAGTGGAGGAAAAAAAAGCTTTTAAGTCGAGGTCACGAGGATAATGTAATGCAATACTGCATACATCCGTGAACCCAAGATTTGAGATATGGATATAAATCAAGTGGGTGGAAGGTTCTGACCTGTTTTTATCCTGTCCATGTACTGTACTGTAGGTGTCTTTCCTTCGCACTCCTCTCAAGCTTCATGTGTTAGGATCTGGCAGATATGTTAACTACATTTACATTTAGGCATTTGGCAGACACCCTTATCTAGAGCGACTTACATTTTTATCTCATTATACATCTGAACAGTTTTAGGGTTAGGGGCCTTGTTCAAGGGTTCAACAGGGACAACATGATGGTTGAACCTGGGACCTTCCGAACCAATGCCTTAACCACTGAGCTACTCCTGACCGTAACTGCTTATGTTCAGCAGAAGATAACATTATTTGTACACAATCCTATAAATATGTCAACAGTAACTCATAGGATATAATAATGTTCAGGGATTATGAATAATGCACATTTCTATAATATGGATAAATTCTATTCTGCTTGTTAATGAACAAGGTTTCACGTTTAAAATGCAGATGCTGCATTTAAAAAAAAAAAAATGTCCAAGCAAAGGATTTTATGATGTAATTTGGTGATAATTAAGCAGAAGCACCAAATTTATACCAATGAGAATCTTACTATCGCTCAGGATACTGCAGTATTTGAAACAAACTGCTGAAATTAGTCATTTGTTGAGGGTTTTTTTTCCCGAATATGCTTGTTTATTTTTCCACTTTGGTGGACAAAGTGGACGTAAGAAACAGTGGGAAGTAGAATTGTTCCTGTGCACACAGTCTGCCCTGATGCTGGACAGGTAGCTGAAACCCCCGACATGAAAACAGCATCCTTTCTTCATTTCCTTTTCCTCCTGCTGAGATTCCGCAGCAGCAGGATGCTGTCAGCGACTCTTCTCGTGTTTTTGTGTTTCCAACTATCTGATGGCCTCCCGGTTAATCTGGCAGAACAAGGCTCCTGCTGCTGTCATGGATGTGATGGTACAGAAGAGGAAGATACCTGTGGAGAAGGAGTCAGAGCAGAGAGGTTGATAGGAATGGGAAAAATAGACGACTCATTCCCCAGAACTAAATTACTTCCAAAGAGCAGGCAGCTCTCAAAATACTGTGAAATAGATGCTGAAGACTGGCTGATGCATGAGCATGTTTGTGTTCACCGAGGACAGTGTTTGTATTTGCTGCTGTTGGGAAGATCTTTTTTTTTTTTTTTTTGCTTGTGAATATATCAGCAAATTGACACCATTTTCATTCCAAGCTTAAAAAGTGTGAAGCCACATTGATGTTTCCTTATTTAGTTTTACCTCACTACAGGGGCGGCTGATGTACAATACTGTGCAAAAGTCTTGAGCAACCCCTTATTTCTTCATATTTTGCTTCTAAAGAGCCAGACTTTCTTGAATTTTTAATGTAGTCTTCAGGAATAGCTCTCCAGGCTTCCTGAAGGACTTTTTTACTTTTATTTTTGCCAAGATTTTGGCTCTCATTTTCAGTCCAGTCCCGGTACCTGACCAGTTACACAGAAAGGTTTTTTGTATGTTAGGCCACACAGTGATGTGGTAGAAAAGATCTAACTTAAGGCAGGAACCATTGAGAAACAGGTGCAGATGATGACAAAATCAGGACAGTATTAAGTTTTAAAATTTGGAGCTGAATGAACAAGTCACAGGGTAGCCACAGGCAAACACACAAACACGCTGGGTATTAGAAAGTTCTCTGTTTCTTAACAGCAAAAAAAACTTTTTTTGGAAGAAAGAAGAAAAGAATCAAATAGTCTGGCCAAACACCTGGTGTCATGTTCATCTGTTACTTCAAAGAACATAAATCATTTTAACATGTCCTGGTGAAACCTGAGAGAACAAAGATTGGAAGATATATAGACGTTCGTCTGGAGACGAATTAGGAAGAGTTAGCTCATGGAAGTGAGCGCAAGAGAAAGACAGGGAGAGACTTACTGTAGAGAGAGAATGAGACAAAACATGGTAGAGTTAACACATTAATATGAAATCCAAGAGAAAGACAGAAGCATGGGAGAGTTATCGCATGTTATACTGAAAAACAGTCAATGATTAGTATACTGGTGATGCTGAATGCTGAGTGGTTGGAACAGGTGAGAGGGGAAATGAGGTTGCTGCTGAGGGTGGTACATATTGTAAACAACCAATTTTTAAAAATTGTATCTTTGGGCACTTTTCAGCCTGATACAGTAAAATATTTATTCTCATTTTTGTCATTTATTCTAAATAATTTGATTTAATATGAAGAAATGGTGTGGCTTAAGACTTTTGCACAGTACTGTAAGGGCAGGGTGAACCCTCGTCCCATGTCTCCTATTTATGTGTAGCATGTCTAAACAGACAATGTCCAGTCAAAGTTCTAAAGAAACTTTTCTTTTACCCATCTGTGGTTTTCTTCTTTATGTACTGTAAAATTAACAGCAATTACTTTTCATATTAGTATATTAATAGAATCAAAAGTGATTCAAAGACTATTTTTAGAAATGATGGTATATTGGTTTGCTAAAATTAAGTGATCTGATATATTTATGTCAGGTACTGTAGTGGTGTGAATACTACTACAAATAATAATAATAATAATAATAATAGTAGTAGTAGTAGTAGTAGTAGTAAAAATCAGCGACTATTTGTTTCATGATCTTTAAAACAAAATGCCTATTTTCCAAAGAGGTTAAAATGGTAAGGAAGAATGGTATTTTCTGTTTTATTGTACTTCCCACCATTAAATCACCGTTTTTTACTGTTCACATAACCGACTGCTTAAAAGCCTCTGCATTATTATACTGCATTTGATGTGTTCCTTATGTGACAGAAAATCATGATACATACTTCTTAACTCTTATTGCTCTTCAGGTTTATCTAAGCAACCTGAACATCATTGTCCTTTCCTCCCTATAAATTAAAAGTTCTAAAACTAATGTACCATATAAAGTCAAGAGTCATTTAACATCTCTTTATAATTTAAAATTCTGCACAAAATCCGAGCACGGTTTATTTTTGGTCCACATTAAAACAGTGGCAGGAGCTGAACAGCAGCGAACGTCCCCTAAGAGTTCCTATCTTGGAGCCCATCACCGCAAGCCATTAACTTTCAAACCTCAATTTCCTCCCTCGCACTGTACTCGTTTATGGGAACCCAAATCGTCTTTTCAGTGAGAGATGGTGCGCTATCACGAACAAACATCTTTAATTAAAACATTCCCACCACTTCCTTTCCTTTCATGTGCACACTGGATTCATCCCTCCTGTGCATTGGGACTGAGAGAAAAGAGAAAGAAAGCCAACAAACCCATGTGAAAGTGTTAGGAGAGCCATGATCTTTGGCTAACCCGAACCCGATGGCCCTCGTGTACGTGTCACAGCAGGCTCAATTACCGTGCAGGACAACTATCTCTTTAATAGACAGAGATAACGGCATAATCCAGAATGCAGACTGATTTAATGACTTTTACTTTAATTAGTAAAAACACAATGACGATGGCAACGGTAGTGTCCCTGGTCGTCTTCGGTTTGTGGAGCTCACGCATTCAGCTCTAATGGGGCTCGGAAGGAAAATCTGAAAGGACGTTCTTTCAAGAGATCGGCTGAAAGTGGGAACAGAAGTAATTTAAGGCAAAGCCACATTCAATGCCAAAGCATGAAAATTTCTCTGACTTCTACTTCGCTTATTTATGACTTTCTTTCCACTACCATCTATAACTATACTGTGTCAAAAGTAGATGATTATGTTCAAAAACGGAATTCTCACACAAGAATTCATTCCCTATTTTTTCCCTACTTGACTGCTCAAAGCCACTGTCTTATCATGAGGGCCTGTATTTTGTGACCTTTCCTTTGTTTTATTTGCTCTTCCACTATCACGGTCACATACTTATCTGAATGCACAGAAAATAAACAAACATTATGATATTTATTTCTCTTGAACTTGAACTAAATGTACCACTGTTCCTTTTATATACCGTTGAGTTCAAACATCTTTTATGTGGTGAGGGAGCTGAATTGGCCCATGAAAGTAGCTTTGGAATTCTGGAGGCTTGGTATTGTGTCTTAGCGAATGTGCTTTAGTGCCATCCATCCATCCATCCATCCATCTAGGAACCGCTGTAGTCCAACTAGGAACCGTGGAGAGCGTGTGACCACTGGGGGCCAATGGTGATTTTTGTATTTATTCCCATTTGTACGACCGTGGTACGATCTCAGGTAAACACTTGTACACTATGAACACTTGAACACTTGCAGTGGAGGAGACCCACCAAGCACAGGGAGACAGACCTATCACAGGAATCAAACCCAAGACCTGGAGGTTTTGACAGTATATCTATAAAGAACAACTATGATGCATTTTTTACTACAGCTAGCCAGAGGTTAAACTTTTTAATAATAAAAATATGTCATAATCCTAACCCACTTATACATGAGTTGTTCAGCTCCAACTGGGACATGGTCCAAAATAATGAAATTACTCGTGAATGAAGGCATATAAAAAATTTCCATTTTGACTTCAAGCACAATATGGTGATGAGACTCTTAGACACCGGATGGTGTGAACATTTTAAAGAAGGCCGTATGTCTGTGAGTCACAATCCCAGCCGAGGTGGCTTGGAGTCCACTGCGGTCGTTCCCCTGAACACTCAACAATTGACGTATAACTTGTCACCAACTTGCGAAAGACACATTTGTCTGTGGAATCTGTATACACAAACATTCACAAGCACCACTTGTACATTACAGGAAGTTGACTGGGAATTATTGCCACATTATTGCCTCCGTATAGTCCTGACTTCACTCCAAGCCATTTCAACATGTTTTGGTCATTTAAGGAGTTGTTGGGAGGCCGGCATTTCAGACATTAAGCAGGCAGTATGATTGTACTGAGTACCTTGATGGTATCCAAGCTCTGTGCTGGGTTATGTGCATTAGTGTTACAGGAATTGGATGGATGGATGGATGGATGGATGGATGGATAGATAGATAGATAGATAGATAGATAGATAGATAGATAGATAGATAGATAGATAGATAGATAGATAGATAGATAGATACTTTAATGATATTGAAGGAAATTTTAAATATCAAGTAACAAGTATTGTAATATAATAGACAATTAACATGTAGTTGCATAATTGTGTATAATGTAGTAAAAAAAAAAAGTACACATGCAAGATGACCTGCTTCAACAGGAATGACTAAGTGAAAAAATATATATAAAATATATCTAATTATATAAAACTGAAAAAATGTATATGTGCAGATATGGGTGAATGAGGATAAATATTACATTGGATAGACTAGTGCAAATTGAAATGTGCACATGATTTATAGCCATTGAAAGTGACAGTAGTACAAAAGTGAGTGGTGCAAGACTGAGGTAATGAATTAAATATAATATAATTATAATTAGATTACAATTATAATGATATATTATGATATATATAACATAATTATAAATATAGGGGATTATATAGAGAAATAAAGGTAGTAGTCTCATATCTGTGTTTTGTCATTTTGCACAATCAAAAGTCCCGGTTTGACTTGAACACCCCTTTGTAGAACCAAAATGAACCATAGGACCACATAGCCATAATGTTCAAGCATCATGTATAGGGTTGTGACAGTAAAATGTTTGCCAGATTTGGATACTGCTGTATAAATCAAACAGGTAATATAAATACTTTACTATGCATTTTTAAGTCATACCTTAGGTTGGGAACAAAAAAAGTTGTATAAATATAGTAAATTGTTTATCTTCCTAAATAAATAAGTTCTTTAGCAGGTCCAGATTCTGATGTGTTTATGCTGCTAATGCACAGCCATGATTGAGTGATCTGATGAAGTGATTGTTTTGGTCATTAAAATTCTCTAGATTCCATGCTTATCTTGAACAAACTCCTATCATTTAATGGATTTTCACAACATCAATCATGTTTGGTATGAACGCTGTCTCAAAAAGTGAGTCATTACTCTGACATTTCTATTTTATCAGATCATAAGATGTAAGAATCCATTTAGGGTACACCCAAACAAGCATACATAAAAACATTAAAATGGACAAGTTGTTCTAAATAGGAAGTGCAGATGGGAAATGGACAAGTTGTTCTAAATAGAAAGTGTGATGCATTAGTCTCATTCAACTTCAAATGACTTAGAGAGGCTCCTGGCTGGTGGAAGCTCCTTCTCCTGTGTGTGCAGGTGGAAATAGGATGGGGTACATAAGCTAACATGATTTTCATCTGGGGATGGAAATCTTTATAGCACTATGTCGAAAAAGTTAAAATTAGGTTTTGGTAACTTTATAAATATTGCAGTGATTTACTACAGTTTAGGTCATCAGGGTTTCTCCCAAAGTTTAGTTTGTTTGCCCACATAAAAGATGCAGTCACTTCTAATTCTCTATGCGAGTCATTTTTATCCATCAACTTTTGTATTCACTTTTTGCATTTACTTTTTTTTTTGGTTGTGTTAATATTTGAATCACACACCAGCATTTGTACCGAGTCAGGCTGAAAAAAAAAAGTTTAACACTTTGCTCTAGCTTGGATGAAACTCGATTTGGCGTTGGTGTCATTTCATTTCTTGATTGTCAGTTACAATATTTATCTCTGACTGCTCCAAAATTGTTCAATCTCTGTCTGAACAAAAGAGACTGTCATGGGGCTTTTTACCCTATAACCAATCAAAAACATGTGAATTGCTTATTTAATTACTGCATATTAAATTATATTTAATTAAATTATGTAGATTAAATTGAAGTAATTGGAACAAATGTTTTACTGTAACAGGTCGCAAGTGCTTAAAAATAGAATGTAAGAACTGGCTGTTTATGTAATAACCACAGCAGCAACCTCATTTCTCCTCTCGTCTATTCTAACAACACAGCATAAGCAGCATACTAATCACCAGCCTGATCATCTGTCATGATCTGCATCTGTTTCTCACTAGTTCATGCCTCACATTACATTTTAGGGTTGAATAATTTATTGGTCACTGTGTGCCTTACAAAAAACAGGGACTGGAATGAAAATGAAAGCCAAAAAAAGGCTTTTAGGAGGCCTGGAGAACTATTCCTCAAGACTATATTAAAATGACTAGAAAGTCTGGTTCTTTGGAAGCAACATTTGAAGAAATGATGGGCCTAATTAATGAATTAATTAATGAATTTAATTTAATTTAATTTACTGTATATGTATATACTGTAATACTGTGTGGACGGCCCTACAGCCATAATGTCTACACATCGTACCGCACCTCCCTCCCTCACGTCTGAAAATGCTATTAAAGCCAGCTCCACAGCACGCAAACAAGCGGCAGGGCTGTGGAAATGTCCTCACCATCATGTTGTCAATGCCCGGGCATTACAGGCCCTCAGAATGCCAGACCATTGAGTAAGATGTGTCATATGTGCACAACTATAATACATACTATACAGACTACAATACATCTAAATCACAACCTGTCAAACAACTCCACTTTGGTTCCATCTGGCCATAGGACATTGTTCCAGAAGCCTTATGGTTTGTTCAGATGCAATTTTGTGAAACTCAGTTGTACTTCCATGTTCTTTTTAGATTGAAGTGGCTTTCTAATGGTAACTGTTCCAAGCAAACCATAGGTGTTCAATCTTCTTCTAATTGTGCTGTAGGGACTGAGCCTGTAGGGACTGAGATGTAGCTCTTGTGTTTTGTATTGTATTTCTCTAAGCTGTGCATGGTCTGACTTTCTGGTGAATATGATGGGATGTCCACTTCTGGGAAGATGGGTCTTGAATGCTTTCCACTTGCAAAAAATCTTTCTCATCATAGAATGTTGAGCTTCAGAAGTGTTCTATACCCTATCCTGATTGATGTACAGCAGCAGTTGCTCCACTAAGACTAATGCTTACTGGATGTCTTTTCCTCCTGCAATAGTGAATGCTCCAGACCAGGAAATTGGCAAAATGTCGGTTTTTATAAAGGTCTGCACATCTGCTGATGATCAATTAATCAAGGGCTGATAATTAGTAGCACCTGGCTACACCTTACCCTCTTCAATCCTGTCAAAGAATTAAGGGGTACAAGAAAATCTGGTACTGAGTATTGCCCACATGTTTTATTTTTATTTTATTTAAGTTTTTTTTTAAATACTAAGACCCATTGTGCTTACATATACTGTATTACTGTATATACAGTATATATACAGTATATATATTAATCCGGCAAATATTTTCAATGTACAAACACACCAACTTTACAGTTTTATTATTTGTATAGATATTTATGTATGTATATTGAGCAGATTATTTTGCTACTTTTAAGCATTTCTTGCTCGAAAGAAGCTAAATTCTCTGTCAAGAAAGTTGAACCTGAAAATTTTAGAACACGTTTTTTTTGTAATAATAAGACATATTAGATAAAAATGTGATATTTGAGATATTTTTACTTGCTTTGATGCCCGTTTTTTAGTGAAGTAAATGCTCTGTCTTCATTCCAAATTAAGAACGCTCTTATCTCCACCCTATTGTCTGTATTTAAGACAAAGTGTTCTGCACATTAATCTACTGCTTGATGACTAATGTATTCCTGGCAGCATTAATCTTCTGCTCGCTCCGAATAAATGAAGACCTAAAAGCTTCAGTTCAGTAGCCAGACACATTTTTCCACATTCATACCCACTAAAGATATGACTCAGCACTGCATGTGCCACATACTGTACTGTACATGCATAAAGCAGATAATGTCAACGTTCGCACTTTCAGGTTGTAAAATGCCAAGTTGAGAAAGCATTAGATCTGTGTGAACTTTTTATTCACTCATTCTTAGTTTGGACATTCTTTTAATACATTTTTTTAAGTACTCTTTAAAAAATAAAAAAAAAACAGGGATTTATAAAGTCTCCCATAATGACATTTTAGTCCTACACTTTCACATACAACCTGAATCAATTTATCAAGATCCCTGCCTGATAATGGTTCAGAAATTTAAGATAGGTTAAAAGGTGTCCTGGCCAGTTAAATGAAATGACACCTATTTTCAGGCATGTAATTTCAGCCACAGAGAAGGTTTCTGTCAATGTAGTAGGGGCAATTTGGGATCATCTGGTGACAGGCTAGAACAGGGTCTTCAACTAAAATTGCTTGAGGTCCGGTAAATGAACACTCCTCACCGGCTAAGGTCCGGACAACCCAAAACAGGCACTGATGCTTTAGGTGTAGATAACATTTTTTATTGAACAAAATATAATATGTTCTCATATTAAACATGTCTTTTCGTCTTTCACGTATGTATAAACAGACATAAATTTACATCCTTCACAAATTGGATCTCATTTTAATGCTGTTCTGTTCTGTCCTTTATGTTGCTTTGGTACAAAATATTTTAATTAAACCAGTAACAATGTCTGACAAAAATATGATGAAAGAAACAGTGCAAAATGCCTTCATCTCTAAATCTGCACAGAACATAAATTAATTTCAACATTAATAACTTAAAAGTTTACAACAACTTAAATTAAAAAATTAACAACTCCATCACTATTTCCCCATCTGTAAAGGGCTTGTTATGTTTTCCTAAAATCCACTGTATTCTCAGTGAACATTCATATGCTCGTTGTTGGGCGGTGAGTGAGTGAGAGAGGACTTGTGTAGATCGCTCATACTGCACTTTAAGCTCATTTATTTTCCTCGCCCTTACCTCAGACTGCTGGGGGTAAAGTTTCTTCAAAGTGTCTATGTTTAGCTTCGTAATGGCCTTTAATGTTTCCACGTTTGACAACCGCAACAGAGTCCGAGCAAATAAGACACACAGGCCTCGTAGAGCTTGATGCAGGAAGAATGGATGCATATTTTCCCACCCATTCACCTTGGAAAACTCGGTGTTCCGAATCAAGTTTTTTAATTTTTGAACGCCACATTTATTTTATTTTTTTGCGCTAATCTGCCTGTGCGCTGCACATGTGAACGTAACGGTTGGCGTGGTAACTGTAGTAGCAACCTGTGGCGCCGTAGGACCCAAATGGCTCTACTGAGCTGACCTTCACGTGTATATATATATATAATACTTTTTTTTCATTAAGTCAAAAGGCTTCGTGGGCCGGATGGACGCATCTCGCGGTTGGCGACCCCTGGGCTAGAATATAAGCAGAAAGTCTCTGTGCAGACTCATTGTACCCAAAACGTTAACCTACAAGAAAATGAACAAGTTAATATCAGAAGATATGGTGAAATTCTGGTGTAGTGGTTAGCAATGTGGCCTCACACTTCCAGGGTTGGTATATTGTGAGTAGTGGGACCTACCTGCAGCATGTTAGGTTTTTAAAAACATTCACCAATTCCTTAAACTCTTACAAGAATGATTTCAAGTCACCAAGTTTTTCACTTTCCAAGAAGTTTTCTCTCCCAGGAACACAAGCCCATGCAGCTTGGCATGGATTCTAGTGTGCTTTATTTCTACTTTCTACCCCGTTAGGTTTCTGCAATTTTTTTCTGACCCCCAGTCCCAGTTGTGGACATGTTTATCGATTTAGCCTTGGTTCACCTTGTCTGCCAGAATTCTGACTCCAGGTGTGGATTTTGAAGATGTTTCCCAGGAACACCAAAATAAATTAGCAAACATAACCAGCCGCCTCTGCACCCCCCCGAATCACCCCCCTCCTTCCCCCCCAACGGCCAGCTACCGCATGCCAAATGACCTCCCTGTATTTAACTCTATGTGGGTTGTGTTTTTTGATGTATGAGACAAGGTTATTCACTTTTAAATTCTTTTTAATGGAAATTACCAGTCGAGTGCTCCACTGCTGCATCTGTAATTTGTAATATTTGTTTATATACTCATATAGAAACAATTCACTTTTATTTTAGTAACTATAAATATAGTTCCTTCATCAGTTCCTCTCATTTTCACTCTCTGCCATGTTACTAAGAAACTGAAAAGCTCATCAACATAACGTGCCTTGTTGGGAAACTAAACCTGATCTGGTTAAAGCAGCATGGCACAGTGCAGAATTGTCTCCTTCAGTTAAAGGTAAAGGTCTCACGTTTGATCTTTAGCTTAATGTCCGTATAGAAATCTTGATAGAAGACATGCGTGTTCTCCACATTGGTGTCCTCTTGCTTCTCACACACCTCCAAAAAAACATGCCAGTAGGTGTTTTGGCTAAGATTAAGAAATTTCTTGGATAGGCTTCAGATTCACTGAACAGAATGAAGTGACTATTAAAAGTAAATTAGGATAATAAAAAAGACTGAATACTTGCACAGACATTATATATTTAAAAATGACTACAAAGCTGAAAAAAAAAAAATCAACCCCTCTGCTACCTGAAGGTATTCATCACACTCGATACTGCACCACTCTTCAGGTTTGTATAGCCTGGCTCGGCTGCTCTCACTATTCCTCAAGGCACAAAGAAGTCATGTGTCAAAGTCTCTTTATTATACAAGCATCCAGGTGGTGCAATAAACTGCCCTTGGCTATCTGAACAGCTGAGTCTCTAGCTGTCTTTAAACGAGGATTAAAGATTCAGATTAAGATCTATGTGATTATTTACATGATTACTAAGTAAATTATAAGAGGGTACCTTTTGAAGAAGAACTGCAAAGAGCACTGAT
>JAOVVA010000001.1:19676193-19686399 GCA_028565275.1 Leiocassis micropogon
TAATACTTATTCTATAGCTTTGCTTATGGATTTTGATCCCTTTTCAAGCTCAGTAAATACTGTTCATTTTTTATAACCCAGGAGGAAAAGATTATCATTTTCGGCATGGCAGGAAAATAACCTTGGTTACTCTGATAACCGTGAGATTGTACGCACCTGTGGTGGAAAAACTTAAGCCTGTAATTGATCAGCCCTCTCTGTGTGATAGTATATAAAGCAGTGGAATAACCAGGCTGAAGTATGTGAGTCCTGATCGACTGCAGTCATGCTGAGATTTCTTTTGCTGAGTGCCCTGGTGGCCCTGGGTAAGCCATCATTCTCATACAAACCAAGAAAACTGGAAACATTTAGCAAAAAAAAAAAAAAAAAAACAGCTAAATGTAATGGATGTGACCTTAAGATTCATATTTTTTGCTCATATTATTCTTGTTCTTGCTTAAGGCTGCATCATACTACAGTACTTCTGGTTCGGTCTGGAATAAGATGTAGAATGTACTTTTACCGAATTTTTATGAAGGGTTGTACTGTACGTGTGTTTGTGTATGTGTATGTGTGTGTCTATATGTGTAGCTCTGGCCGAACTCAGGCCTGAGCCCAGGTATATGGAGAATATAGGAGAGAGAGTTGTGGGTGGAGAGGTGGCTTCACCTAACTCGTGGCGCTGGCAGGTAAATTGACAGACATCATTTTGTGGAATCTGCTATTTAAAAAACCTCCCAAATAAATATTTACCAGTAAACCATTGAGCAAAAGTTTCCAAAGTTTATTTGTTATTTATGAAATTATTTGTATTATATATTATGGTATAGACAGTGTATATATGGATTATGGTGTGTATATATACACACACACACACAGGATTTTATATAGTATGGTTTATATGGTATGGTTTATATGGTATGGTTTATATACCTGTGTGTATATACAGTATACCATAAAAAATTAACATTCTCTCTCTTGTTCTCTCTCTGTAGATCTCACTGCAATATTTGTCTGGCAGTTCCTACTATCACACTTGTGGTGGAACTCTGATCAGGTCTCGCTGGGTTATGACTGCTGCTCACTGTGTTGATACGTGAGTACAAGTACAAAACTAAGTCTAACATGGATTATTTACAACATCTGGCCTTCTTCTTTGTCTTTCGGCTGTTTCGGCTGGAATCATTTACAACATCTGGTCTGAGTAGACAATAAGAGTGTGCCTTCTGTGTTACAAAGTGACACAACAGAAAGAACATTACTAAAAGATCTCTACAGGGCAATAGGATTGTAGTAAATTCTATTCAATAAATTATCTACACTTAACTAAACTTTACTGTAAAAGTAAAAAGTAAAAGGAAACTCAATTTTTATTAGTTTTATTGGTTTAGTGCTTTAAATAGCCTTAGTTAGAAAGGAGCTGTATAGGAATTCAGTTAAATTCAGTAGATTTAGGTCCTTAATGTGCAACGAACACAAAAGGGGACCATCATCTTCTAGGCGACGCCAGATAGAAGGATAATTACTCGTTACTATATTCAGGTTTAGCAGTCAGGAGTGAAGTACTATGTGTGTTACAGGATGTTCAAATTCAATATGAGCTCCTATAAATAGAAGACCTGAAAATGAACACAGGATATTCTTTATGGTTACAACAGCAGTTTAAATGTAATTTAAGAAGGATTTAAATGAATTAAAGGATTTGGTTATACAGTGTAATGTGGATAAAACAGGGTTGATATGGTCAAACGTTTTTATTCTAGTAAGAACACAGGCTGCTGCATTCTAGAGCTAAGAATATTAGAGGTAATAAAACCATGAAATTGTATTTTTTTTTCCCCACCTGCACCACACAGTGACATTATATTTTCTTATTTTCTGAAATTATAAAAAAAGCCATTCAAGTGATATTACCTACATGGGATTCAAATAATAGACTGGACTCAATAATCAAAACAAGTTGTTTTACTGCTAGATATAATAGAACTGAAAACACCATCCAGTGTAACTGCATAATCAGAATGCCGGTGCAGCCTGTGGTCATAGAAGAACTTTTTTTTTATAGAGAAAAGAAAGGTATTTATTAACAATTTGTAAGCCCACATACATAAAAAGTACAGAGAGGTGCAAAAACACTATGAAAATTCATTTATAGATATTGCATATTAAGTTATGAACTTTCCTATTTTTTTATGTCATATCACTATGTCTTTACAGGGCAAGAACATGGCGTGTTGTTCTGGGAGATCATGACATTTATACCCATGAAGGCACAGAGCAGTACATGAGTGTCAGCGCTGTCCACGTTCACCCTCAGTGGAACCGCAACAATGTTGCTGGAGGGTACGAGATCCCTTAAACTAACATCTCCCTATACAGAAGATAAGCTCGTTATTGATACTAGCTGGAAATATTTACAGTCATTCTGCAGTGTTTCATCATATTACATTACAAATGGAATTACAGTGCCAATGTGATTCTCCATCTAGATCATTGTGCTGTAAAATTAAAAAAAAAAGGATTTTAAAGAAAAAAAGGGACAAAAAAGAATTTGAATTCTAAAGCACTTCTGAACCAGAACCATAAAGTTAAGGAGTATTTGTTCAGCTGTGTGTTTGCTAATAAGTTTTGGTTCAAAGGAAATTATATTGTTTAAGGAAATTATCTATTCCTGAAAACATGGAGACCTCAGATGCTCATCTGTTCAGCTCTATCCTACTATCCTCCCACTAGCTCCCTATTAGCCCATTTACTTTAGATTTATTTGACAATGTCTGGCATTGGTGGCATTCCAATCGGTGGCATTCAGATGCCCTTCTGCTGTGTTATTCGAGGCATTATGGCCAGGGCCACTAATAGGACTTTTGGGCAACATATCACTGTTAATCCGCTAGGCATCCTTAACCATGTAGTTTTCATTATCGTGAGAACACTTGGAATCATTCCCATCTTCTTCTGAATGTGGGATTTACAGCTCTAAGTGTACCTTTTGCTTGCAGTTACCGTAGCTTTAAAGAAAGGGCTCTTTATGAGTGACTTGATTAGCTATTGTTCCAGATGGATGTCATTAAATCAAAGCCCACTAACCTTTCTGATTGTTCACAAGGTGAAGTCCTTCACTTCACAAGCTTATCTATTCTTTTTTTCGACCATTATAAACTACTGAGCCACCCCTCATTTTTTAATATTAAATTACATTTAATTAAATGATGAAGGGCTGCGCGGTGGTGTAGTGGTTAGCACTGTCACCTTGCACCTCTAGGGCCTGGGTTCGATTCCCGGCCAGACTCGATTCCCGTCTCTGTGTGCATGGAGTTTGCATGGTGGGTGCTTGGTGGGTTTTCTCCGGGTACTCCGGTTTCCTCCCACAGTCCAAAGACCTGCAGATTAGGCTAATTGGCGTTCCCAAATTGCCCGGGCACCCTGTCCAGGATGTACCTCTCCTCATCTCCTGGGATAGGCTCCAGGCGCCCCGCAACTCTGAATACAGGATAAAGCGGTATAGATGATGAGTGAGTGAGTGAGTAAATGATGAAGATTAAATTAAAGAAACAGGAACAAATGTATTACTGTGACAGGCTGGAAAGTGCCCCAAAGATAAAAATTGGCCAAATTTAAAAATTGGCTGTTTGTGTAGCAACCTCCTTTCCCCTCTCTTCTGTTCCAGTCACTCAGCATTCAGCATCACTAGTGTACTAATAACCAGCCTGATTATCTGTCATCATCTGTTTCTCCCTAGTTCATGGTTTTAGGATCCACAGGACACAGTGTGGCTTAACAAACAAAAAAAGCATATTTCTTGAACTGGACTGCAAATAAGAAACAAAATCTTGCCAAAAATGAGAGCCAAAAAAGTCCTTCTGTAACCTTGGAGAACAATTCCACAAGAGTACATTAAAAATACAAGAAAGTCTGGAAGCAAAATAAGAAGAAATGGGGGTGGCTCAAGACGTTTGCACAGTACTGTACATCCTATTGACAGAAAGTCCTGGCCCAGATGGCCTATAAAATAAAGACATTTTGTCATGTAGAAAGTCTTCGGACCCTGACTGAATACACTACATGATGAGTCATTTTTGTAAGCTGAATTATACTACAGTTAGACTTATAAAGTCTGTTTATTTCCCCCCTGTTCTCAGATATGACATTGCTCTGCTGCGTCTGTCTTCTGATGCCTCCCTGAACTCCTATGTGCAACTGGCTGCTCTACCTCCCTCGGGTCAGGTCCTGCCCAACAACAACAACTGTTACATCACAGGCTGGGGACGAACTCAGAGTCAGTGAGCTTATTAAACATAATCATAATTTTACATCGTTTTAGGCCTACTGGCAGTATATCATTATTAAATTCATGATTCTAGTTGGAAGCTGTTATGTAATATATTATAAAAGCAGCTTTGGGTATAATTCAAACGTTAGGTATTAATGATTGTGCTTTTTCTAACCTGTTGCTGTTTTGGTAGTGACAGCTAAGTCACAGGGACTTGGCAGACACTTTATTTATCTAAATCTAATATTTAAATGAATAGGTCTATGCATTTTAATCTAATACGCCTCTTAAAATATATTAGATTTCAAATTAATTTGATAAAATTAACAAGGAAACTATTCAACAGGAAAAAAATTTATTTCCGATCCCAACAAGTTATGGATAACTTGTTATATATAAACTGGGCTAATATAAAGATTTTCAAATATGCTGCATATATGACTTTAAAATTTATCTTAGGTTAAATTTAATGTTTTGTCATTCCTCCAGCTGGCGGTCAGCTCTCTGCTAAGCTGAAACAGGCCTATCTGCCTGTGGTGGACCATCAGACATGCTCAGGCAGCAGCTGGTGGGGCAGCACGGTCAAGACCACCATGGTGTGTGCTGGAGGCTACAGTGAATCCGGTTGCCAGGTCTGAGTTAAAATATGTTACTGAAGGTCTTCTTCTGGGTCATTTTAACTGACTAAGTAAAAAAAAAAAAAAAAAACTTTTCTACTTATGCGTGACTAAATATCAAACAAGTTTCTATATGCATAACAGGAAATATAATAGCTCTTTCATGACCACAGGGCGACTCTGGTGGCCCCCTGAACTGCCTGGTGAACGGGCAGTACGTCGTCCATGGAGTTACCAGCTTCGTGTCATCTCTGGGCTGCAACACTGTGAGGAAACCCACTGTCTTCACTCGTGTCTCAGCCTACAACAGCTGGATCAGCAGTGTAAGTGAACTTACTACTATTCCAACTCTTGGAAATAGGTTTACCTTATAGTTTCTTTACTATGAAAGATCATCTGTTTTAATGTCTTCATAGAAAATGACAGAAACAATGCTAATAAGTTACATTTCTCTGACCTTACTCACTATTATATCCTTGTATTTCTCTGTATTTTCCCTCATTCATTACAGATTATTGGATAAACTGGATGGATATGTTGAAGCCAGAATGACATCTGATACACATGTCCCTTATGCTCACATGCAATTCAGCAAGAATCTGATATAAACCTCTTGTATTGGCAAAGGCAATTTCTTCTGCAATTAAATGCCCAATGTGTATAATCCTTTACTACAATAAATGATTTAGCCAGGAAAGTGTTCATTTGCTCATACTAAAACAAATCAAAATTCCACAGCTGTTGTCATTGCCCAAATACTGTCAACCCAATCCTAAAAATTCTACCAATAAATGTGTCTCAAAAGAGCTACCCAAAGACACTTTCATGGTTTTCTTTCTTTAACATCATCACTAAACCCACTTAGAATTAATTAACGAACATAAGCAAAAGTGTTACTTTTGGTAAAGATACTACTGTACATCATACATAATTGCAACTTTCAATATATTTTTGTGTTTAGCTAAATTTTGATAGTAACAATTGAAAATTCATTAAACAAATCTCTTTACTGAAAAAAAAGATAACTGTGAACTTTAGTAGGCCATAATGAATAATTGTTATTTATCTTAACTTTTCACTCTTCCTACACTGTTATTCACTTCCTTTAAGTGCATACTATTTATTTAGTAAATCACAGCAGTAAATCTGCAAACAATCTGTGTCCCCAGAATTAGTTTCAACTGCCCTAGCTTTTTAGCTTTATTTGCTCAACATGTCCACATTCGTTCACTGGTGGTAGGTGTTTCTATGGAGAATTGAAAGTCTCCCTCTTTGTGATGCCACATTTGAACTGAGGTTTGTTCAGACAGAATTTCAGTCCATAATGCAATTTCATTGCTCAATGTGCATTGCTGTTAGCAAGGCCAGGTTTAATGGTTTTGTTTAAAATAATGAGCAAATGTCTGAGTAGTTATGCAAAAAAAAAAAACCTGTGTAAAAGGCAGACTAACTGAAAGAGAGAGCGAGAGAGAGAGAGAGAGAGAGAGAGACAGCACAACTGAGTGCAAAATGAGAGGTTATTAAATAATAATTGTTATGTGTTCCCTGTAATACATTAAAGTTTTTCTGGGTTAAGGGTCAATTAAATATATTGGATGAGATAGTGCTGCAATTATATAATGAGAATCTGAGATGTACAGATTCAGTGGTAGAGGTAAATAAAAAAAAAATTATACAAACAAAAGCAATCTATGAATAATATACATTTTAATACCCATCGTGCAATTATATTATTTGCTGTAGACTTTTGTCATCAAATTGAACTGCTTGTGCAATTAGCCTACAGAACCTCTGACTGTTATGAAGCCACTGAAATACATATTATATTTTATACACTCATCAGCCACTTCATAAGGCAAAAATCTTGCCTGTACTTAATTATTTGTTGCATGCATTCAACAAGGTCCTGGAAACATTCCTTGAAAATGTTGGCCCATATTGACATAATAGCATAATTGCTGCAGATATTCTCAGCTGCACATCCATGATGCAAATCTGTTGTTCCACCACATCCAAAAGGTGCGATATTGGATTGTGACTGTTGAGGCCATTTGAGTACCGTGAAATCACTATCATCTTCAAAAAAACAGTTTGAGATGATTTTAGCTTTATGGCACAATCCTGCTGGACATAAAGAGATGAAAATGGTCAGCAACAATACTAGGTATTTTACAGCAGAAATCAAGACTCATCAGACAAGGAAACATTTTCCAAGTAGCCTCAGTTTCCTGTTCTTCGCTTACAGGAGTCGCATCCGGTTGTCTTCTAATGTAGCCCATCTATTACAAGGTTTGACATGTTGTGCAATCAGAGATGCTTTCTGGTTGTAACAAGATGTTATTTGAGTTACTGTTGCCTTTCTGTTAGCTCGAACCAATCTGGCCATTCTCCTCTGACCTCTGGCATCAATAAGGCCTTACTGATGGCAAGAACTGCCTCTCTCTGGATATTTTCTCCTTTTTAGACCATTCTCTGTAAACCCGAGAGAGGGTTGTGCGTGAAAATTCCAGTAAATCGGCAGTTTCTGAAACACTCAGAGCTACCTGTCTGACACCAACAGCCTTGCAATGTTCAAAGTCACTTCTATCACCTTTCTTCTACATTTATATGTTTGGTGTGAACTTGAGTAGATCGCCTTGAGCATGTCTGCATTTTGTTGACGCCATGTGATTTGCTGATTAGATACTTGCGTTAAAGAGTAATTGAACAGATCTACCTAATGAAGAGGTAACTATATTTCAGTGCAGTTGTAGTAGTACTGGAATGATGGAATTATGTTTTTTTTTTTAAAGGAAGGATATCCATGTACTCTAGTTCAAATTCATATACATTTTCATGTAAGCACTTTAAGATCCAATAATCAGTAAAACATAAATCATGTAAATAAACTAATAAAAAACTAAAAGATTGGTCTGTCGGCAAAAAGTTGGCATACTCAAATTGAAAGTCTGTTAACTGATTCACAACATCAACTTGAGTTTCACTTGAGTATCACTAAAGAAACAATTTCACCTTCAAAGTTGCCAGTACTTTTTCAGTAGCATTGGGTATATAGCTGTGTTGCTAGCTAGCATTAAGTAATAAAAATAAGAAGGAAAAAAAAACATCCATAATTTTTTGGGAACAACTACAAAGCACATTGATGAATCATGTACTTAAACAAATAGTACTACAGCTCTGATCATTCTCCAAACAATATATAAACAAAAAGAAAAAAAAATCACATGTTCAGAGGACACCAAAATATAACATTTTAAACCACCAAGCATTTCAAAATGCACCTCAGAGAACCCAAGGAGAAAACAGTAACAGACTAGCTTTATAAAACAACCGACAACAATAAGAACAAATTAAATATAATGAGTTCACCTGGGATATTACCTGAAAACAAAATCCATCCTTCTTTCCCACTAAATGAATGAATCAATGGCTTTAAAAAAAAAAAAAGCATGTTCTTTTATTTTAGAAACTGTTAATCTTTAGGAAATCTCAATACAACAGTCCCTAAAGTTCAATAAATCTAAAAAAGATCCACAGATTTCCCAGCTTTAGCAATCCACTATTTGCAACCTAACAAAGAGAAGTCCCACATTAAACACAGCTCGGTAACGACAAAAACATTTTACAAATGTTTTATCGAGATAACTCTGCCAAGACTTTAAATATAGACACTTTCTTGCTAAAACAAACAAAAAAAATGATTGTGACAACAGGCCTAGTGCCAGTGCCTCTTACTATCTGCGATCCTTTTACTTAACCAAGCAGAGGAAAACTCGGCATAATGTATGTTCAGCACCATGGTCAGCTCCATCTTATGCACAGAAGGGAGTGGGGCGCCTCAACTCACTGTGGCCAAAGGCAGCACAGCACCTACCATCCTGGTGTCAACAGCACCCAAATAAGGGATGAGCCAACATCAGCAGTGTGAGTTGAGGGTATGCAAGGTTAGAGTCACAGGTTTTCTGAGCTGATGAAGCCTTGATTTCTTTTTCTGTCCAGCTTGTTGATTATACAGATGAGAAACTGGGGTCCATTAACAGATTTGAACTCTTCTGAATCACTTACTGAACAAGTTTCTTAAGTCAGTAGGGATTCTGGCTATGTTTTTCTAAGGTGTTCAACTAGAGGGTGCTTACCAAATCCTTGAACTCATGAATCTCACACAGTGTCTGTTTGGATCTGGCTATTTCACTACTTGCTAGGAGTCTGAAGAATCTGCTAAATTCCCCGGTTCAGATGAATCAATACTCATGATTTTGAGTCTCCTATGTTTCTGACCACGATGGAAGTTTCAGTTAGCTACTCGTTCCTATAGTAGCTAGGACTCAACCGATCTGAGTAAATGAAGAGAAGGATTCATGAATCATGAGTAATATAAAGGATCGGATTATTTGACCCGGATGAAATGATCTCTCGTCGATTCGGAGGCCACCAGGCTACATTTTCAACTACTTCTCAATAAGTGCACCACTGCAATTTTTCCCATACGTTTTATAAATAAAAGAGCAATTATTTCCCCAACCTAGTGCTCCCTGTGTTCTGGCCTGCCCTGCTAAACACTTTACACATTCTAATAACAAAAAGTACACTATAATAACTAACAATTCCTCTTAATTCTGACTGCCTATTTAGATAATCTTAATTCGTGCCATCATTCTGTTACTAAAAGAAAGTCATCAGAGAAAGTCTTGAGTGCCTATTAACCACATAGCAACAGCCAAAGGGAAAAAAATCTGATATCCTCAATTAGACACAGAACTAGAATCTTAAAAAAAAAAAGTTTGATAGGAATAGGGATGTTTGTAAGTGATACAACAATTAAAGTTTGGCTATATTAAAACTACATATATTTAAACTTGCGTGTTACTGTTGTGTCTTTGTCTGTTACATCTGTGGTTGCATTTTGAATTGCTTGATGGTTGATAGCAGGTTGTGTTTTTGGTGGCCTTTGAATGCATTTTATATATATGTATATACCAGAGACCAGTCTCAAAAAATTACTGTCAGTATTATATACATAACACTTTTACTAAAGGCCCTAAGTGGTCATCACTAGATGAAAGTTATATTTTGTCTGTGGCTCAGCTCCCAGTTCATTTTGACCCATGCAGCTGCATGTCACAACAACAAAATGCTTTCTGGTGTGCTGGACTTGGCTGTCCTTACTGGGGTCTCGGTGACCCTCTGTTTCAGGTGGATGGCCAAATTTTCAAGTTTTTTTCTGAATTGTCGCATATTATTATAATCCTTTGCAAACCTGACATGACCTGCCCACCCCTGTATCATGATTAATCACTGTATTAAGCAACCCCCCCCCCCATATGCTTCATGTAAGTAGAC
>JAOVVA010000001.1:19687952-19699678 GCA_028565275.1 Leiocassis micropogon
TCTTTCCACCTCTGACCAGAGCTGATACGCATAAGCTTTATATAATATTAATAATAATAATAATAATAATAATAATAATAATAATACTCAACCCTGTTATTTAGTAACATAAAAAGGTATGTGCTATAGGGTTAATAGATTGCTGTAACAGAAACTATAACAATGAGAAAATGTGTTTCCAGTTATTTAAAAGCAAATGAATTGAAAAAGTTAAAGGATATTATTTTTAAAAATGGCACATTCCTAATCATAAAGATTATGGTATTGACAACACAATATACATTTAATCACAATGATGGACAAATGATCAGTGAAAGATTTGAAAAAATGAAAACGATTCAAAACACATGACATTGACTTCCACATCTTGAAATGACTAGAATATTTGTGATTCAAATACAGATTTGTTAGCAAGGCATTAATTTCCACCATCACAAAAAGACCATAATTAATGATCCAGAATCATGAGAAATCATCAGTTGGTCTCTAACTGTTTATTTTGAAGCACCTGATTTACTGAACTTGGCCGTGTTTCCCCAAAAGCACTGCAGCACAATGATCATTATAAAACGCTGGATGGGAATTGCATTGAACACATTTTTTACAAGTTAAAACAATTTCACTTTACAGTGCTTCTGAAACTAGCCTCAATTAAACTGTTAATTAGTTCCAAAAGTTAGCGCTGTTATTTTGGCAGCTACTAATATTCTTCAAATTTTGCTGTTGGCATCAGTCTCAGAATTACAAAAAAATCTGAGTTTATATACACTCAGATTTCTTAGTAATATATATAGCTGAATGTCTGCTCATGCACACACACACATAGCGTGCGCACACATACACAGACCCTGATTTGGTTTGTGCAGCTGGCGGCTCTGCTCGCCTAAGGTCAGGCCATGCCCAACAACAACAACCCCTGCTACATCACCAGCTGAGCCAGAACCCAAAGCAAGTGAGAGACAAAAACATCTGGTATCCAGGCACTTCCATGTCCTGCTTTAAGAACCTTAGCACTTTAGCAAGATGGAAGATGGATGTTTTTTATGCCTCTAATTTCGTTTGTGTGTAAATTACCACTTTTTAATCTCCCTAAACAGAACAAATACTGTATTTTACCAACATATTCATCATCATATTGAGCTCATTAAGGAATTACTAATGTTTATAGATTAACCTACATGCACACACATCTGTCTTTAGGATTCTGAAGCATTGGAAGGGCTTTTGGCACTATGTGAAGAATATTTACAAGCCTTGTTTCTGCTTAAGGCACAATCCAAGGAAGCCCATCATTTACCAAAGTCTGTCTGCAAAATACACACACAAATATCACAATATACTACTAAATGTTTATACCTCTCTCTCTCTCTCTCTCTCTCTCTCTTCTCCCTGTGCTCTATGTGCAGTGAATCCTCTAGTTTCTTTTCCACTATCCCCAAGTATATTACCGGAAAACACGACACATATATCATTTTTAAAAATGCGGTTCGTATTTATTTGTTAATGTTATCTTTAACATCATTTTGAATAGTCACATTTTATTTTACTTTATTTCTTAGAGAATCTTGTTTTCATTGGTAAATCCCTTCGGCACTGAAACAACAAATCTTGTTTTTTGTGATATGTAATTTCAATGGTTTGTTCTTCCACTGGATAAACTATTACAGAAACATGCAAAAGACTAAGTGTATGTGTCTTTGTTCATCTATGATCAGTCAATGTTACATCAACATGCATATTTAGTTAACTGGTTTTCAATCAGAAACACTTAGTTGAAACATTTACTCACTTACCGATTTTATCCTGTATACAGGGTCACGGGGGTCTGGAAGATATCCCTGGAGACCTGGGGCATGAGGCGGGGTATACCCTGAATGGGGTGCCAATCCGTCTCAGAGCACACACACACACACACACACACAGACACACACACACACACACGTACTCACATGCAGAGTCACACACTATGGCCAATTTGTAAACTCCAATTAATCTAATCTGCATGTCTTTGGACTGTGGGAGGAAACCGGAGCACACAGAGGAAACCTACCAAGAACATGCAAACTCCACGCAACCGGACCCCGAGATGGGAATCGAACCCTGACCCTGGAGATGCAAGGGGACAGTGCATGGCACCGTGCTGAAACATTTAAATTATATAGAAATAAATTATGTTTAATGTCACATTTTACGGAATTTATCAAGTTAAAAAATCAAAATCATTTTGCTAAAATGTTCTTAGCCACCTTTTCAATTATAGATATATATATAGTAATATAAAACACAATAATATACAATACATATTCTGGTAAAAAAAAAAAAATAATAATAAATAACCGAGTGGCAATATCAGAACAATGTAATGATATCTAACCAGTTCAGGCACTATTGCAGCTTCTCCCCTAAAGCTAATATGACATTAAATGATTTGACAGATGCTTTCATCCAAGCCTACAAATGATATTCTGACAGGCTAGGAATGCAATCTCACAACTTTCCTGTCACAACCTTAGGGCAATGACACATACAAATGGATGATAAATTAAAGCATAATGTCCTAAGCTGACATTTTCAGTCGTTAAAGAACAGAGGCTCTTCTGTTGCTCCTTAGATCTCGTTGTATGAATACTTTCAGCCCTAAATTCAACACTCGTTTTTACAGGCGTCTTTCCCAGAGATCTGTACAATATGTAGGAATGTATTTCCTGTTCATACTGAAACAAAGTCAGACGGGGCTAACCACCACACCACTTTTTTAATTAGGCCTAATCAGCATTTATACACATCCACATACAGTATATGGCACAGTGTAAAATGCTTAATTGTATCGTGCAGTAATCTACTTAAGTATTATGTTTTATACTAATTTAAAAAGACTGTCTTAAATGTCACACATTTAAGTACAGTATATACTACTTAATACAGCGTTCGTGATGGATGGGAACACATACTGTAAGTCTGGGTAACATGTAACATTGTGAATCTAAACAAGCATCTCAAAATATAAATGCAACCATTCTCTAAAAGCAAAACAGGATTAGGAAGAGGTAAAGAATTAGATACTGCATACTGTGTATGCCCTTTTGAGTGTGTTATTTCTTTGCCTGTCTTACTCCATACGTTTTCGAATGCACTGTTTCGCTCGGCTGAACAGCTACTCAGTAAACTCTGGCCTCTGACAGCAATTCACCATGCTCAAGCAACCAAACAGCACAGGACACAATGCAGAAACTACAGGTGACAGTCGTGTTGATGTGTCAGGGTTTTCACTTACTGAGTAACCAGCTGTGAAGTTCAGCTGAAGAATTAAACCTGGATCATGCTATTCTCTAATACAGTACATGCCTCTAATCTAATTTATGTACAGTTTATTCATTTATACACAACTAGAGTCATTATATTTGTCATCATCAAAGCATTTTCTTGCCTTATTTACCTAATGTAGTGTGAGAGACATTTTATTGTCGTTGTAAACATGGCCTGATAATTTCCTCTTCACTATTATCCGAATGAACGTATAAAGAAGTTAATTCTAATATAGCATAACAACCGCATGCATCAGGGTACTAGTGGAAAAAAAATAAAATAAATATGCTCCAACCAACTTTAGTGCTATAAAGAATGCAGCACGCGCAGCCATTATATCTGGCACCAAAACGTGCCGTTTGCTTTCAAGATACTGATTAAGCCTAAATGGAAAGAAAATCAGACTATGTCAATGTGACTTCATGGAGCAGCTCTGTTTGTAGAAATATCAATAAAGAGACTATATTGTACATTTAAGCTCCTCAGTGTGTATAGAGACAAAATTATATTCTTGTATCCACTATTATTAAGACTTAATAAAATAACCTCGTAATTGGAATTAATGTTTGTTCTTTTTAAAATATATCATATATTTCACGCACGTGCAACACTTAGTACAGTATAGTCTCACTTTAATGGGCAGAATTAGTCCAGATTTCCTTATTGCAGTATAAGGATGTATTGTCACAACCCTACACTATTTGTCTGGGTTAGAGGTATGTTTGCATACATGCTGTTTACAACTAATCAGACTTCCACACACAATCTATTACCACTGATGAAAGAAACAGCAGGATTAAACACACACTTTGTAACTTCAGTACAACGGTGTCAATAAAATAAAGCAAAAGAGCAGGTTTCTGATCTGTCAGATTTTAATGGAAAGTGCAATGTCTCATATATAAATTATGATAAGAGCTTCTAACACCAGAATCCAAAGCCGTCATTTACTGCCATGCAGCAGAGTCACATTTTTGGGAGTCTTTTTCTGTGAAAACCTCACAGGCCCTCTGGTAATCCTGCAGAATCTTTACAACGCTGTCATGACCAGACTGCAGCGCGTCATCCAGTGGAATGTTTCCCCACCTGGACACACACAAACACAAATATTGGTAAATTGGTTCATGAATTATTAGTTACAACTTTTTACTTCGCTGTAGCTATATCTAAAATTTTTTAAATTAGATATATAGTGCACTATGTGATTCGTACCACAAACCCAATGCAGTGGACTAACCAATCTGTGCAAATTTAGCTCTGCTGACTTTCACTGCTACAGTACATGACCCAGGACATTTTGATGCACCACATTCTTACTGAGCTTTTTATTTAAAAGGCTTGAATGTGGTACAGTTCATTTGAAAATGGAAATAATTTACCGTAAAAAAAGGTATGATGAAGATTTGACAAATGTTGAAAAGCTTTCTCACCTGTCCTTTACGAAGGGGTTCACTTTGCATGTTTGTGTTAAAAACTGCACAACCTCTACATGACCTGAAATTTAAAAAAAATATATGAAAAATATATATAAATAGAGGTAATTGCAGTATTTACTTTAATTTTTACATTTTTATAGAAATGTAAAATGCAACTTTTACATTTTTAGAATAAAATGTGTTTTTTTACATTTTTTTTCAATCAGTTGAAATCTACCTTCTGCTGCTGCAACATGAAGCGCTGTACGACGGTCATAGTCCTTCTGGTCTAAATCTACATTCGACAGTGCAAACCTAAAACAAAAGAAATACACAATTTCTAAAAAGAAGAAAAATGCAAAACCATGAAAGAATACAGTACAATACAGTTGGTTTAGTTAGTTAGTTAGTAACTACTAAGTAGTGAATTACCTCCTGAGGGCTGAAACATCTCCACTGTGAGCTGCAAACATCAGGTTTACCACAGACTTGTTCTAAAGATGGTCGATTAAACACAAGACAAGAAGATCAAATTTAAAATATAAAAAAATTAGATCAAATTAAAAAATAATGTATATGAATGATATTTCTGTGAACAACCAATTTCAGCAAATTGAATTTTACAAATCTTTCATGATTGTGTGAACATTAGGATATAATTCAATTAAGGCATTAATTATATTCAATGTAAGGCAGTGATGTTTATGGAAAAAGCAACTAAAAGGGACTTCAACCATGTTGGCTTTGACTGAAATGCAGAATGAAACTTTGGATATGTAAAAAAATTTTTTTTTTTGTCACAAGTGAAACCGGTCTGATTTTCGGAAACACTTTATCAAAGACGACAAAAGCAAAATGTTGTAACAAATGAATACTTTCAATGGATAATTACTGCAGTGATTAATATGTTTCAGCTGGCAACAATTATTTAACCCTAACTGACGCAGTGGGTAGGTTCTCATTTCTTAATAACATAAGGTCTTCTTAAGGCCACAAGAAGTACCCTGTGGTTGTGAAAAAGATGTTACTATGTTACAGAAGGGTCAAATTACTGGCCTTCATCAAGCATAGAAAACAATTTAGGAGATTGCAGAAATTACTTGGGCTGAAAACTCTCTAATGCATTATTAATGAAGGATATAGCTGATCCATTCAACTTCACAAAAGAAACGTGGGTGTACAAGTACAAAAATGTACAAGTTTGATCAGAGATCACTTAAAAGTTTCATCAAGTTGCTTAAAAATTCTACAATAAAAAGAAAATCACAACTATGTGTAGTAGCAAGAACTCAATGGATTAGGAATAAACAGTTGTTTAGCCATAAGAAAACCATATGTTAGTGAGAATAATCAGATTTAATTTGCTAGGGAGCATATACTGTAGATTAGATTTTGGAACAATTAAAAAAGGCCATGTAGTCTGATGAGTCCAGATTGAGCCTAATACAGAGCGACAGGTGCATCAGGGTAAGAAAGAAAACACATGAAGCGATGCACCCATCATGCATTGTGCCCACTGCACAAGCCTCTGGAAGCATTGTTATGATCTGGAGTTGCTTCAGTTGGTCAGGTCTAGGCTCAGCAACATTATGTGGCAATAAAATAAAGTCAGCTGACTCCCTAAATGTACTCAGTGAAAAGGTTAATTGATGGATTTTTTTCTTCCCGTATGGCGTGTCCATTTTCCAGGATGATAAGGCCAAGATTTATGACGCTCAAACTGTCAAAGGCTGGTTCTAGGAGAATAAGGAATGGGCCACCACAGAGTTCTGACCTTACCCTTATTTGGGACATGCTGGAAAAGACTTTAAGAGTGGTTTGGCTCTCACATAAATACAAGATCTTGGCTGAACATTTACTCTGGAGGGAATTAAGCATGGCATTGCATAAGGGTGCCGAAACAAATGGCATGGAAAATGTGTGCCCTAATCAAAGTTAAAGGTAGTCTAATGAAATGTGAGTGTGTGCCAGGCAGTGCACGATGTCCTCTTAAATGTGCATGATATCATTTAAAAATAATTTTTAGACCATAAATTATTGTATAAATTTAGAAAAACTTTTATCAAAACATTGATTCTGAATATTTCAATGCTAGAGTTTATATATTGCCCTTTTTTGGTCCACAAATAGTATGCTGTTTGGACAAGGGAGCTCAATCAGAAGGTTAGGGCTTGGCCAGACCTTTCTTGGAAATTGCAACCCACTTGACAGGAAGCAGGGGGCTGTAACTATACATTTGTCCATCCATTATCCATTATACTTTTTCTATGTACGGTCACATGGGACCTGGAACACGCTTGAAGGGATGCAGGGCACAAGCCCACAACCAAACACTCAGTGACACATTATTGACAATTTGAAAACAATTTGTTAGTGTAGGTGGAAACTGGACTACCTGGAGGCAATGTTCCAACATCCAACCCTGAAGGTGTGAGGCCCAAGTGCTGCCTTGGCTGTGATTAATGTTTTTTTAAGGTTTTCTTACAATCACACATTAATATTATTTTATTTAACTAGCAACTGTTAAATCCTATTTAAATTTCTTGTTGTCTTTAAAGCCTTGAGCCAAACTGCGTGTACATCCAGGAGACGTTTAAAACTTGCGTCAGTGGAAAGCCAAGCCAAGCGAGTTTACTTTTTTTGCCAAAAGAAATCATAAATTAAGGTCTATTTATTTCATGTTTCACTTCATTTACACGTCTTTTCTAAATCTTATGATTGTTTATTATATGCATGAATATAATTATAGTGTTGGGAATGGGTAACATTGGTAATATTTGTACCATTTACCAATTATCTGCATTTACATTATTTCCCATGGGAAAATGCGTTTCGCAATACGAATTTTCTCCTTAAAAACTTGCCTCCAGAATGGATTACATTTGTATGCTCAGGTACTACTGTAATGCAGTTTCTATCGAACTACCTAGCAAGACCCACTAGAAGGACTTTACTCTGCCCTAAACTGCAAGATTTCGGCTCTATGTCTTTGTGGGTTCTGTTCAGAAGTGTTTCAGAAGAAACAGCAGTGGCATTCTATCAGGCTCTGGCCAGGGCACTACAGTGAGTGAGCATTGTCTGTTCGGCAGTAGGAACTTAATTTACTTGGTGTCATGACGATATAGCCTGACTGCAAGGTGTACAATTTTAAAGCAAGTCTGAAAAGGTTAATCCTTCTGTACTACTGGGGGTCAAAACTAACCTGAAAACTATTTTTTCAACATGAAACGTTATGTGCTAGAATCCAAGGTTGAAGCTAAAACTCCTGTGCCCTCTGAGAAAAGCTTACACTGAGTTCCTGATCTCAACACAATCTAATAGTCTCAAGACATATACAACAAAGTCTGGATCTAGCTCTGTACCTAGCTCTCTACCCCTTGGGATTTCTATGCTCTTATTATGAGATCTAAATCTTAGTTTATTATATAAATTAAAATGATAACAGGTTATAAATTTTATAAATTAAATAAATGAAATAAATGGAAAGCTTCTTCTGTAAAATCCAAAGACATGGAGTGCATTAAGCAGACATAACACATTGTCAAGACCGTAAAGGTTGTTTTCATAACTATGCTACACCACCATCTGCTGGACAAAAATCCCAATTAAAAGGGTAGGATTTTGCAAGACAGTACTATTTGCGCTCACCCTTTCATCACCAGACCGTCGACGTGGATCCTGTTTCTTAACAAAGTGTCTCAGATTGTCGTAATTATGGAAGTTGAAATGGGTCACCAGTTCCTGAGTGCAGAAAACGTTTATGCAGTATATCATGTTTATTTATTTATATGAAACCTGGATCCTTAACTAAAAAAGTTAACATACATGTACTTACAAGTCCAAAGCGGTATAATAACAAAAAAAATATTTTGGTAATAATTAATTCAGTTACATGCAGTAAAAATTTAAGTGAAAATTTAAAATTCATAATTTTAAAAACATATTTTTGTATATCTCGAGGCACTTAATTAAAGATCAAACATTTAAGTGCAAGACATTCAGTGCAATCCATGAAAAGCATATCGATATAAAGATACTTATCGCTCATATCACAGTAGAGTTTGTAGTTATGTACCCTTACATAGTGAACTTTAAAGGAGCCACCGTCTACAGTGTAGTTACAAGCTGAAACGCTAAAAAACCTTTAGTTCTGAAGGGTCCTTAAAATGTCATTTTTTGAAAGTGATGGAAACTTTGCCCCGAGCAACTTTTGCAGTGAAAACTTGACTGCAGAAAACATTAAGGATTAAGTGTAGCTCAAGTTCAAGTGACAAAATTTTTTTAAATGCCATTTAAACCTTTTCAAATACTCCATATTTTTGCACTTTCATAGCCACTTTAAAACTGGAAAACCTAACAAAGGGAATGCTCAGTTTAAAATGCTCAGTGCATCAATAAATAAAGAAAGCTCCCCACATATTTTTTTGTTCAGCCTACACATTACTGCACAGTGAAATTCTTTATTCTTTGCATATAGAATAGCACAGGGTCAGCCATTTTTATGGCACCCCAGGAGCAGACAGGGTTAAGGGCCTTGCTCAACAGTCCAACAGCGGCAACCTAGCGGAGCTGGGGCTTGAGCCGCCAACCTTCTTACTACTAAGTCAGAGCCTTCACACACTGAGCCACCACTGCACCTTACTTTTTACCTGTATGCATCTTTTATCTATCGATAAAATGGGGTTACCTTATGAGAATTTAAACTGACCTGACAGAAGCGGATGCCTCTTACACTGTTCCCCAGCCTGTCCAATGGTGGTGACCAGCACATGACCCCCATCACATTGGGCACCACTAACAGCACGGCTCCTGACACCCCCGACTTGGCAGGCAATCCAACCTGACACACAACAACTACAAAGTTCACACATGTACAGTATATTTTCATCCATTTACAAAATTATTAAACAGAATATTTACTTAGCCCTGCTTATTCCTATCCTATCCTTTTTCCTTATATTTTTTCAGCTTATACTCTTCCCACTAACTATATACTTACAATCAAGTGAAGTCAAGAAAATGATCAAGTGAAATGGATAAAATGCTAATATAAACATGATTTCCCACATTTTTATCCAAATCCAGTTGGGACTTACATGAAATGCGAAGTGGCCCGAGTAGTCGTACATGCCGCACGAATGCATGAGGCTGAGTGTGTTCCTCACAGCTTCAGAGCTCAGTACTCTCTCCCCTGTGATGGGACAGATTCCTCCATTGGCTAGCGTGGCTGCCATCACAGCGCCTGACTCGCATGTCACCTCGATAGAACACAGCTAAGCGCGGAAGAAATCATGGAGCTTTCTGACTTACTATCATAATTGGGTTGGTGAAGTAAGCAAACACTGTAATATCCGTTCTTTGACCTTTCAGGATTAATTAGTAACAAAATCAATTTAATGCATTCATATGTTATACTCTGATCAAACTCCATAAATAAACAATAATTTGTGTATTTCTTTATATATAAAAAAAAATAAAATAAAACAAAACAAGTGTTCCACCAAAGACCAGAATCTTTGTATTTATGAAGCTATTAACTGGCTGCTCTCAGGCTTAATGAGACTATAAAAGATGCTTGATAAGCCAATTAACCCTACAAATAAGACAAGGAGACAGTAATAGTATCATTAGTTAGATCAATACATCTAAGCTGATTAACCATAACATTAAAACCACACTGATTATACAGCAGTTAATCCCTACCGAGTTATCTGATTGGATAAAAGACACTGAACAAGTAGCAATATAGAGCATAACACCACTGTGATGTGTAACTACTGTATATGTGTCACACCACTTCAACGTGTTCTAACAATTGTTAATTACACTAACTGTCAGTCACCAGCATGTTTGAAAGGAGGTATGATCTGATAATGTTATGTCTTATATCTTAAACAACACTTTGTCAACTTAGCGACTTAGCAACTGTTTCTGAGTCGTTCCCAATTGCCTCCTAACCAGTTCAGTGCTAACATGAGCTAAAAAGGTAACTAGCTTCTAACACGAAGCTGAATCCCAACTCCCTCTCTGAAGCCTTATTAAGGACACTACTTGGTGTGTGGAACAAGGCATTGTACACCCTACACAGCACACTAGATTTCCATTTAATGCTATTTGGGATTCATCTACAAAACCCGAAATTTAGCTGAGATGCTTAAAGTAGATTAAGTGGAAATATAAAGAAAATATTCTGAAAGTTTCTGAGGACTGGTCACCACCTCCATGGTTTATTCACCATACCCTTGGACTACATGGTACCAGTAAGAAATAAAAACTATTTTCATGGTTTAATTACACTAACTGTCAGTCGCTAACTGTCGGTCGCTGCTCCGCCGGTCATGGTTATTAAGTTTCATCATTCATGAAAGGATATGTGTTGGTGGAACAAAATAACTGGTTAAATAACCAAACAAATCATAATTTGTTGATATTAAATATGAACTTTTGTACGTTATTTGTGAAACTGTATAAAAAGCAATATCACACTCGAGTTGTGTGCTACTGAATACTGTATAATATAATATATAATACAGTACTCCCTGTCATGTGATATTGCTTACTTATCCTAATATAATGGCACTTAAAGGCAGTAAGTAAAAAGTCAGTTTTCAAAGTCGAAGAGCTACTGTAGCAAAAATTGGTGACTAAGTTCATACTGGCTGTATAGTCACAGACCAGTCAGAGTACTGATGCTGACCCCTGTCCCCTGCTGAAAGAGCCCTCAATAGGAACCTGAGCATCAGAACTGGGCCATGGAGCAATGGAAGAAGATGGTCCTGTCTGACATATATATTTGACATGCTTACTACTGTATGCGTCACTTACCTGGGGAAGCTATGACACCAGTATTGTGGTAAAAAAGACAATGTTCTGCTGGGAAACCTTGTGTCCTGGCAGCAATGTGCATGTCACACTGATATGTACTACTGTCAGAGGTGGAAAGTAATGAATTACATTTACTCGCATTACTGTAATTGAGTAGATTTTTTGTGTACTTCTACTTTT
>JAOVVA010000001.1:19708987-19722157 GCA_028565275.1 Leiocassis micropogon
TACTGTATCAACTTAAGCCACCTTCTTTTCACTTTTTCCGAGGTAAAAAGCGGCAAAAGATAGTTTTGTCAACATCAGTCTGCTTTTACAACACGGTACACGTACGCCGCACTAGTTTGGACCCACAAGTGGCATGATGACGTAGTAGCAACTAGCCATCCCAGACAATGCTGGCGTTTTTTTTTTTGTGTTTTTTTTTTGGCGGGGGGGGGGCCCTCACGAACGTTTTGCCCAGGGGCCCACACAACCCATAATCCGTCCCTGACTCACATCTCTTCATTTCTCAGAATCGCAGCAACCAAGTTTTTTGCTGACTCACTCATCCTTTCTAAAGACGGCGCTGTTTCGATGACGTCATGGTTCAATCAATATATTCAGAATCCATTCAATATATTCAGACTTTTCATTCAATATATTCAGACTTTTCATTCAATATATTCAGACTCTTCATTCAATATATTCGGAATCCATTCAATATATTCAGACTTTTCATCCAATATATTCAGAATCCATTCAATATATTCTGATTTTTCATTTAATATATATAGAGTTTCATTTAATATATGCGGAATCCATTCAATATTCTCACGTTTCATTCAATATATTCAAAATCCATTCAATATATTCAGACTTTTCATTTAATATATATAGAGTTTTCATTCGATTCTCTCATGAATATTTTCCTAAACGGCTTGCCATAATATGTGTATATATATATAATTCCAGTTGCATCAGCATTTGGCAGTGAGTGCAACAGTTTGATTTACGGTTTTGGATGTCATAACAAAATGGACAAAGGAATATCCTACTCACTTTGTATTGACTGTGGATGACAACTATTAATGGTAAGCAATGATCAATAATAAAAACGCAGAAAAGTGATTGCATTCCCTGTATAAATGACGGCCAACAATTAATTGTATTATTATTTTCAGTGAGGTCATTTAAACAATTAACAAAATGCAGCCAACAGAGCATTTTTTCATGAGCAATACTGGTTAAACCGATAAGCCATTATTTTCCCATAGATATCAGTATGAACAGAGATCGATCAGGAGAAGAGACGAAATGATGAAACTCATGTCTAAATGCTGTGAGGGAAGTATACTTTAGCTGATGAAATGGAGTGATGTGAAGGCTTCTGATAACCAATGAATAACTTATTTCCCAATGTGAATTTTGAAATGTTTATCAATACCACAAGTGGATTGGGTATGTTTGTAGAGGTGGATACTTTAAAGCTTTAAAAATGATTTTCTCTCCACTTTTGTTTTCAACTAGGCATTTAAAGTATAACTTTACTTGTGGTTGAGAAAAATGAAAAAGTGAAACATATTTCAGATGTGTAGCATAGTCGAAGCAGAAATTGTCTTTGTGAACAGTTTTTCCAGGCAACCACAAATACTGTATTGCATGGCAATGTTTAATAGAAATTATTATAAAATTGTAAATATTGATTAGAGTTGCACAATTAATTGCATAAAAATAAAAATCACAATACAGACCTGTTCAATTAGTAAATCGCAAAAGACTGCAATTTATTGCAAGTAATATATATATAATAGGTTTTTTAATAATTTTGTTTTTTATATCCTTTTGTTTTTTTTATATCCTTAAAATTCCCTTAATGAGATCATTTGTGCCATAATTTGCAGTTAAGATAAAGACATTTGAATACAACATAATAAATGTAATAGTTACGTATCACAGTTTAAATTGCATTCGCAAAATAATTAAAAATAAGCCCGATTTATTTTATTTTATTTATTTTTTTATCAAATCATGCAGCCTTGATATTAATACAACAATGTAAGCATTGTTCAACAATCAAACTACATGATTTTGTGAAAACTGTCTTGACTTACCCCTCTGGTAATAGGTGTCCGGTATGATCAGGAGTTGCCCTGTTGAAATAAAGCTGTGAAGAACTGTTACTAAAATACCGCCTTTGACGTATGGTATTGTTGTACAAGCCGAGTGCGCCATTTTTGGATACAATTTCCATTAGAAACTCCACTGTTTTCATAGAAATCTGCCCAAAGGATCTTAAATAGTATGTCATGGTCCACTTCCAAACAGACCAAGCTCTGTCTCTGTATTTTTCAGAAAGACTGGCGTGCACGTGAGGCACTGAACAGCAGCTATGTTTATAAGCAGAGCTCTTACACAGTTGGATATGCACTGTATGCAATCACCATTAATAATCCACTTTACAACCTGTTCTGAAAGTTGCAGGGTTATTGCATGTGCAGATCAATTCTGTTTGAATAGCTGAGACAATATTGATCTGGGTCATTACGCAGTGCTGACCCTTTTCCCAGGGAATTGACCCATCTGCTGCGTCTATTTATCTTTTAGTTTGGGGTGGGCCTTTGGCATACTTCAGTCTAGTTATATAAGAAAAAAATCATGAGTTTATAATATGAACAGCAAATTTGTGAGGTTTTACACATGCATTTACTGTACTTTTCTTAAAAGGTGAGATTGTGTATCAGAAGGAGTAAAACAACGTGATTTAATCGTTACTTTCACTGCATGAGTTTTACATTGTTTTCTATCAAGTGTCCTTCAGTGTCATACATACAGTGGGTGCCAGACCAACCACTAGTGAACATACTGTACAGTATGCAGCTTTACTTTATAATCTACTAGTACAGTTTTCATTACAAATACTATTACAGACAACAGCTTGAGTATAAAGTAAAATAATCAACAACAAGCACATTACTTGGCCACTGTAACTGTTATTGTTTTAACAGTTACTTTTAGCCAGACTTAGGACTTGTGTCTTTGGCTGTACTGTATGGATCTTACACTATAGAGAAACATCAAGTATATATCAACTCAAACACCTTTCCTATTATATTGAACTTTCAACCTCGTAGTACAAAGACTTACCAGGGACTGATTTATAATCATGCTATCTGATATCACCCAGATAAGGATGGGTTCCCTGGTGAGTCTGGTTCGTTTTGAGATATTTTTTTCTATTGTCATCTCAGGGAGTTTTTCCTCGCCGCAATCGCCCTTGGCTTGCTCGTCAGGGACAATCTGATACTTTTTTAATCATACATTTTCTAATTTATTTCCATTTTTTTTTTTTTATTCTGTAAAGCTGCTTCGCAACAATGACCAATGTTAAATGAGTTGCATTGACATTTAATAGACTGTATGATATGCTTTTGTTTTGCAAGCAGTAACTTACATAATATGGAATGAGATCAGTGTCGTATTTTTTAACGAACTCTTAAATGATTTACTTAAATATATTTCATAATCCACAAATATGTTTTTTAGTGCACAAATGCATTTTTTTAACCTATCAGATGTCTCCTGCAAATTCAGCCAATCACATGAAAGTAAATTAGAGGGTATGATTGAGTGATTGGCTATGCTGTATTACATCTGTGGCACAGTGTGACTACACAAGAATTCAAAACTCAAATATGAATAACTAATGCAATGGTCCTATCACACTGGTCCTCAACTCCAGCCCTAGATGAACACCTGCCTTTCTCATTTTAGTGTTTTCCCTGCTCTATCAAACCCAATTAAATTCAGAAAAGGCTGTTAATTAGCTGATTAGTTAAATCAGGTGTGCTGGGAGCTAAGAAAACACTATGTGCAGGGCAGGTGGGTCTCCCGGACACCACATTCACACACACACATACAAGGGACAATTTGGGAACACCAGTTAGCTTGATCTGCATGTCTTTTGGTCTGTGGGAGAAAACTGAAACCCACCAAGCACAGAGAGAACAGGCAAACTCCACACATGCACACAGAACTGAGGCAGGAATCGAACCCTGACCCTGGAAGTACAGTACAGTGCTAACCACTAGGCCAACCTTTAAAAAAAAAGTTAAAATATATTTATATATAAATATATTATTTATAATATATAAAAGTACCATTAATAGCACTGAAGTCACTCACGACAGTACATGGCAGAAGCACCGTTAACCGACATTAGGCTACTATGTATTTTCATTGCTAATTAAATTTAAGGTGTATTTCGGAGCCAAGAAATAGTAAAAAGATTACCTTATAATTACGTGAGCATTAATTGTCTTAGCTCATGACAGTTGCGCATAGTTCCAATACAAAATATGTAAAGAAAAACACAGATACCAGACATGTCTTGTCTAATTAATTGTTGATTAAATGGTATATTTTATGTTTTTCATATGTTTTTTTTTTTTATAAATTATTATTCTTAAATTATTAACAATATTCCTTGAATCCTAAACATTTAGAAAATTTAAACCAGTGGCTTTGTGACAAGGTTATGAAAAAGCTATATCATATATGTGCATTTAGGTAACAGATGCAAGGGGGAAAAAAACATACATGGAAATAAACAGGATGAATCATTTTAATTGCAAATGGCATACACACAGTTAAACTGGTAAAATAGACATAGGTTAACAGTTTTGCCTTAGGGGTTACATTCTATTTATTGATTTTATTAACATGAACTTGATGTAGTTATAGCAAACAATAGTTTATTCACATCTTTATTGTTTCTGAAACTTGTATTTTATTTGGATTAAAATATTGATGTTGCTCAAAATTAAAATTACAATGAGAAAAAGGCACAGGGTGATTACAAACAAGATATTTGTTTTGGATATTTTTGGTTTGCTGGCAGGCAAGGCAATTTTGAAGGGCTCAAGATGTCACCCGTAACATTTCTCAACATAATTTCTCAACAACATTAACCAACATACAGTATACAGACAAGATTGGTCATTTTGCATCAATTAAATACAGTGTAAATACAAGTAAAGTGAATCGCCATTTTGACTAAACTACTCTAATCACCTGTACAAATGAGTAAAGGTACACTGGCTAGATCAATTTTAAGTTGCTTCTGAATCTATAAAACACTCTTGGCAGGCCGTGGTAACACCAATCTTAGTGCAATGTCGACAACACAAGCTGGCATGTATGAGAGAGGGATCCAGAGGAGTTTTGCATCCCAGCCAGCACTGTATCGGGTTCTTGGGTGAGCAGCGTACAGAGCGTGCTCCATGCAGTTGGTCACTTTACTCAAATCAGCATCACAAATAGCATTCATAATCAACCTCTGTACCTTGATGTCTGGAGTGAAAGCAAAAGAACAAAAAAAAAGTAAACAAACACTGATTAAGAATGGTCAGTGTTTTAGAGGCATCAAAGACCATCTGGTAATTTGGAAGCAAGTAATTAAACATGCAGGGCTGTTACAGTAGGTGTCAGCAAAATCTGCATCCCAAGAAGCACACAAGAAACTGAGACTAGACCATATTTTGAATTGGAAAATAAATGCATTTTAATCCTTTTTTCAGCCCTGGTGTGGAAGTTGTTCATCCTGGTGGGCATGCATTCCTGATTTTCTATTGTTGCCTGATTTGGTTATATACAGTACGATAATTCCCCCTCTGTCTCTTTCAATCTTTACAATGTACAGTATGTTCTGAACATCATCATCATCACAGATACACTGTCTGCTCTCAACTGTTCCTATTGTTTGTCAAAGTTTCTCTCACTCACTCCACTCACTCACCATCTATACCACTTTATCCTGTATTCAGGGTCGCGAGGGGCCTGAAGCCTCTCCCAGGAGACTTACAGTAGGGCATGAGGCAGGGTGCACCCTGGACAGGGTGCCAATCCATCGCAGGGCACACACACAGACACACACTCATTCACACACATTTGGGTAATTTGGGAATGCCAGTTAGGCTAATCTGCAGGTTTTTGGACTGTGGGAGGAAACCAGAATACCCAGAGGAAACCACCAAGCACGGGGAGAACATGCAAACTCCATGCACACGGAGATGGGAATCGAGCCTGGCTGGGAATCGAACCCAGACTCTAGAGGTGCAAGGTGACAGTGCTAACCACAACAGCACCATGTCGCCTGTTAAAGTTTCTGTTTGTAAAAAAAGTTTATTTGAAATCTTTGCAAATTTATTAGAAATAAAAAAGGAATAAATCACATGTACATAAGTATTCACAGCCTTTGCTCAATACTTTGTTGAAGCACCTTTGGGACCAATTATAGCCTCATGTCTTTACAAGCTTGGCACACCTGTTTTTGGGCAGTTTCTCCCATTCTTCTTTGGAGGACCTCTCAAGCTGCATCAGGTTGAATAGGAAGCATCAGCGCACAGACACTGATGGGTACAAGTCTGGGCTCTGGCTGGACAACTCAAGGACATTCACAGTGTTATCCCGGCTGCGTGCTTAGGGTCGTTGTCCTGTTGGAAGGTTGGTTGCAGGTTTTCATTAAGGATGTCTCTGTACATTTCTGCATTCATCTTTCCCTCAATCCTGACGAGTCTCCCAGTTTCTGCCAGTGAAGAACATCCCCACAGCATTATGATGCCACCACCATGCTTTACTATAGAGATGGTATTGACCAGGTGATGAGCGGTGCCTGATTTCCTCCAGACATGACGCTTGGCATTCAGGCCAAAGTGTTTAATGTTTGTTTCATTAAAGTGAAGAATTTTGTTTTTCATGGACTGAAAGTCCTTTAGGTGCCTTTTGGCAAACTTCAGACAGGCTTTTAGGTGCTTTTTACCAAGGAGAGGCTTCCATTTGGCCACTCTAACATACAAGCCTGATTGAGTACTGCAGAGATGGTTGTTCTTCTGGAAGGTTCCTCTCTTTCCACAGAGTAACTGCTAGAGTGGGTTCTTGGTCATCTCCCTGACTAAGGCCCTTCTTGCAAGTTGCAGAAACATCTCAAGGATGATCAGTGGAAACAGGATGCACCTGAGCTTAATTTTGAGTGTTATGGCGAAGGCTGCGAATACTTATGTGTATGTGATTTTTTTATTTTATATATTTTTAATAAATTTCAAACAAACTTCTTTCATGTTGTCCTTATGGGGTATGTTTTGTACATTTTATGAAAAGAGTGAATTTAATCGATTTTGGAATAAGGGTATATCCAAAATGTGGAAAAAGCGAAGCGCTTTGAATTTTTTCCAGATGCACTCTATGCATGTGTAACTTTTTAAAAATTAATTATGTGACTAAAACCTACTAAAATTGGCTAAAATCCATATAAATTAGTCATCAAGAAGAATTCGATCAATACTGTAGGTATGATACGCAAATTTACAATAACCCAGTGTCTCAATCTCTGGTAGATAGATGGCAAATTAATACCTGTTACAATCTAGGTCAAGCAGTCATAAGCAGAATTTATATTACAGTACACAAACATGTCACAAAATAGTATCATACATAGCCACAAATCTTTACTTTTCACTGTAATATACATTGATAATTAGGTGGATTATTAATTAACTCAGGAAGCAGGTTTTGTGGCTACATGGTTCTTTTTACTATGGTCTCCTCTAAAAACCATTACAACTGAGGTAGAAATGAAACATGGGTGAGTTAGGCATCCAAGATACTGTAGGTTAGTTATTTAAACTTATATTTTAGGGTGTGTCTCTTAAATATAATATCATGCATACTTACACTTATCCAGATATTTTTCTCCATAACTTTCTTTCATGTCAGGCGTCAGTTTGTTCCACAGACGATGCAGCTCCTGTTCGAGTGGTTCTAGGCTTGTCACCTGGGTCTTAAAGAACCCAGGTTCTATTATACACACTTTGACTCCAAAATGTTGAATGTCCCTCCTGAAACAACAATTTAAAATATTTGTATTCATGATTAAATTACAGGACCATCTAATTTTTAAAAAATACAAGTATGAGGGGCATTCAAGTCAATGAAGGCTTACACCAATTGACATTTACAGAAGACTTTAAGCATAGTACGGTGATGAGACTCTTAGCCGCAGTAAAACATTTGAACGGTGCAAACGTTTTAAAGATAAGCAGTATGTCAGTGAATGACCATCCCAGCTGAGGTGGCTCGGAGCCCACTGCACTCATTCTACTGAACATTCACTAAGTGGAATGCCTGATTCTTATAAATCGATGAATAACTTGTCTGTAACTTGCAGAAAAGACCACCACTCTTTACCGAACACCACCTGAACATTACAGGAACTCTAAGCTGTGAGTTATTGCTAGATTCCCTAACCTCACTCAAAGCCATTTCCATATGTTTGGGTCATTAATGGAGTTCTGAAAGGCCAGTGTTTTAGACATAAAGCAGGCAGTCTGATTATAGCCCCTGAATACTGAGAAAACGTTCTACCTTATTGTATCCATAACTGTGCTTAGTTATTCTGCACAAGCAAAAGTCCCGTTTAAACTTGGGACACTCGCAATTCTTTATCTGGCAATATAGGATGTGTTGGAGGACATGCTTTCAGTAAAGATACAGTTATGACTATACAGACAGCCAATACTTCTTTTAACTGCTATCTGGATTTGAACTCAAAATCTTCTTCGAGTTGTGGCTGCAGAAGCATAAAGGAATACTTCAGTGTTTTTTAAGCTTATTATTTTAATTTATCAGTAGGATATGTGTGATTATTATATACATTAATTGCAGCATGGCGAAAAGAATAATTGAGGTTAGCGGTCATGTGTCAGTAAAACCAAAAAAATACAGCCTGAACAACATTAGGGACACCCGAACCGACCCCTAGAGGTGCAAGGTGATGGTGCAAGCCACTGTGCCACCCCTGGACCAATATGTTTACATTTAGTACATTTACTGACTGTCCAAACAAATGTTCTTAGGTTTCGATAAAAATGTGAAAATTAAGATGTTCTGTCCTCAGTACAGAAAAAAAAAAAAAACTGGACGGTAGGATAATCAGCTTTCTTTACGTGTTGATGTAACACAGTTTAAAAGCATATAATACCGGTTTTAAAGTATTTTCTGAAAAAAAAAGTATCCTCTCTGTTTATAAAAGCAATAAGGATTTTCAAAGCAATGTTTTAACATTTCTTTTTGCTCTACCATTTAGGTTAACATAAAGAATGTACCTGAGGCAATCTGAAAAGCATTCCACTGCATACTTGGAAATGCAATATCCACCCCCGTTTGCTGCCACCCTGCCCAGAACTGAAGCCACGTTAACAATTCGGCCCCGGGCTTTCTTGAGAAGTGGCAGAAAGTTCATGGTTGTCTCGATCACACCAGTCATGTTGACCCTTAAAGTGCTCTGGAAATCCTCAATCTGCATCCACAACGAAGGACCCATGGGCAACGAGCGTCCTGCATTGTTCACGATTCCCCACAATCCTGACATTGCAATAAGCACAAATCTGTTGAGAACTCAAGTAAATGCTTCACCCAAATATAACAATGTAACAGTGACCTACAGTAAACTGCAAAATCCCTCTTATTTCAAATTTAGTCATTGACCCATCACATGATTCACAACCCCAGCAGGTACCCTAACACTGTCTTCCACCCAAAATAAAACGTAGGGACAAGGTAGGTTTTCATTGGACTTAGACTGACCGTAGAACGCTAAATAAAAAAAAAATTTGAAAAGATGAGAATGTTGAATGAATGACACAAAACACAGATGCAAATACACCCTCAAAACAGCAGGATATCAACATTTACTTAAAACATTTATCCCGCTTAATATCCATTCACACAACATTTGACTGGTTTTCCCGTAATTTTATGACAGTGTTCAGAAACCCCAGCTAGAGAATTGGACAAACACAACAGCGTCCCCACACACAGTGTATCTCAGGTCTCTTATATATCATGTGATATGTCTGTTTATATATATATCATATATATATATATATGTCTGTTTAATAGTCTGTTAAAATAATACATATTATTTGAAGTGCATCATGGCTTCAAAACGCAGCAAAAAAAGTATCAATTTGATTACAAGTGAAACAAAAAGTTATTAAACATCACAAAAGGTGGAAAATCAGTGAATGGTATTGCTCAGCATTTACTGTACACATGTCACACTTGTACACGGCAGCTACTCTGAAGCAGAGGCATTGTTTCCTTTCAAATTGAAAATCATCTACTCCCTCAGAATCTTCAGATTAGACAGCTGTAGAAACTGTTAAGTTCTTTAAACATTTGTTTTCAACATCAGACACTTTTATTAGCCTTACTAATCCAATTTTGAAGCCAAATGTGCTTTTCTCAATGTTTATATTCTCAGTTGAAATGTATTCTCGTTTAAATAATGCACAAAAACTCTCTCTCTGTTTGTCTCCTTCCTCCACCTGCTGAGCGATGCGTAGTTTCGTGTGGCTGAAGGAGCCAAAAAAGTCCTTTGGGAAGCCTGGAGAATTATTCAATATTTAAAAATACAAGTAAGTCTTGGAGGGCTGGCTCAAGGTTCTTGCATAGTGCTATGTGGTACTGGCATATGTATGTCCTGTACTGTAGTTTCAAACATTATGGTAATGTGATCTTTCCCTAGTAGCAAATAAAAACTTTGTCTAGTAGTCAAAGACTGGGACGTGTATTGTGGGGTTATAGTGTTACAGTATCTTTTTGTTCAATTTATTATATAATATGGTGTTCATACGGTACAACATCCAAATTACATAACATTTATATATTTCACACAATGTATTGTAGACATTACGCAATGCCTGACTGAAAATTAGTAAAAGTAAAATTCCTGAACGATATTTTCTTTACAGCTAGTCAGCCTACAAGTCTGAGTCACAGCATTGAGATTCCAAGTGTGTACTGATACAGTAATGGCAGCAATCTTTCAAATAATTGATAGAATGTTCTTGGTAGTGATGCCAGCAGAATTATCAGTATCATGGTTAAGGTGTTGGTCCCGTTTCGAGCCAGGACTGCCACTATTGGACCCTTGAGCAAGATCCTTCACCCCCAAGTGCTCAAATACCATCAGGCATCAAGCTGACAACCCGACCTGCCACAGAAACTATGGATATATCTCTAGGGTGGGGAGTATCCGTCGCCCATTGTGCCAGATGGCACATGGATGGATCCCAACCCCTAACCCTACTTACACCTAATGCAATATTATACTGTTGCATGAGGGTGGGTGACAAGTACTTTTATATTTTATATATATTTTACAAGCAAGTACTTTCGTAATTTTACTTAAGCAGAAAGATCAATGGTGGTCTACAAAAGTGCTTGTTCTACCACTGTGTTGGTTTTGCCCAAACTGTCCCAGTGGATCAGCCACCACTTTTACCCATTTACACTTTACAATTTGTTACTTAATTATTTGCACTGTGACATGTCAGAACCCATTTACAATTTCTCAGTCTTAATACTACTATGTACTAGTAGTGTATTATTAATTATACTCATAATCTCCCACCCACCAAAGCTACATTGTATAAGTGACCACAAGAAGTCTTCTTACAGTTGATTTAACAGTCTGGTATTTAGAAGCTTTTTGTAGAGTTTCATATCAGTATGATACATTAACTACTAAGTCCTAGTGTTGCACACTAACCTCTGTCTCCAACCTCCTTCTCTGTCCATTTCACAGCATTCTGAATGCTAGCTGTGCTAGTAACATCCAGTATACAGGTCTTCAGGTAAGGTCCCGTCACTCTCTTTAGATCATCTGCGCCTTTTTCTGTCAAGCAACCGGCCAACACACGGAAACCACGTTTGTCCAGTTGTTTACAAAGCAGGTTTCCAAAACCTGAATCACAGCCTGTGACGAACACATACTTCTCTTTGACTTTGTCGATTTCCAGGCTGTCACGGTACAGCCATATCAAAGCCCACAACAGCACAAAGCTACCGACTGCATACAGAACCAGGTGATCCTTACTATATAAAAGGAAAAGAAATACACATCATACCCATTTACAGTATGTATACTTACAGTATGTGTATTTACAGTACATTCTGTCTAGACATGTGATAATCCAAAATGTACTGTTTTGTGATACGTATAAAAGTGTTACAAGATCTTGAAAAATTCATCAGCAAAACTTGCACTTGCACTTCCTTGTACTGAGAAAAATACATTTTTCCAAAACAATTTTTTCATGAAAATATTTATGATCAAAGGTTAACCATATGCATACATTTTATGGAAAGTGTAAGTGCCAGGAAGTTGGATCAATATACACCGGAACAGCTTTGGATAGACGTCCAGTCATGTCTCTCTCTCATAGTTAGAGCCTTATTGTAAGCATGGAATGCTTGTAATTTTTAACTTTTTTGAATGTTTATTAATGGAAAACATCTCTTTCTCTCTCTCTCTCTCTCTCTATTAGTTTTGAAAAATTAAAGTCCTCCTTCCTTTTCTCAGTACAGGCAAATGTGTTAAAATTCTTCTGTGCAAATAATTAGAATAGTATGGAGCTCCTATTGTGACATTGGGGGAAAAGAATATGAAGCAATGGCGTGAAAACGAGATACCATGTTGTGTCCATGACTTACTGAGGCATGGGAATAAAATAGTATAACACATGGCCACGAGATACTATGCTGTAGCCATGACTTAAGAACATGTGGTAATGAGATCATTCATGTCCCAGATGTGACAGGATGATTGTTGTTTTGGAGTTATGCTTTGTGTCAGTAAGTAAATAAAGGTAATCATCCATCTATACTAACAGTTATAAATAAAATCTTTTTTACTTGTCCGTAGTTTACAGGAGTGCTATGAGGTTGTTATTATGTTGTGGCCACACCATAGCATCTCGTCGTAATATCGTAGTAAGTCATGGCCACAGAATATTTTGTCCTCTAATGTCACCAGAGGGGCTCCATAGTACAGCTTAGACAACATTAGAGTTTGTCTTTAAATTACAAAGGCATGCAAAAATAATTACCAAGCATATTTCTCACTCTTTCCTACCCGATATATTCAAATATTAGCTCCATGTCCATGGGGGGATCCTGAATGATGCAGGTCCAAATAACAACTGTAGGGGAAAAAACATATTAAATAAATGTGCTTTTAAGAAATAAAATGAAAAAATATATATTTTAACACACATTTCTCATGCAATCACACTAATTCTTTGCAAGTTTTATATCATAAAAAATTTAATCTTTTTCTACCACTTTTGTGGCAATGCTTCTGCTCCCAGCACCTACAGTAACAGTTGTATGTTTGTTTTAAACCCCTTGCAGGGCTGGTGTAAAAATGACTGCAACGCCCCTATTGTTCTTTCACATTCCTCCTTTTGTCAGATTGGAATGAATGATAGAACATTCTCACTGTGACATTACTCGCTCTGGCAGCTGTGCAGCATCTTCTCCTGCTCTTGAGCAATCACACATCGTATTTCCTTGAGA
>JAOVVA010000001.1:19743577-19755053 GCA_028565275.1 Leiocassis micropogon
GTTACTATAAGCACAGGGAAAAAAACAGTGCTCGAACATGATGTGTACACATGATGCCCCCTTCACATTTCTGACTGGCCCCCTATATGGTCTGGTCTAGAACCGGCCCTGCTTTTGGTTCCTATTGGCATTCTATTTCCTCCACACCCACAATGAGCAAGCTGTGAGCAACATGTGCTATAAAATACTGTATCATGAACTGTTTAAACAGTGAAACACTACATTGTAAGCCAGTCACAACAGAGTGAACAAAGTTTTGCACATCCAAAGAACTCTGCCCCTTATCTAAATGTAAATTAGTATTTTTACTTACTTTATTGTTAAGAATAATTTTTTAATACAAGTGCTTTACTCTTATACTGTGTAAACTGGTTAATTCCCCCACTGTTGAGTCATGTCTTTTCTTTTTCTTTGGCCTTGTCCCTTTTATTTCAGATTATTTGATCCGCAAGATGTGGCACAGCTTTTACACCAGATGCCCTTCCTGTCGCAACCCTCCCATTTTCCAAATGTGTCTGGAACTGGCACTATATGCAGTGGCTGGGGTTTATTCGACGCAGGGTTAAGGACCCAACAGTGGTGACCTCAAACCCCTGACTCTCCGATCAGACCCGGCATAGAAAACCACACTTGTGAGCTGTGTAATTTAATAAACTGGAAACCAGAGTACCTGAAGGAAACCCACCAAGCACCAAGGGGAAAACAGACTCAAGGTGGGAATCAAACCCTCAACCATGGAGGTGCGAGGACAGTGCTAACCATTATACCACCATGCCGCCCATATTAAATATGATGTTATTATACATCACTCTGTGTTTAGGAGCTCTGCGTCATTATGGAGGAAACTCCAAAAAAAAATGGTGAGCGTGATAGCATTGATGGCAGTATTAGCATAAATGTTGAGGCTTTGGAAGCTGATCCGTTTAAGCAGACTGTAAAAGACTAAATGACTAAAGCACTGCCACATCATTGTCTTAAGCTAAAAATAAAGCATGCGTTACATCCCACTACAGTTTTATCAGCAAGTAGTTACATAGCATTATGGATAATGGACCCGTTCAAGGTGGATTTTTTCCGGTTAAGGCAGGATTGGTACAGCCATAAAGCTTGACTACAAATCGTTAGCTTTTCCCATCAACATAAGTACATTTTTATCATAGTCTCTACTGCACTTTGAGCATCAGCTTACTGTTTTAATCTCTCGGTCCTGAAGCGTACAGTTACAGGAGTACTGCCCGTCTGCATAAGGACACGCCACTTCTGCATCCTGACAGTTCAGAATGGTCATCTTCACACATTCTCTATGAAATCAAAATTTTCCACTTTTATCACACTTATTATGATTTACACAAAAAGTCTGGTGTAATTTGTGAGGGTAATTTTATTACCTGCAGAAGCTGTGAAGGCACTCTCGGAGTGTGGCGCCCTCTCCTGCCTCGACCATATCACAGCAAATGGGGCAGCTAATATCCTCTTTGTTACTAACCAGGTCATGATTGTCTGTCTCCAGCAGACTGAGGAAATTTTTCTCTCGTTCTTCTATGATGGACTGAGAGATTACATACCATCAACAAAATTCACATAATACATCGTGCGATTCTTATAATTCGGTAACTACAGGTAAATACACAGTGACAATTTTATAAATAACATCACATTAAAATGTTTTTGAACATCACTGTCATAGATGCCTTTTTTAATTCAATATAACACCAGTATAAATATGCTAATACATCCTTAAATACATGATCTACAGTAACGCAGGAGGTAATACAGTAATGGTTAAGAATATTCATTATACATCGGTAATGAATTCACATGATTAGTTATTGAATATTATTAATCTGAATTATACAAACCTGTGATATCTGCATAATTAACTGATACAAACTGTAAATCAAACTAATCTATTTTGCAAGTTCCCATTTATTTTACATATAAGCAAAAGCCTTGTTGATGAGAAGGGACAGAGGGTCTGCAGGAACTTAAATCGTCCTTACAGGTGACCTGAGCAGAAAAGCATCCTGGAAGCATGCTAAACAGAATAATAAGACATACTTGTTGGTACTGTAAACTGGCCAGCTCTTCTTGCTGAAGTCTCTGTATTTCCTCTTGATCTGGCTGGTATACATCTGGTATTTTATAGTTCAGTGGTCTCTCAGCACTGCAAATTTCGCACCCAGGCCGTGTGGGTTTGTTCACATACGTGCAATGCAAACAGGACCATCCTATCTAGAATAACGGCACAGACATTCCGCTTGTGTGATTGATGGTAAAATCATAATCATGCAAACAGAACTATAAGAAATAGCAATCATTTCTAGGCATACTGATAGAATACTGAATACTGAAAGTATTTTGGATTATGTGCAAAAAAAAAAAAAACTCCACACAAATGTATTCCTGCCATTTCTTTAAAAATTTAAATTATTGTTTTTTTTATTTTATTTGGCATATTTATACTGTACTCTGTATCTAGCATGATCTAATCCTTGTGTCACTGCCTTACTTGTACTTTGCACTGTGCAGATTGATCAGGCTTCTCATATACAGTCTGGAGAGTTTTTATGGGTTTTATCATGATGAGAACTTTGACCCATCATTATTTTGACAATAGACAGTACTGTACAAACTTTGTTATACATGTTTATTTTTATGATTTTACTATGAAGTCAGTAAAAACAAACGTTTCTGATTTCCAAACATTAGTATTCCAGCAAAATAAATGTATTCTTACAGTAAGTTATCTGTAGGCCAGGAAAGAAAGCATCATATTATGTGAAAGGCATTGGACTACGGTTCAGAAGGTCCCGGGTTTAAGTCCCAGGACCAAGTTGTCCCTATTGGGCCCTTAAGCAAGGCCCTTAACCCTCAACTGCTCACATGTATAATGTGAGGAAAACAATCTGGATAAGGGTGTCTGCCAAATGCCTATATGTAAATGTAAACGTAGGATGTTCAGTAAAGCTAAGCAGCTAATTATTTATAAAATGTACAAATTGTACCTACGACTATATTTTTAAGCAAAGGGTCATCACACCATTTATTGACCTTGTTTCATTAATTACTGTTTACCGCTTTTTATAGTATTTTTTGATGTACAATTTTTTTTTCGCTTTTGCCTAAGACTTAGAGTTCAGTATTTAAAACAGCACAACAGAGGAATGTCACAACAGTGAGTCAATAAAGTGAATCCATTGTCAACATTACAGTAGTACTACAAAATAAATGTGCATGTAAGAGACACAAAACAAAAGACACATGTAATATACACAACAATTAAACAAGAATTTTATATATTTGCGTTCTGGGTTAGTCATAAAAATGAATCTCCAACAAGCATTTAATACATTTTATATTATGACGATTTTATATTAAGAAAACAAAAATGGATGATTCAAATCTCACCACTGGTTTGGGTGGAGGCTTTGGTTTTCGTTCAGGAGGTGGTTGAGATTGTTTGCGTCGGGCTCCCAAATCTCCTGTACCTCTACTGAGCACCTCAATGTTCTCAATTATACCTTAAGAGAGAAGGAAAAGCAATTTAGGTGGCATTCAGGTTGCTACGTATTCATTTCCACAGCTTCAGATGTACATGCAGAGCACTCACCACTGATTCGAGACCAGTGTCAATACACTTGCAATTAAGAGTATAGTATTAAATGTCATACAGAGGGGTTGTAAGATTTAAGTTTATAGTCAGTTTTATAACACACAGTACAAACCTGATCTGCAGGCATATGAACATGGTAAAGGTAAGCGATGTGCATATCTGTGTATAAATGAACTTAACATGTAATATATATTAAAAGCAGCTAGTAATTTAATACACCAAAATAGATAGCTTCATTACAATGTAATTTGGTCCTGCACATATCTTCAAAATAAGCTGTAACCAGCTGGCCAATCCTAGTGATATGATTTGCAACTGTGCATTGCTTTTGTAAGGAGGTGTAGCTAACTTTATGAGACTGAAGAAAACCTAATCCATGCCTGCTCTACTGGGACTGGCAGCAGGGTCCCCTACCCCTTAACTGAGATTCATGTTTATTGGGGCTCAACTTGTCCATTGCAAAGTTTATCAGATTCATTCAGTCATTAAAACATGTATAGTTTCAGAATAAGCTACAGCAATAAACAAAAATTATTTTACTATGTTGCACTGCCCATTTTAATACAAAATCATACACTAAACAGTCTCATGTTGTTATAATTTTTTCATTTAGCACTTTTGCATGCTTTTCTCATTTTTGCTAATATTTGGATGTCTGTGAATATTTATTAAGCACTTTAAAAACTATTTAAAAAATATATCAAATATCAAAATTAGTGTCAAACTCTATGTTATTAGATATGCAATTAGTTATTTAGATAATTGCACAGGCCCATATCATGATTTAGCAGCACTAGAATAGAATAGAATAGAATAGAATATTCAATTATTTGTCACATGTACTTTACAGCACAGTGAAATTCCTTCTTCGCATATCCCAATTAGGAAACTGGGGTCAGAGCGCAGGGTCAGCCAGCTTACAGCACCCCTGGAGCAGATAGGGTTAAGGGCCTTGCTCAAGGGCTCAACAGTGGCAACTTGGCGATGCTGTTGTTTCAAACCACATGACTGCTACTGCAACTAATTACTGTATATCAATGTATTTATAATATGAAAAAAATTCATCAGGCTTAAATCATCTTGTACAGTATATTTTTTGAGCTCTGATTTTAAGATGCACAACTGAACTGGATTTATTTGGTAGGTAAAATCCAGGCAAAATTAAATTGACCATTTTTACAATTGCTCAAATATAGAACACCCAAAGCATGTTTTGTATCTGTGTGTTAAATTGGTGTAAAATGCATATCTATACTGTGACTGTACAAAGCAGTTTGCATAACAGCATGTGGAACTGCAAAACTATAATGTCCTTGATTGTAATAATAGGTTTGGCTTATGAATGTTCTTACTAATGTTACAAATAAGATAAGATCGTTCGTACAACAAAAACTGTTGCAGAAATGTTGCAGAAACATGCATAGGTGTTTTAAACTAAATGTTGTATAACATTCAAAAATCTGTAGTCTAAATATGAGTGAGGAGAGAAAAAAAAAAAAATATATATATATATACCGCCTATCTTCATGTTCTGCTCCTCTTGTTTCTGCTGTGTACGGCTGAGATTGGCGCACTGGGCAGACCTGATGAAGAGAAATGCTTGGTCATCATCACAGGTCACGTTGTGGCTAAACAGAGTGTCTTCATCCTTAGCAACACGCTTCCCTATGATCCAGCACTGTAGTGACGGGTGGAAGCCATAGTCTTGGCTAATCTGTACGTAAACAGGAAAACAGATCATACACACAGTCAAGAAGAACAACACATGTTGAAATGTCTTAAAGCTTCAAAAGTCTGAATTCCATAGCATTGCATAGCATCTAAATTGGGATAAGGTCTGGCATTAGACTTTAGGTGTCAGACCTCTATCCTGGATCTATCCTAGAGTGGATCTTCTATTCACGGTCTGAATTCCAAAATAAGTTCTGAATCCACTGCAATCCTGACCAGAATAAAGTGATTATAATATCTAACTTACTGAACAAATCATTCAGTGATTTCAAGCCTCATATCATAATGCATCCACCACCATGCTTCAGAGCTTTTAGTTCTTGTACATACTTGGTAAATACAGCTTTGTCCCAAAATGTTCATGCTTTTGAGCAACATTGTTTCAGTGGTGATATAAAATATGAATATGAATATAGTAGTTAGTAGTATAGATCTCAGCTATGCCAAAAGGATGCTGCTAAAGGAGGTACTTGATATTACAAAAAAAGTTTGCAAACTTTTGCTGAATGATGTTAAAACATTTTGTTCAATAAAGACATAAAAATACAAATATCTGTGTGCAATTATTTGAATTTTTTTTTTTGCCTAGTAGGATGACTTGGATATAGATCACATGACACTTAATGTGGGTCAAAGATTACTCACACTCACATTTCGTTTTAAACTCATGCAGGATTTGTGAAATAGAATCACACACGTCTTAAAAATCATATATTAGTCACTTTCATTTTCATTTCTTGGGAATTCCCAAAGCAATAAAGACCAATTACATTCCTGAAAGAGTGAGGAAGCAGAGTTATCGTTACCACCCGAAAATTAATTATTTTCCAGTGAGAGCATGTCATCTTGAACGGTTTTATTCCTCTTATACAAAAGCAATTTGCTAAATATTATATTATTTATCAATTAAAGAATGAGACATGATACTTTTACAAAATTAGTTTCTTTAAATCTTGCATTACAAGTTAGAACCTATTATTATTGTTATACTAGCTATACGCCGATCAACTATTACATTAACACCACATAACATTATCACATTAACACTGAGTATCAATTACACACCAGTAAACTTGTGACAGACTCATGGGCAGCCAAGAATCACCCATGCCCGTAGGAACGAAAAAAGCCCGTCAACGCCCATAGAAAAGCCAATGCAGCACAAATCGCCCAAAAAAGTCAATACTTTGACAGAAAGGTACCAGAAGACTCAGTGCACCACAACCTGCCGTGCACGGGCCCAGCAAGCAAAGAGGCCAAGGACGATCACCTGGCCTCAAAATGTCCCAGATCCCAATCTGTTCAAGCAATGTCCAATGGCCTGGTGGCAGACAACACAGCACACCCCCAGAGGCCCTGAAGAGCCACACCCCAACAGAAGGGAAAGTATTCAAGTGATGGTTTTGTGTTATTTTTTTCCCTGATTAAAAAAAAAAAAAAAAAAAAACTCACTTGAATACTTTCCTGACACAAGGGGACCCCAACATCCCAGGAAACAAGTTACTGCTTTAACCCGGAGTCTCCTTTCATTAAGACTTAACAATCTTTTTTTTGCATACCCTTGCAAAATGTCAGATAACAATTTGTTTTTACTTATTCACTCACTCACTCATCGTCATTACCACTTAATCCTGTATTCAGGGTCGCGGGGGCCTGGAGCCTATTCCAGGAGACTTAGAGCACGAGGCGGGGTATACCCTGGACAGGGTGCCAATCCATCGCAGGGCACACAGACATACACACACTCACCCACACACTACGGACAATTTGAGAACACCAATTAACCTAACCTACATATCTTTGGACTGTGGGAGGAAACCGGAGTACCCGGAGGAAACCCACCAAGCACGGGGAGAACATGCAAACTCCATGCACACAGAGACGGGAATTGAGCCTGGCCGGGAATCGAACCCGGACCCTGGAGGTGCAAGGCGACAGTGCTAACCACTACACCACCGTGTCGCCGTGTATTTACTTATTCTTTCAAAAAAAAAAACAAAAAAAAAAACTGCTGCATCCTTGTGCCTCTGCAACATGTGGCAAAGGAAAGTCCAAAACTTTCTCACCCATAATCACCGTCCCACAGTCTCAAGTAGCGTTTCCAAATGTGTTATATAGAGATGAGTTGTCAACACTATTAAAGGCTCTCCACAGCATTACAGTAATAACTGTGCAGCAATAATTAATAACCTCTATCATTCATTAATAACATTATTTTAAACCACTAGTTAACCTAAAGCTTTCATTTGTAATAAAGTCTGAATCACACAACAATGTTCATTGTCACACCGTAAAAAAAGGCCTAAACACCTTCCATTTGTATTACCTCAGTAACGGAATAACAAAGCGAAATAAAACAAGAAAACCAGGAAGTAGAAAAATGTTGACAAGAGTGTGAGAGATACCAATTGCTTTTGTTGCATAACGTTTCCCAAAGAGGAAACATAATTCAGCTGCCTTACTGACAGTGATGGAATTAGAAATGTTCAAAATTCCTGTACTCTGCAACCCACAGTTATTTTGCTTTGCCAGCAAATTAAGTAGCTGCAGAAATACCAACAATGGCAATATTCCAAAAAAATTCTTCTTTTTTTTTCATTCATTTCCATTTTCTCCTTTAGTTACTTCAGGTAAGGATTTATATCATCAAGCCTTGATGAGAAACCAAGGAATTTCTGTAAGTTTATTGTTCTAGCAACTGATTTATACTTAACGTTACATTACCAACTAACGATGTAACAGCAGCAGTAAAATACATCCATATTCTGTTAAAACCCAACAATTGACCTTGCAGTAATGATGCCAATATCACCCCACAGTCTCTCACCTTGTGTACCAACATGCCTATGCATGTGCTGATCAGTAGCACCAAAACAGTCTCAAGTAGCGTTTCCAAAAGTGTTATATAGAGACTGAGTTGTCAACACTATTCCTGAATGTGTCACTGGGCTGCATATCGCCAACTGGCATACACTTTATGAATTACAGCACAATACTGAGAGTCGTTTGTACCTTCTGTTTCAGTTCTGAGATCGTCATGCCAGGAGTCACCAGCACAGAGATGAAGGCATCAGACAGCGCATCTTCGACACCAACCCTCAACCTGCAGTAAATCAATGGAGCATTGTGTTCATCTCTCTGAATCTCCAGTCACAATGCGGGGAAAGAATGTGAAGTGAAGAATATACCTGATGCACTGTTGAGAATAGACCTCCGGAGTGAGTCGCATGCAGACAGGAACGTTCAGCTGGAGGAGCTGCTCTACACATCGGATGGCCTTGTCTTTGTCTCCTGTATTGATGGCCTCACTGAGCGACTGTGCCGTTTTCTCAGCTGGGATTCACACAACATAAATATCCCCATTAATCAGATGTTTTTGTTTTTATTTCTTTCTTACTTTTCATTCTTTCTAATTACAATTATAATTATACTGTAGATGTCCCGTGACCCGACTTTGGATAAGAGGTTGAAGATGGATGGATGGATGGACATATACATGTACATACTGTATATCTACTGTATGTGTGGATGTGTACAAACACACTGTATGGTCTTGCATGAGACCACACTGAAAGTCTGTGATATTTTATTTTATTTTATTCTAAATACAGAATTAAAATTTTAGAAGTAAATGTTCACATATTTAATATTCATGATTCTGCACTATTTCTAAGTTCTTATGTAAAAGAATGAAAGCATGTTGACCGTTTTGTACAAAAGATCGTATTGTCCTCATGTCTTATCTCATTCTTTATATTTATGTGTGTATTCAAATGACACTCTAATCTAGAATGGATTATAAGGTTTTGCAGAAACTTGTTGAGTCCATTTCAGCTCAAGGGCACACCGTCACTAGAGCAAACGTGGAAGTACCAAAAACTAAGAAACTCTGAAATTCCAAATGATTTACATGCATTGCAGAATGTAATATTTGGTGTTTCCCCTTAATGCCATAATGACACAGCATTTGAGCTGACCCAGTTTACACTAGTTTGTAAAACCTGATGACTCACATTACATCAAATCCTTCGAAGATTTGTCTAAACAATAGACATAGTGCTGGATAAGATAAGACCTGACCTTTTTTCCTGCAAAGTACTGTAGTTAACATGATCAATACTACAAATATAATCAAGATATTTAACATCAATTTGTTTTGTTTCAAAAATAAAAAGATGTTTTATTTTTAAAACTTTAAGTTTATTTTCATGTTTAAGTTTATGTTCCATGTTTACGCCTTACAAGACCCTATGGTTCTCATATGAAAAGATAATATTTACTCACAACTTAACTGTGTGTGTAACTTTGTAAGATCCTCACATGAGTATCAGAGTTTTGCTAAATTTATTCCTGAGTAAAGACATTGATTAAGTTATCAGGTGCTAGTAAACCGAAACTGTGAGAGGATATAACAAGGATATTACACAACATTAGAGATCAAATGGGAAAACAAAAAACACCTTTTCAATATGGCCACAGACTTTTGGACCCAACTATATATCCGGAGTCTATCCCAGGAAACATACTGTATATATATATAAAATTGATTACATTTTTAAATCTAATTTTTTGCTGAATTTGTCAGATGTTTCTAAAAAGTAAATAGTCAGGCAAAGTCAGGCAAACTTGTGGTCAACTGAAAAGTACCTCTTCATGACTCCCTGTTTGTTCTATGACCTGTTCAACTGCTCAGCTTATTGTAAGTTTTTTGCTATTTTAAACATTTGGCATTGATACTGCTGTGGTCACAGCCATAACATGTCAACACAGTATTTCTTAATTTATAATCAATTTGGGGTAATTATTACAGGCACATTAAATATGCATTCAGCTAAATATGCAAAAAAAACTGGCTCCCACATTCACTTCAGAAGTTATATAGCATAACATGGAATTTTGTCAACACTGTCAGACATCAACATCGTCAGTAAATTCATCTGACGGTGGTAACTTATTATGTGACAGTGTGGACAAATACATCCAAAGTAGGTTTTATTTCATTTTCTTCAGCAAAACATTAGTTTTTGTTAATTACCTGTTAAAAGTAATTTATTGTTTTGTTTAAAGCATGGTTCATTGCTTTAAAAGGGCACACACATACTTTCACACACTATAGGCAGTTTGGGAACGCCAATTAGCCTAATCTGCATGTCTTTGGACTGTGGGAGGAAATTTGAGTACCCAGAGGAAACCCACCAAGCACGGGAAGAACAAACTCCATGCACACAGTCACAAGGAGGAAATCGAACACAGATCCTGACAATTTAAGGTGATACTGCTAACCACCAAGCCACCGTGCCGCCCAGACAACACTGCCTAATGCTATGTGAGGAATTCCTGTGAAACTATCACAGTATGATGTGAAAGTTGATGATGACACTGCCTACTGTTACAGTATCTTAAGTACAACATAAAAGTTCCTGCGTTATAATAAGAGGCATGACATAAAAGCTGATAATCGCATGTGACTACAGTACCTGTGCAAACACCACCCACCGGCCATGCACTGCCTGCCACCCGATGCCAAACAAACAAAAAAAGAAAGAATTTTTGTTTCATATATAGATGTCAACACCGTCAGATGTGTGTCAACACTATCAGCTAGGAATACAATAGTTTTAAATAGATTTTATTAATAGGATTACTACTTTACCGTTTTTACGTAAAAAGCAAGGATGGATTTTTCGTAATAACTTAGAGGAAGCCGGTTTTTATACTAATTAAATGCTATTAAATTAAATTCTGAAATAATTATATTACAAAAAAAACACATGGTTATTACTTGGAAAATAAATAATTTTATATACATCATTTAATGTCTGACAGTGTCCTGTAATGCACTGAAAAGGCTTTCATACTGTATGTTTGACAACCCACAACAATATATATTAAGTCTTTAGAAAAAATAAACTTAATTTTTTTTTTATTAAAAAATATGTTTTGTCCCAGTTTACGAAATGACTGCCATATAAAAAAAATTCTATTATATTAAAGGTTACCATACAGTGTTTGATTGTTGACTGATGTCATAATATTCAGAATGTGCATTTTTTACAAATACCAATTATTATTTATAAAATGTGTATGTGGTTGCTATATACAGTGTATATACATATATACATACATATATAT
>JAOVVA010000001.1:19760050-19774744 GCA_028565275.1 Leiocassis micropogon
GTGCAAACTACAGCATATACAGTACGTGTAGGTTATTGTTACTACTTTCTTCTACGCAGTGCAATTCAATTTGATTTCCTTTCACTTCAGCTGCAGTTATGTAAGATTTTTAATTGACAAAAATTGGCTAAGAGTGCACATCATTCTTGCACAATAGTTATTTAAGGAATTAACAGCTGTGATAGTTGGATGATTTTAACATTCATGAGGAATATGATAAGAACTGTATTCCTTTAAGTGTCATTAAATTTTAAAATAAAATAAAGAGAAATAAAGAACTTTTAGTTGAATTCACAAATGATGCTTGGATTCACCATTAGGGGAAGATCTCCCATTTAGAAAAAAAAAAAAGTGGTGATAATTTGTGATCCTCATTACAATCATTACAATAAGTGATCATTGTAACTGTTATTTTTTTATTATTGTTTTTATTTTTATGTTATTCCAGGGGTCTGGTGAAATTGTGGAGCGCACTAACACTGATTGGATCATTTGAAAACAATCCATGTGCTTTTAGAGTCGCACAGGTAGGTTCAGCAACAGATATCAGACGTTTGCTTATTGTGTAACAACAGCGTTTAAGGTTTAAGGTTTAAAAGACCTTATGTGGTAGATTGCAATTGTGTTTCTGCAATGTCAATGTTATTCATAGTAACTGTATTCATAGTACAGTGATTCAACACTTTTTTTTTATTTATTAAAAAAGCACTGGATTACTATTTGTGCTTACAAGCAATACTTAACAATACATGCACAAGAACATGTTTTTTTAAACTTGCACATACATAAAAAAAATTTAAGCCCTTAAACTGCAAAATTCTGGGAAAATATTTACATTATTAATATACAATAATTGGCCACTTTATTAGGAATACCTGTGTATGTACAGTATTCAGTGATGCAGTTGTCCAGTCAGCATATTTTTTGTCAGCTTAAAATCATGCAGATGTACTGTAGGTCAAGACCTTCAGTTAATGTGCTCTCATCAGAATGGGGAAAAGATGACCTGTGAGTATGGCATGGTTGTTGTGGCAGATGGGCTTGTTGGAGGTTTGTCCTGGTTCTGGTATTTTCATGCACAACATTGTATAGAGTTTAAAAAGAATGATATAAAAACATCCAGTCTGTGGCAGAAAGAAATACTTTGTTGTTGAGAGAGATCAGTGGAGAGTAAAAGAAAAAGTTTTGAGGCTGCAGCAACATGAATAAATCACTCTTTACTAGCATGCTGAGCATGTTCACCCTTGAGTCAGATTGACTGCAACCATATTGGGTTCCACCACTTTGGTCAGTCAAGAACTGGGATCTGAACAGCTAAAGATTGTGAAAACATGATCTGATCTATGAATGCATTTGGTATGTTAATATAAATTCATTAATTTAGCATTCCTCGTGTCAGCATGATCTGATCTATGAATGCATTTGGTATGTTAATATAAATTCATTAATTTAGCATTCCTCGTGTCAGCATTCTATCTGAATATTTTGTCCATATATATATTACACTGTATCCCTTTATAACCACAGTTTACCTATCTAATAATGGCTATGTCCAACATAATGCATTACAAAGCAGAAATAGTCTCAAACTGGTTCTGTGACTATGACAGTGAGCTCAGTGCACTTCAGTGGCCTCCCCATTCACCAGACTCCAATAGAGCACACTGGTATGTAGTACAAGTAGAAGAGAGCATTAAAACCTACAAATTTGTGATGCAGTCATGTCAATGTGGAGTAGCCTGCAAGTGGCATTTGTGTCATTTATGTCATTTTGCAGACACCCTTATCCTCAGTGCTTTACAGAGGTGTATGACCGCCTAGTTGTCAGCTACTGTATACCACATTTTTTGTTCTCTGTGTACCAGCAGATGGCAGTAACGAGTCTTTCTGCGGAATGAATGACTCAGCACAAATTTTTATGTACATGATGACCTATGATGGCTGTTTGTCTAGTTATTTTTTTTATCACTTTATTGCAAGACTCTGGTGTTATTTTACAGTCATTTATTTGTAAGCTGATTCCTTCTGCGTTAATAAACACTTTTTTGGGCACAGATGTTCCCTGCACATGAATGAATTTACTTCCTTCTTGAGATCTTACAAAGACACAGTTTATGCTTGATGTGTGACTGCACATCTGGATGCAGCATGTGTATACCTTATGTACATCCAAAGAATTAAAAGTGACAGCCACTAGATGGCACATCAGAGGCAAACCATCGCCATTAATCAGGTTTCTTTGTTGACCTTTAAAATGCCACGTAGGTCTCTGTGCAGAAGAATGGAGACCAAACACACAAGCAGTCTCTCTTGAGTTCTGTTTAAAATTGTTCAGACCAGTTGTACTTGAGGCCATGAATTATGCCCTTAATTCCAAAACTTAAACATAAAATGATTTACTACTCTAAAAGCCTATGGAGAATATCTAGGTTAATGCTCAGAAACTTCCTAAAATAGGGGTCCTCCAATATTTTGGTATTTTTAAACTTATAGATGCCCTTATTCAATATGGTTAAAAGTATAACCAAACCCAGTTATGACACCCTTTACCAGAAAAAAATGCAGTTTAATCAGTGTTTGTGCTGGTGTTTTTACATCACAGCATATCACTTCCAGCAGTTGAAATAAAGTATGTTAAATGTTAATAGTGCTCCGATCGGCCGATAACCGTTTAATTTTTACAGATCATTTGTCTCTCCAAAAAAAGATTGCCAAAAAAGGCAGTGTTGAACACCCAGTGCACCACAGCCTGGGGCCTAGCAGGCAAAGTGCCTAAGGCTATCCGGCCCAGCCTCCAAACTCCCCAAATCCCAAACTGATTGAGTACTCATGAGATGCACTGGACAAGTCTGACCCACAAATCCCCCACTTCACAAGTCCCAGTACTCAAAGGATCCACTGCCAACATCTTGGCACAGCATACCCCCAGAAGCCCTGCAGAGCCAAGCTCTGAGGTGCCAGAGCAGCCCTGGTGTCACAAGGGGAACTCAAGTCCTAGGTGGTTTAATTCTGTGTTTTAATAATTATCTAATTAGCATATCTACCTAACTGGAAAGCAGAAGCAGTTACAGCATTATTATGGTCACAGTGTCCATGTCACATGAGCCACGTACTCATGCCAGGATCTGTTGTGAAAACAGTCCAGAGGGATTACATTTTGAGAAGTCATACATCCTTTTATTGCTTAGCTTTATCTGAGAACATCAGAGGCCTACTCCCTTTTAGTAAGATGGAGTGGCACAGAGGCTATGCACCTTTTATCACAGAAGGAATCATGCTGACATTATACAGTGAACTATCAACCTTTTGATCATGTTAATAAATGTTACAGCCATTTATTCTTTGCCCTTCTAGGTCTCGCCATTCTTGATAGCTTTATCTGGAAACAGTCGTGAGATGGAGCTGTACTAGTTTGAATGAGAAAATGGCCTTCGTCCTCAAAAGAGCCCTGTTTGGGAAAAGTGTGTGCCGTTTTTTGAACACAGCACGATCCGGGGTATTAAAGAGCCTCAGTCCACAGTCAAGCGCCCACAGAATGCTCCATGTTGGAGCCCGGGCCTCACTGACGAGGGTTTTCAGCACCAAAGATGTCGCACTTTTTGCTGAGCTAACAGGAGATACAAACCCACTCCACCTTGACCCTGAGTTTGCCAAAAAGACTTCTTTTGAAGCTCCCATTGTTCACGGCGTGCTGATTAATGGCCTTATCTCAGCAGTTTTGGGGACCAAAATGCCCGGCAGAGGCTGTGTGTTTCTCTACCAGGAAATTCGCTTCCCGGCACCTTTGTTTGTCGGGGAGGAGGTGGTGGCTGCAGCAGAGGTGAAGAAGATCAAAATGTCATTTGCTTTCATTTCCGTTTCCTGCTCTGTCAAAGACAAAGTGGTGATGGAGGGGGAGGTGATGGTCATGGTACCAGAGGACATGCAGGAGGCTTAGTTGTGATGATGAAACTTGGATAAATGTCTTTCATTTCTTTGAATACGATTCTTTTTAGTATTTGGAAAGGTTTTGTTGTTACGCATCCATTTATTTTAATATAGAACAAACTGCATAAACTGTTCTAGTTTGAAGAACGAGTTCAGAAATAAAATTAACATTATTTCCACAGTCTTCCAGTGTCATTCTTTAGCCTTGACATATTAGTAGAATGACATCCACAGCCTGAAGTAAGCTTTAAAAAAAAAAAAGAAAGGGTGACTTCTAATGAGTATCCATGTGTAATGATTCATGTAATGATGTGAATTATTACACACGGATAGTGGCTTTAAATTTTACTTTAATTAATTTTAATTTAGCTTTCAAAAGTAAAATAAAGAAGGCAGATTTAAATAACTAAATAAATAAATAGATAAATGTGTGCATAGATGAATGGGTGAGTGGGTGGATGGATAGATTTAAGTGGGTGGGTGGATTGGGTGGGTTAAGGTTAGGGTTAAGACTTGCTTTTGAAAATTTACAGAAAACTTTACATAAGCATGTTATGGCTATAAGAGTCACAATAAAAACTAGAATGGTACAAATGTTTTAAAGAAGGCTGTGAGTTTTTTTTACTCTATAATGTGATAATATTCAGCATTATCAGCACATTATCTCATAATATTGTTATTATGCACAATCAAAAGGTCCAGTCTGACTTGAAGCTTTATACTTGTACATTTATTTTGGTTCATACTTTAAAGCTTTGTAAAGTCCTACATGTGTATATGTTTTTGTTGTGTACACTTTGTACAGTACGAGTTTTTAAAAAAAAATATATAGACTATATAGATAATGGCCCAAATGGCTTGATGCATACGCATTTTTTGTTATAATATATAATTTCTTTTTACATTTTTTTTTTCATAGTTTAGTTCTAATAAATTATTCATATTAAACATTCAATATATATTCATATATTCATATACCATGAATTCAATAGCTGGAAAAAAAATTATAATTTATGCTTAAAAGTACATTTTTGCTTATTTATTCAAATTTTTGGGGTATGGTGCAAATTTATGGGGTATAAGACACATCATTAAAAGATAAAATCTCTCTTCCACTCATTCACTATACCACTCATACTGTAAAGAGTAATGGGAGGCTTGAAGCTTATCCCAGGGGACTCGGGGCACTCAGTCCATTGCAGGGCAGAAGCACTATAGGCAATTAGCCTAATCTGCATTTCTTTAGACTGTGGGAGGAAACCGGAATACCTGGAGGAAACCCACCAAGCACAGGGAGAACAGGTGAACCCCATGTACACAGACCCGAGGCGGGGTTCAAACCCTTGACCCTAGAGGTGAGAGGCCACAGTGCTAATCACTGCCACTGTGCCACCCATAAGACAGTCTATTATACCTGAACACTTGCTGAGATTCTTGTTTATTATTCATGTTTGAAATGCAGTCGTGTTAAGTCTGTGCAACTGGAATCATGGTTGAGGTGGCACAGACAGGATTTCCAGGTGAGTAAGTCTGTGTCCAGCTGCATAGGTAATCGCTTCAAGCTATTACTGATATACTCCAGTGCTCAATAATGTATTCATAAAGCAAGAACGTACAAAAACAGGAAAAAGGTAGATTTATACATTATTACAAAGTCATAGAATTATATTATATGCATTATTTCATGTATACATCTTCAATATGTAATTTCCAGGATATAAAGGAAATAAACACCAATGTACACAATATGGCCAAAAGGTTGTGGACACATGCCCATAACAAACTTGTTGAGAATTCCATTCTAGATTTAATCCTTCTTTGCTTTTATAATAACCTCCACTCTTCTAGAGAGTAGTTCCACTAGATTTTGGAGCAAGACTATTAGAAGATTTGTGATTATTTAGTCACGAGAGCGCATATGTATCCTGTCATCCAGTTCATCCCAAAGATGTGGAAAAATTTTTTTTGAAAAAAAACACACGATGTTTTAAATGAAGCAAACTCTTACAATTGTCTATTAGAGAAAATCATACTTTTATACTGATTTAAGTAGGTGATGGCAATAAAATATGATCATCGTGGTAATTTATTAAAGTATGCTTTTCAGGCTTGTGTTGAGTATTGTAGATATTGTCCTTATTCCTGCATCATAGCCAAACTTCAGTAATGTGTTAGACAGCACTGTCTACCCCTATCATCAAAGCAGCAATTCAGGAAATATCTTTTCGAGGAAGCCTGGCCATTCTTCCAATACAGTTTCAGAGATGTCAACAGCATTAACGCTGGTGACTCATAATTACCTTATTGGGACATTTGTGTTGTTTGTCATCTGTCTGTATACACAGTATGTGTTCATGTACAGTATACACTGTTGTATTAGAATGCATATTTTGACAGTCCTTTATCCATTGTACAAGCTATCTTTTTGTATTTCATAGATTATTTCTGTTACTCTGAACTTATAAAGCAAGATCAGACAGATTCCAAGAGAAACATCAGTCCAGCAGTATTATACATAATATAGCTGCTTCAAGTCCCATACGTAGATCCATTTGAAATAGAAAAGGAAAATATTTAGAATCCAATATTGCTGTCGGAAACCCTTGAAAACCCGTACTATGTGTGTATAGAGTGATTAAAAAACAATACAATGCATGTTATGATTAGGAAATTCTCTGTCTCTTCCATTTCAGGGATAAAAAATGATAACAATGTCAATTTTAGAATCCATGGAAGCTTAGTGGTCTGCGCACAACCTCTCGCGGGCGAGCCTTTCTCTGAGTGTGGCATTTTCACAGGAGAGGGGCTAAGAAAAATGCATCTCGGTTTAATAATCTGTGCTAGCTTTATTAATCTGCATGTGCCTGGTTTATTATACAGTGTGCACGGTTTGTTCCGTTTTTTTATTTATTTATTTTTATTGTTTTCTTCTTTACCACATGACTCCTGGGGGACTCTTTAGAAAAGAACTGGTGTTAGACAAGGCTACTGTGTTTGATGACTTTTGCACATACACACACACAGAATCACTCCTCTAAACAAATTCATCTCCCGCACTGCTTTTCTTCGCAGAGGCACTTGTTGCAGTACAGTTACTACAGAACAGTCACTACACTTGGACGCACACACAAAAATGCTTTACACGCACAGGATGTTGACTATATGAGTGATGCACGCGCACTGAGAATGAGCATGGGAGACATGGGTATCAGATTACCCACAATCCCACAGCGTGAGAGAGAAGAACCATTGGCTCAGTTGTGATCACGTGACACACAGCACGCAAACCGCATGCATACTACGGTACTCATATATCAAAACCTCTTTCGTTTATCAAGTTAAAATTTATTTCCCAGTCTCAAAAATCACCAATTAACAGCATTCTGCCTATGCTGAACTGCCTATCAGATTAGAGCGGCTATGAAGGCATTACAGAGTATAAGCAGCAGACATTTGGATGCCTACTACCTTGTTTTACAATGTAAAAAGAAATATAAATCAGGAAAGACCATAGAATTAGAAGATCAAGGGAATCTTTTTTTCCTGAAGCTGATGTGTTTGAAACAGAAAAAATGGGCAAGCATAAGGATTTGGAACATATTACTTGTCTGACGTGGTCAGGACCTACCAAAGGTAATCCAAGGAAGGAAAACCAGCAAACTGGCAACAGGGTCATTGGTGGAGAAGGCTTACTGATGCACATGGGGAGCAAAGTCTGGCTCGTGTAGTCCGATCGAAGTGGAAGTTCCTAGTGTAGATCAGATTGAAAAAAAATGAATGCTGAAAGGTGTCAGACCAATGAGGCCACTACTGTTATGGGGGGGGAAGACTCAATATTAGACAGGTGTGTATACTGTATATTAGTAAATAGATGTGTGTGTGTGTGTGTAAATCTCAGTGTAAATACAGCTGTTCTGTGAAGTCCAAGGAACAATTATATATACAGTGTATATATATATATATATATATTTTTTTTTTTTTATTTTAATTTTTTTTTTAAATAATCATTATATATAGGCTATATATATATATTGTATATAATATTATACAGTATATATACACTACATATACTATAATGTATATATTCAGTGTGTGTGTGTCATTAGTCAGTAATGAATATATAGTATTCAGTGTTTATATTCAGGCGGGTTATCTTTCATCTTCCTATGTCACAGGGCCAGGACGCTGTGTGTGTGTGTGTGTGTGTGTGTGTGTTTTGGGGCGGATCTTTGCGGTAAAATACATGTCCACCTCTCCGCCTCTGCCATAATGACAAATGCAGCATGTTTTTATCAGAAGCAGATATCCTGTGTGTGTGATTGTTAATGGTCGCTCTGTGTTCACGGTAAGCGCGAAGCGGAATGGCTTTAATGGAGAAACCGGCCTCCGGGAAGCTCCTGCTGGACGACACGGTGTCGCTGACGGCGGTAATCGAAGCGAGTCAGAATTTACAATCTCATACGGTAAGAGAAACCTGGTAGTGAATTATATTCTAGAATGAAACTGTCACTGGGACGACAGGCTAGCAGATACAGATTATAGTTTATTAGTATTATTCTCGTCAACAAGCTGGGGTGAAAGAGAAACAGCAGCGCATACTGGTTTCTACTAAACACTAAAGTGAGTCTAAATAGTGCGCTAAACAAACCGGAATACATACTACGTAGTTCTCTAGTACATGTTCGTCTACATGCTCTATAAATTAGACGAAACTCAGCCTTTTAGTAAATATACATAACATACCATAACAACAACATTAAATTTAAGGAAGGTACCACGCGTACTATGGTAAAATTAGTAACTAAACTTACGGAAATAATGTAGTGTTTTAATGCTAGCTGTCATAGTGATGGCTAGCTCAATCATGTGAGTGCTTCCTAGCATGGTAGTGTGTATAGCTAGCTAACCTGGTAACCATGACAATTTCGTGAAATTACCTCTATGGCTAACTAAGCAATGTTTTCTAAAACGAATTTGTCCTGTTCGCCTGGGTTAAGATAGTTAGCAAGATGTATTTTTGTGTTTTTCCTTAATATGCTTCAAAACGAGTTGTCTTGCTAGCTAAAATTTTTTTTTGAAAATGTTTATTTCTGACCGAGCCGTGCTCACTTTATGCAAATCCTTTTATTTATTTATTTATTTAGAAAACCCCATTTGTGTATTCCTATCTAACGTTAACTTGTATGACATTGACAGTATGATTAGCCTGCTGGAGCACTAAGATGATGTAGCTAACACTCTGAGGAAGCAGTGATGCAAATAAACCACCACAATGTTTTCCAACAACTGAACATAGCTAGATATTTTTGTTTGCCTCTGCATTTGCTTTTCCCCCTCTCTCACACACTAATGTAACTAATATCCTGTACAAACAGTAAAAACATTGCGGTTGGGGGGCTTGGGGTGCCAGTCAATCGCAGGGTACACATACACACTTGCACGTTAATTCACACACTACGGGCGATTTGGCAACGCAAATTAACCTGATCTGCATGTGGACTGTGGGAGGAAACCGAAGCACCCAGAGGAAACCCACTAAGCACAGCGAGAACATGCAAACTCTATACACACATGGTGGGAATCAAACCCGCACCCTGGAGGTGCAAGGTGACAGTGCTACCGCTAACAGAATAAGCGATATAGAAGATGAATGAAGTTTACAACAAACCACATATAAGATTAAGCTTATTTATTTCTTCACAATTTATATTTATTGATGTTTACATTACAATCATAAAACACAAAAAAACACACACATCCCAAACAAGATCCTACTCTCGGCAACACAAAGGTAGTCCAGTTGTTTATACAGGCATCATGAATGGCAAAAATGGTGTCCAGATCTCATAGAAATCCTTAGTTTTCCCTTTTGTGAAGAAAGATTTTTTTTATTTTTTATTTTTTTCCAAAGCCAGGTTGCAAGATCCATTGACCTTAGTACATCCTTGAATGTCCTTCCATTTTGAGGCAATAACATGCTTGACTTGCAACAAACAGAAATTAATGGGCCTTTTCTTCTTTACATTCAACAAAAGATTTTCAGGAAAGATATGCAGAATACACAATTTAGCAGTTACTGGAACATCATTTTCTGTGAGACTAGAAATTAATTGCAAGAATACTTTCCAAAATTTCTTAATTTTCTCACACTCCCACATGCAATGAAATGAGTGTTTTTCACTTTTACATTTAACACAGTTACCAGGAATGTTGGGATTAAACTTATGCAGTTTTACCAGAGTTCTATATGTTTTGAATAGCCATTTATATTGTAACAACCTGAATCTAGTGTTAATAGAGTTTGATTTGCCAATATATCAAGTATCAAAATATATCAACTTTTGCTTAAAATTGCAGTAAAATTTTATTAGACATACAGTACAGTTTTAATAATCCTGTATTCAGTTTCTTGTAATCATATTTTAAGAAATGTAAATAAATGTCACTATATTCAAGATTTTTTTTTCACTTGCAAGCTTGTGCTCACAAGATTGTCATATTTAATATCAGTCAGTCAAGCACAATAATGCTTATGCTTAATGCTCTTTTTTTAACCTATAATGAATGATTTAGGGGGAAATCTGGAGTTTGTATGGATTTGTAGATTATTACTGTAAATGAATTTTGGGAATGCCTTCAGAAATTAATCCAATCTACGCAGCGCCAAAAAGAAGGATAAGCAATGTTGGTAAACTTCTACATGTAGGAAGCCCATGCCACATTACAGCTTGTATAAGTGGACTTTGGCCTTCTGTTTATCCGATTTCTTTCTCTAACTCCAGTATGTCTGTGCCAAACACGTCACAATCACAAATAAATCGGGATTACTATACAGCAGGCCAAAGGAATAGGCTGGCACAAATCAAATATGTAGTTGTTTATTAAGATCACAGTCTGAAGTTTGCTTCTTTAGTTCTGTTAACAAGATATATACATGATATCTCAGCCTGGAACTTGCGTTATAACATGCACAAACTTTCTATATACAGTTCGGGCCTTAGCTGATATCGATACCACGCGTAAATAATCTCATTTGCAGATGAACGCTTTTATAACATCTCATTTACAACTTCAAGTTTGAAGCCTCGAAAGCTTCAAGCTTTTCAGAATAATTTAATACTGCAAAAAGTGACATTTTAGCAAGTCAAATATTCTTAAATCTAGTCAAACCTATTTAGAATTTCTTAAAACAAGTTCACCCCGAGGTTCTTGATTCTTATCTCGGGTCTGTGTACTTGGAGTTTGCATGTTCCCTCCATGCTTGGTGGGTTTCCCTTGGGCACTCTGGTTTCTTCCCACGGTCCAAAGACATGCAGATCAGGTTAAATGTCGCTCCCAAATTGCTTATTTTGTGTGTCTGTGTGCCCATGCCTCATGCCAAGTCTCTTGGGATAACCCTCCTAGGCCCCTGTGACCCTGAACAGGCTAAGCTAAAGAAGATAAAGATTAGAAATAAGCTTAATAGTCTTATATTTGGTTTGTTGTAACCTTATTTTCAAAAAGTTTAGATTATTTTAACTATATGCAAAATATTATTTGCAGTGAGCTTTCAAACAATGAAAGCAGATTGTGCTATGATGAATTGCATCTTGTCCATCTTGGCTGACTTTGTAATAAATCATTACAGTATTCTTGTTTATATATGGAGTAAAACATGACAGGTCATGCTGTTCCAAGAATATAAGTGACGACTGGGTGGAGTGATGAAATGATGATGACCCAAAGCACAGTTACTTTTACCTATCTAAAATTAATGGTTTTTAAAATTTTTATTTTATTTTATTTTAACAACATTAACTATTCCTTCTGTACTGCAGCAATTTGTCAATGCTAACTTTTTTTTAAATTACAGAATATAACATACTTTTTATGCATTTATAGTTGTGATAAATTTTGTGTAACGCCCACACGACAGAATGACTATAAACAGTCATTTCTTTACCTGGCTCTTTTTTTTTGCTTTCTTAAAGTTAATAATAATGCAAAAAATCAGCATGTTGTGTTATAGTATAACTGGAGAGTTCAAAGTTTGCAAGCTAAAGACTTAAAGACTACTACAAAACACAGACACTAGACACTATTTCACTGAACGTTAAATAAACATTTCCCTACAGAAATCGTCAGCACATCACAGATTAAGCTTTCTATTATTGAGCAATCTATTATTTTCACCTTAGATTATGGGGTGACGCCAGCCAAGTAGCTGTGAATGAGATTTTACCTCAGAAGTGCTATAACATTGAGCACAGTAGTATTAACATCTTATCTAGAAGGCAAGACCAAAGCAGAAAATGTTAAAACATTAAACGTTTGCGTCATATTTTAACAACAGTGTATGCAAATGACTGCTATGAGGAAGTAATGCTTTTGCTGGCTTGCATCGTGATAACAGTTCATGTGGGGGTGGTGTTTAATTCTGCTCTTTTCATCACTAGGAATACATCATCCGTGTGCAGAGGGGAGTCTCTACAGAAAACAGCTGGACGGTAAGTTAGTGTCAAGTTAGAATGTACATCTTGCATTCTTCTGTTTGAGTCACGCAACTGGAAGCTAAAGTCTTTGAGGTCAGTGGTGATCAAGAACATGTGAGTTAAGTGCTATAAATGCATGTGATGAACACAGGACTCAAACCTGAGATTTTTTTTCTTTTTTTGCATACATAGACAGATAGATGTACTTTATTGATCCCGTGAGGGGAAATTATGTTACAGTAGCAGCAGATTACACAAACAGTAGTAAAGTGAAGGGGGAAAAATGTAATTGTAACATGTATAAATTAAAACAGTATTGCAGATGTTATATAGAAAAACTGCAGTTTAAAAAAGCTGCATAGTGCAAACTGGCCATTTAAAATAAGAAAAGGAGATGAAGAAGATCAAATTGTCAGTGTGCGTAAAGAGACGGTGAATAATGGGATATATATATAAGTTGCTATTATCTTCTGTTACATAGAGGTGTCGTACAGTGCAATGGCGAACAGTAGGAATGATTTCCTGAACCGTATAGCTTAGTATAAACAAGTAAGTGGAGATGCAGCAGGTTAATTATGAGTAGCTCACCATTGTGGATTTAAGTAACGACAATTTGGGTATTGGCTGTACTACAGTGTCGATTTAAGTTTGTCCCAGTCTGCACAAGTGTACACCATAGTGCAATATGACTAGTCAGATGGTGATGATTACTTTCCCAAAACAGGAGCTGTGACAGTAGTGCAAGCTGTACTCCAGGTGTATATTAAAGTCAACTTCAAATTTTCTTTGTCATGCACACAACCATACGCATTATTATACGCAGTGAAATGCCTAAACGTCTGTTCATCACATTAAAGGGAAAGCTAAGATACAATAAGAAGATGGAAAGGTTTCAAGAGAATAAAAAGTTTTAATAAATAAAAAGAGAAAAATTGGAACTGAGGGGGGAAAAAAGTCAAATTTAAATCTACAAATGTACCGAATTACAAGTTGCAGAAAAATAAAATTCAAATAGAAGGTGAGTAGAATACAGAATGTGTGAATGTGCATTCAAAAGGGTATAAGAGGGCAATGATATAGCATGTATGACAGCAGCAGTATGAGGGAAACATGAAGTATGATGTGTGTGTCAGCAGCAGTGTAAACAAGAACCAGTAATGTGCAACATGTGAGCCATGTGCAAATGTTTTTGTTCTGATACAGTACTGTGCAAAAGTCTTAAGCACATGCACGTAACTGCTGTAGAGCAAAGATGTTTTTATAAAAAAAAATTCAAAAGCTTGTACAGTATGTTATGAAATACTATAAAAAGTAGTAAACAGTAATTAAAGAAACAAAGTTAATAATTGGAGTGACGAGGAATTGCTTAAAATATAGTCTCAGGTACAGTTTGTGCAGTTTTATAAGGAAATGAGCTACAAATTTTTCTGAACTTCCTCCAGAACGAGCCACTGTCCTTCTGAGGACTTTGTTGCACGTGCTTCTTTTTTCATGCAGCAAAGCCCAAAAGCTGATTTATTTATTTTTTTTGGTATAAAAAAGTGCACTTGTACATAATATGCTGCTTTCTTTTTTTGGCTCAAAGATTTTCCTCTTAGATTATCATTATTATTCTTTTGCTAAAATACTATTGTTTGGAAATCGTACTGACTTTACATTTGCACAGTACTGCATCATGTTGCTTTTATAGTAACAACCCTCTAAAAATGACTGAAATGTTAATTTTGCATAATAAGTCCACTTAAAGTGTTGCAGAAAAAATTTGCCAGTTTTTTACTTTATCTTGCTTTATGTAGTTTGTTTCAGTTCTGCGTTGGGGCTGCCAGGCAGACGTAGTTAACACATAAAGAAAGCAATAACAACATTATATACCTGTCTTAGGCTTAGTTGAATTGTTCAGTATCTCAAATCAGTTTGCTTTTGTAGTTTCTGTATGACGTGGTTACATATAACAATGGACAAAAGAATATAATGGAGCTATATTTGTTTTTCTTTATCGGTCCCACATGAGGAAAAAACAGAACGTGCATCTATACAAAGTGTCGTGAAAACGTATTTGTAAGAAAAAGTACATCAATTACTTTGTTTCTCATCTGTTCTTGAATTTCTTTAGGAGTGTCAGATCTTTTAACATGATTCAGCAGGTGTATGGCGTTATATTCCTGCCACAATTCTGAGCGCGTGGTTTGACATTTTGAGAGCAGACAATTTTGACATTTTGCGCGTGCAATGTCTCCACTGCGCGCTCAACAGCTCGATTCTGCGCGTGCAATGTCTCCCCTGCTCGCTCAACATG
>JAOVVA010000001.1:19779680-19812094 GCA_028565275.1 Leiocassis micropogon
GTCTTCGCCCTCCCGACTGAGTGGTAGTAGTAGCCTTAATGTGGGAGCCCCCCTAGCGGCGGGGAGGAATTGGCTACACGACTAGATTGGGGAGAAAATCGGGGGGAAAAGAATTGGACAGGACTAAAATAAATAAATAAAAAAAATATCTCACCTTCCTATATCAGTCACAGTCATTGGTCACACTCACACAGAGCAAAACAAAACACTGTTAATTCAGACCAAAGATTAGCAAATAATTCAGTCATAAAACTTGATCACTTCTCTTATGCCGCGTTCCAATATTAGCACACAATCAATATCACAATGCCCGCTCACTCAATTCCAGCCAATCAAAGGCTTTAATGAAATTAGGAAATGTCCTACTGTATTTAGGCATAAACATGTCTGTATGTTTACAAAGCACATGCAGTGTACACTACTGTGCATACATTTTTTGAGACATCATGTTGTTTCAAAGCTAACACTCAACGTGAAGACTTCAGGATTTCGAGTTCTTCGTCTGTCTATTCATTTGTCCATCTGTCCGTTTAAGATTTTTGCTAGCATGAGATCTCAAGAAAAAGCTGTTGAATGTTTAAAATTTATAAGAAACTGTCGTTATAGCCAGCATATAAACTCATTAGATTTTGGAATTGATCTAAAGAAGATCAAGGTCACAGCAACATCATGTGCCTGAAATGGCTGTTGCTCTTTGTGTGTCTGTCATACAGAGACGTTACTTACATATTCATGTTCAGAAGCTCAAGGCCCATTATTACCTAGCTATGTTTTTTTGCTTCTTGCATCCATTTATCCATGTGTCTGTCTATGATTTTTGTTTTAGCAGTATTTTGAGAAGTGGTTGAATTAGCATAGTGATTAGCAGATGAACTGATTAGATTTTGGGTTAAGATCCAAACCAAGGATCAAGGTCAAATGTCTGAAATGTAAGTTTATCTTTAATTAACTTTCTGTCGTACAAATTAGTAACAAGAAAAACTAAACTCTTTGTCAGTAGAGAGATCCTCATCAGTGCAACCATCCATGGTGTTAGGGTGGACTTGTTTAACTCTATTACTGCATCATGTTAAATAATGGTTGACCCCATAAAATCTTGGATAGAAATTTTGTTTTTGTTTACAATGACCCAGTTTTCCACAAGATGTTGTGCTGCTTGTGGTTTATACCCTAACCAAAATGTGTTTCAGCAGAAATTTGAGCCAGTTTAACTTGAGGCCTCAAGCAAACTATAAAAAGAAAAACTTTGAAGAGGGTATAAGTAAGAACCTCAGAGACTTGAGATGGAACCGGTTTATTTTAAGCATTTTTCATTTATTTAAAAGCTGCCTAGGTAAGCTTACATTTGCTGGACTGCAGTGCATCAGTCTGACATTTCAGAAGTGGTTCACGGTATTGCAGCCAAAGAGTGAAATTTGAGAAGCATCAGAAACACCTTTGTTTTTACTGTTCTTATTTCTACATTCTGATTAATCTCTTATGTTGGATAATCATTTTCATTTTCAACAATCTGGCTTCTTATGTTTCTTAACCCACGTTTTATTTCAACCAGTTTTTAATATGTTGAAAATGGTTCTTACTGTCTGGCTTTCTTGGCAGTCCTTGAAAACTTGAAAACCTTACAGTCTGGCTGTAATGCGACAATAGTACTGTATGGTCTTCTTAATCTTTATAAAATATCTTCTTTATGCTTACATCTTCCTGGGAAATTGTGCACTAACCCCAAAAAAAAACGATTTGTGAAATGTGTTGGATTGTGAAAACTGATTAGAATTGATCTTGCTACAAGTCTTTAGAAAACTTGTTTTAAACATGTGACAGTGAAGTGTTATTGCACCATTTGGTGTCAGAGCCAATCATGTTCAACAGGCCAAACAAGGGGAAAAGGCAGGATGTTGGATGATGGGTTTGAATGTCTTTCCAGTTTGCATATTCATCATATTCATAAAATTTGGCTTCATAAAGGCGCAGCAGTTAGTTCTCAAGCTCACAGCTCCTGTGTCCCCATCTACAGTAGAACTCAGGTTGTGGTTTGCATCGTGTGTTGGGAATAAAAATATTTACATAATTATATGATGTTTTATCTATTAATGTGGTTTTTCTATTGTGTTTGGTAATTATAGACCACAGTGAGGAACCCTTAACAGTAAAAAAAAAAAATATATATATATGTATGTACTTTTTGACAGGTTGGAGATTACGAAAGAGGTACTTCTTGGTTAAAAACAAAGAGCAGCCCAAGGAACGACAAGTCTTAAGCTGGGTTAGTTATGTTTTTATCCCATGTACAAATACACTTTCCATTAACTGTAATCCTGTACTGTGGTCTGTTACTACTGAATTCTGCTTGTGTGTTTTTTGTTTTTGTTGTTTTTTTCCTGCACTGACTAAATGCTTGGCTTGCATGCAGTTTTCACCATAGATCATAGATAAAAAAAATAATCTGAAAAATTTGATTATACTTCACTTTCCTGATTTATTGTTTCTGCCTCCGATTTCAGGTTGATTTTGGTCCTGATAAGTTCTTATCAGACAAAGATCTGCAATCCATGATGAAGCTGCTCCCATCCCTCTCTGTAAGTCTTTAGTTTGGATCGTATGTGTGTGTGTTAAAGTGATACTGAACTGAAACTTTGGTTAATTTTTATGAAGGAATCGGGGGGTTTCCCACAGTTTTGTTTGGACATTTAACTGCTAGACACTGATATTTTCAGTTAGCTGTAAATGAAGCCGAAATGAAATTGTGTCACTTCCTGGTGGGCCTCTTGCGTAATGGATTTCCGGGAATGCACAGGATTGTGTAGGCATGTGGACAAGCACAAGTATCTGGGTTGTGACACAGAAAGGCCTGACTCTTCATAATAGCTGTGTGGTGAATTCCTTTGGGATCAGAGTGCCGACCCAAAATCACCACAACTCGTTCTGTAAATTTTATATTGTTATTCCCTAAGCCTTCATAAACTTTTGAACTTAAATGGCCAGAGCTAGCACTGGGTAACACTTGTGCAAGTTCACCATCATGAATCACATGGCTGATGTACTGTAGCTTGCCTCTTGCACATGGATTTTATTAAAACTTTTCACAAACCTAGTGATGTTTGACTAATCCTAGTTGTCTATTCTCTGCTTTTCTCTGTTTAGTTCTGCTAAAATGGTGTATCAGAACAGAGGTATTGGTTGTGCTGAATGAAGCTGGTCAAATACATTAATACACAATATCATGATGCCATAGTGCTGTTGAAATGTTAAATTCTCAAAAAAAAAAAAAAAAAACTAACTGAGAAAACACTGGTTTATAGCTGGAACTTACTTGGCCCTACCGTGTCCCACAATATTACATGTAGCTATAATCTGATAAGTTGCTTGACATGTCTTTTACTGATGTATAAAAAGTATAAAGAGGAATATGACACTTCAGGGTGTCCTGTTACTGGAAAATAGTTCATTTTGATGTGGTCATGAACCTTCCTTTTTGCATCACGTCATACAGTCATGGTTTATTCTTTAATTTGTCTCTGTCCTTGTTTTGTGATGTATAGCATTATTTACTCTATTCACCATTTTACACTGTTAAAATCATGAAGAATTTTCTGGATGAGTGTGTCTATATTATGCTCATTCATTCCTCCCTGTGTCTTTCAGTCCATCTGATTATGTGAAAGAATAAAGGATGTGGAAAACCTTTTGACTGTGTTTGATCAGATGAATTTACAATGCTTTTGTTGTGCTGACAAAGAGAAGAATGGTCAGAAACTTTCCTTCCAGTACAGTGACTTTTGAGATGTACATCCTGTCCTTTCAAAACATAACGGTTGAGGATTTTAACAGTCCTCATTGTCAATCTCAGAGAAGTGGGTGTGGCCTCTGTAGCTGGCAGTGTTATTGGACAGGTGAGGCATCTGTCCATGTCAGTTTAGGAGGTGTGGTGTCTATAAGTTTATTGACGGCAAGAGTTGTAGCAGCTTGCCAGTCTCGGTGAAGGAAGCGTGGCCCTGCCAGATAACCTCAGAAAGAGGTTGCCATGAAGGAAGAGTGGAGTCTGCCAATCTTGTTAAAAGATCTGTCATTCTATATGAAGGAGGTGTGGCCTCTGTCATTCTATATGAAGGAGATGTGGCCTTTATCATTCTCTCGTCTGCTATGTGTAACTGGTGCTTTTGGTGTCTGTACTTTCAGCATCCATACATCTGTCCAGTCACCTACGCTTCTACTATTGAGTCCTCGGCAGTAGTGATCAGAATTTTTAATGAAAAGGGTACTCTTAGGGATCATATTTGCAAGGTACGTATAATCATGATTGCTTTTATTGTTATCACAATATTTACAACCTTCAGCTGGTTCTGTTACAGCTGTCTTATATCAAGCTATGTTTTTAGGTTTTAATTTTTGTTTATTGTCTTGTGCACTGATATTTTAGGTGAAGCCAAAAGAAGCATTCCTGAAGAAGTACTGCAACCCCAAAAAGATCCAAGGTCTGGAGCTGCAACAGATCAGGACATATGGGAGGCAGATTTTGGAGGTTTGGCTTGATTTTTGGCTAATGATTTAATGAATGTAACTTTTATAATAAATTTTATTTTTAATCGCATTAAATAAACATGATGATAAGTTTACAACAGAAATATTTATAACAATCCAACCCCACCCCTACATTTCCACTGGGGATAAAACAGCGGATAATCAAACATAATGGACTGAGTGAGAATAATGGTGTACATAATTAGTTTTTGTCATTTCTGTAATAAAGTTTAAGTCTTTCATTGTACATTTCTCAATCTTGTCTAATTACTGTATTTCCCTTCTCTATTTTGATTTAGGCCTTAAAATTCCTGCATGATAAGAGTTTTCCATATGGGCATCTCCATGCTTCAAATGTTATAATTGAAGACAACACATGCAAACTTCTGGACATTGAGAACTCCATCTTGGGACTTCCCTCTTACTACCGTCCTTACGTCACCCAGTTCCGGAAAATTAATGTAGGAACTTATTAGACAAGGACAAAGTTTCTTTTTTGTGCTGTATTTTCAGTGGTTTCTATAGTTTATTAAAATATTATACACACTTACATTAAAGTAATTTTTTTTATATAGCGTATTGCCGTATTTAGGGTGACCAATATTGGTATAATGGACACTGTATTTCATACCACTAATCCCATTCATGATAAAGCCTAGCTGTTTCTTAGGCTCCACTATTTTAGAAAGGTTAAAAGAGCATTAGGTATAAACTTTCTATTAATAAATTTATTAGAAGAATTAATAAGAAAACAAAGTTCTTTAGTAATATATGTAAAGATTTGAACTATTTTAGTTCAGTGAACTGTATAACACCCTTTTTCTAATCTGTATATTATACTTCTGTGTTTATTATACAGACCACAGAGAGCATTGATGTCTACTCATTTGGGCATTTGTTGTATGAAATGACGTACGGCAGGCCCCCCGATGCCGTTCCTGTGGATCAGTTTCCCTCTGTGCCCTACACTTCAGTCGGTCAGTTACAAATAAATCAAATTATTACAATTTTTATGTTAATTACTTGAAGTTTTAAGTCATTAACTAAACACAATTGTGGTGATTACTTTTCTATATTTCTCTCAGTCTCTGTCCTACAGTCCATCCTGTCCACCGAGGCATGTAAAGCAGGGATGCCCACAGTTTCTCAGCTCTTACAAACACCGTGAGTAGCAGTGCATTGTTCTGCTCTCGTTGTGTAATTGTCATTGGAAAAAAATGAAAAATGTTTGATTTCTCTGCCCTCGCAGTCTATTCAGCGATGTGCTGCTGTTCAACACTGAGAAAGCTCAGTTCAAGGTAGTTACAGTTTTTATCGTGCACACGTTATAAAGTACATAACGGAATGTTATTTGTTGAAATTGTATATCACACCACTTTAATTAGTTAATCAGATTTATCAGAATGTGTTGATTCATTTTCACAGTACCTTTAAAAGCAGTTCTGGCTGGAATGAAATTAACATGTAATGCATGTTATGCATGAGCATGAGGACTCATTTTTACACTGGAACTCTTTACCACATTGTGTGGATAAATAATAAATTAACTACACAGTTACTATAATTGTAGATTGTAATCATATAATGTTTTTCATGCACAAAATGTAGAACTCCTCCAAATTGAAAGAGGCCATGAAGTTGTCCAAAGAGTGTTTGGAAAAGCGCCTCCAAGAGGAACAAAGAGCGGTTAGTGCATTATAGACAACATTAAATATTATTGATTACTGGGTCTTATTAGTGCTAAGCCGAACAATGTGGCTGATGATTTTCTCTGTGCAGGTTCAGCAGCACAGGAGGCTGACACGTGCACAGTCCCATCATGGCTCTGAGGAGGAGAAAAGGAAGAGGAAGATCCTTGCCAGAAAGGTACATGCACATTCAGACAGCTACCAGAAGATGTTCATGAACGGTAAATGATTTTGATACTATATAAATTGTGTTTTGGTTCCCCTTAGAAATCCAGACAGTCTGCTTATGAAAATGAGGAGGACTTTTCTGTCAAATATAACAACAACTCTGGTAAGTCAGTTACAGAGTATTTTATTTATTTAACTTTACTTCAGTTTTTCATGGATCATTTTCTATTATTTAATGCCTTCCTTAGTATTTTAAGTGGTATATAATTTCCATAGAACCTAACAATTTCCCAAACCTGACCTCCCCCCCAAATGAAAACACTTCACAATCATCTGTGTTTTGACATGCTAATCAGCTAATCTCTTTTTATTTTTTTGCTACATGTAGATGTACTCAAGTTGAATTTATGGTGTTTCTCCTCCTTCTTCAGTAATATTCATCAATGGCAGATTGTTGTATTTGGGGAATAAAAGTGGAAATGTAGTTTTTATTATTTAAGATCAACAGGAAGTTTTTTCAAGCACGTTTTTTCGAGAATACAGTATATTTCTGGAGGATCCATAGGCATTCAGAATGATAAAGACAGGATAAGAGATAATGCTATTTGCATTGGGGCTCACAGTCATCGGTAGGCTCATGTATAGAGAAGAATGTAGTTAGATTTTTTTCTGTAGTTAGATGTAGTTAGAGTGTGTTTGTCTGCACTGTGATGTGATATGTACAGCATTTTAAAAAAGTTGTAATGTGTTTCCATGTGTATTATGTAGCATCTCAATGAGAACAAATGTTTGTTCATTTTTCAGGTTCAGGAGCGAGTTCTCCACCTACTTGTCCTTCTTCTCCTACTCCTCCACCTGCACCAGGTATTTGCAGATTAATACATTCTTATCTTCCTGAACATGCATGTCATACACTCTGGTCATTAGAAAGTGAAATGATCCCAGTCATCTCACTTGGAAACCACACGTTAGTTATGATTATTTTCAAACAGTAAAACCCAGTTCTCTCTTTCAGAGTTTTTGATACAGGTTAAAAACGGTTTGTCCTGTGACTTTGACATGCTCTAAACATGATGCTAGGTAATGGCACAGAAAAGATGATCAACTTTGTTATGGGCAAGCCACCGATAATGGCAGTTACCTAAAAATGCTCTATGATCCCTGTAGAGAGACGTTCGATAAGCAACACAGTGCTTTAGATGGTACATTTATAGAAACATTAAAGGAAATGCTTTAAAATAAAAGCGGCAATCATTAACTTGTGGATGGTATCGATTTTAACTTGGACAACTTATCACAGTTAACAACAAAATTAAAAGAAAAATATGACACGGTGCTGCTACGGTACCTAGGATTGGAAACAGAAGTCACCATAGTGTGGACCTATGGCAGATGTGTGCGTCATAAAAAAGTTGTAAAGCCACTATAAAAGTTTTTGAGCATGTTGTTAAATTGTTATCTATGCCAGCAAGCTGTGGATCATGGAAACTCCCATGTAAGCTACACTCTGACCGTAAAACTACCCACGTCTCATCACATTTCAGGAATTCTTAAAGATCCATAGCAAACAAAAATAATGATTTTGAAAGGTGGAACTGGGCTTAAGTCTCTCCAGACTATAAGACACATGCAAAAAGTCACTTCAGAGGTTAGTTAATAAAATAGGTTAAAGCTGGTTGAGCTGAAAACTTTATAGAGCAAATCTATAAAACACAATGCTTATTTACCTTAGTACTGCAGTAAAGCTTTCTTTTGCACATCAAGCTGGGAACTACCATAATTGCTGGCATACCCTGCCCAGTGTGGAACGCTAACAAACTGGCAAACAACAAATATCCACCTGCAGCTATCTAACGTCTGTTGCAACACTCACCAGAGAGCATCAAATATGAAAAGTTATGGCAATTAGAAATAGTATGTCAAACTAACCTAGACTCATTTTAAACACACCAGACACATCAAATATGTTGTGCACCTTAACTTCTTATTTGTAAATGAAGAGTAACATGTATCTGCCTCTTTTTCTCTCTCCTGTGCTGTCTTCAAAGTAGAGCATGCACCATATTGAACATGTTTGGGGTAAAGTAATACCATACTAAATGTTATCTGTTGTAAAGTTGCACCATGTCCTTCCTCAGTAGCAACTACCTAAATGATGGCATTATGAGCTTTGAAGCTCTGTGTAGTGAATGTTGCTCTCCAATTTAAGGTGTGAATGAAAGTTTATTCTGTGATTAAAAAGTTCATCTGACCTACTGAGAAGGATTAATGCAACTTTAAGACGTCAAAGTCTGCAATGGCCTGCTCAGCTGTCCTTGACTTTTTCTTTTTCTTTTTTTTAAATACTCTTTCTAACAAATGGTAAAATATATATATAAAAAAAAAACAGTATTAATGGAATTTGACTAAACAGCATGTTTCAGTGGGTTTTTATTTTGTTGATTTATTTATGTTTTTTTTGTTGTTGTTGGGGAAACCCGACATCATTAGTTGTGGCACCTTTTGGCATTTACATTTTTTAGTTTTTTTATTTACATTTTACTCATGTGGCTCGAGAATAAAATAAATCTTAATTGGGGCATCAACTAACATCTGCCTTCAGTATTTTAGTCATAAAATAGATAAATCAAATCTGGACAGAGAGCACTATTACAGGTTGCATGCCGGGTACTCCATCAAATCGGCACTCAGTAGTGCTTTGCTCACTTCCTGCAAATAAAAAATCCTCCAGCAGTTGGCACTTTGTCATACATGTTTCATTGCTGCTGATTGATCGTTAAAACCACATGGTAAGTGCATCATCCTGCTTAGCTTTAGTTGTGGCATGCAGCTTTGTTCAGTCCATAAGCTAATTGTATTTGTTGCTGCAAATGAGCCCTGCGTTCACTCTAATGAGCGACAAAGCGAACAGTAACTTTAAGTCTTCACTGTGATTCTGGAACAATGGGCAGATTGATATTTTTAAGATATTTCAGACAACCATACTGAATTATGGGTACAAACATAAATCTAGCATTCAGTATGGTATTTGTAGCATTCAGTACTGCAGTATTGCATTTGTCAGGTTCTGGATTTGTGTAGTTTTGTATCCAGGGAATTTGACACTATAACACCCATTTTAAAAATAGAGGTCACTACCATAATCAATCAGTCCTGAGCGCTAGCAGCAGAAATAGACAGGCAAAAGCAAAAGGTGTTTTAACAAACCATTAAGGAAACCTAAGCTTTTCTCATTGTGTATAAATATTCCATGCATATAAACAGTTTAATATTGAGGATAAATTGACCTTTCATTCATTCAAGATAAATAGTTGAAAACAGTTAGAAAGGTAAAACATTCGTTATGTTTGATTCCCAAGCAGTGGCTACATGGCCTTGGTCTTCATTACAACAATGGCTAAAACTAGGGAATTCTTAAGTTAATTAAAAAACTTCTGTGGCAAATTTCTGTACACGATGTTCAGAAAGCACTGAAGCATTCATGGATTAAGCCAGTGACACCAGAGTACTGCAGACATCTTTTGACTCTATGCCCAGCAGGTTTTAAAGAATAAAGGACTTAATGCTAAATATTGATTGTTGTAAAGCAATTTACCATAAACAAAAGATTCTTATGTTGTTAGTAAAAAAAAAATTGAGAATGTCATTGAAAGATAGAATTTTACTTTTTCTTAATACTTCTGGCCACCACTGTACATTTGACCGAACACTGTAGCAGAAGTATTCAACATCATAGCAAATACTTGACCTTCCCCACTTCCCCAATTTTTTTTTCTTTTTAAATATATATTATTAGATGCATTGCAACATTTATTACAGTATTTAAGGTCAAAAGTTACATCAAGCACTAAGGGCTAAGCACCTGATTAAGTTGATTTCTCTGCTCTTAATTTTGATTATTTAAAATAATCTCTGTGTAGTTAAAGTTTAAATAGCTTTAAGACTGCCAGTTTTGAAAGCAATCACTTTAAAATCTGTAAATTGACTAGTAAATTGCCCATATGTTGTTGCATAAATGCTCCTTGCTGATTTTATATCTTGCAAATAGTTATTTAAATGATTAGATACTAAATCAAGGTAATAAAAAACACAACATATGTAGGGTATTTTTGTTACACGTCTGATTTGCTACACAACTGAAATTCAAAAATATGTGATTTAAAATATAGAATTTACACTCCTAAACCCATTATGGCAAAACAAATGTACATTTCTGGTGAACAAAAGTTTATCAACTGTACAATGCACATTAATGCACAATGTCTGTAGTTAGGACAAAGAGCAGTATAAGTCTAGATGAACTGATGGGTCCTGGTAGTTTAAGGGATTAAAGCAACAAACCTGAACCATCCTGGCCAAAGGCCCTTTTTTGTCATTCATTGTTTTCTACATAAAATCGTATATACACACAAGGACTAGATTGTTGGTACCCTTCCATTTAAAGAAAGAAAAACCCACAATGGTAACTGAAATAACTTGAAACTTACCAAGGTAATAATAAGTAAAAAAAAAAGTTCCCATCATTTTTGTCTAGGGCAGTTATATTAGTTTATTTAAAAGGACTCTGTTGAACCACAGTTCAAAAGCAATGTCTGATTAGTTAATTTTCAGTATTATTTAAATTTATTATTACTTTTGTCAGTTACCAGTTATTTCAGTGACTTGTGGGTTTTTCTTTCTTAAATGAAAGGGTACCAAAAGGTTTACGTGTGTAGATGATTTTATGTAGAAAACAGTAAATCACAAAAAAGTGTAACATATACTGTTGTCAAAAGTTTACATACACTCATGATGAACGTGAATGTGAGGCACACGGTCAAAGTTTTACATTATACATACAGATTCAAAATGTATCTTCACCCACTTAGATAAAATATTTTTTTTATTTGCCAGGCCCAAGGCCTGTCAATTTCTGGTTAGTGATGATGACTTTTAAAAATATTTTTTTATTGATTTGACTACAGCTAGTAGTTTGTCTTGGCCAACATGAAAAGGATTTTTTGGCAGCACTCATTAGGTTGAACAACACAGTACAGTGGGAAAGTACGAGGAGCTCAGGGCAAATCTGAGAAGGAGGATGGCTGAATTACACAAGTCAGGGATGTCTCTTGGTGTCATATCTAAACAACTGGAGATTTCAAGATCAGTTGTAACTATAAGGCTGGCTTGCTTTTTAGCTGCTGGAGCACTATCAAAATTTTGTGGACCATGCTAAAAAGTCAGGTCCATGCCAGAAACCCAAACAGTAAGTTAAGGCTAGGGTCAGTCATTATATGGCATTCCTAGAAAAGACAGGGTTTTTGGGCCTTGCTCAAGGGCTCAACAGTGACTTGGTGGAGCTGGGTCTTGAACTGCCCAAGCTTATGATCAGTAACTCAGAACCATAGCACACTGAGGTACCACTGCCCTAATTTAGTTGAAGCTTGTTGATGTCTGTCAAAAGCATCTGCTGTTGAACCTTGCTAAGAAAATTCAACCAAATAAAAGGTGTGCTGTATGTCTATTTGTAATCATGTGTATATATTGACCCTGCATTGATTTTTGAAAACAAAATAAATTCAAACTTGTACACCAAATTCTCTGGGTTTTCTTCTATTAAAGTAAATGTTTAATCATTCTGCCCCAGGAAAATATATATATATAAAAAACACCTAAAGAATTTATTACAGTCAAATATTGCCATGACCTTTATGTTCATGATGAGTGTAAGTAAACTTTTGACTGCGACTGTAAATAAAAATATTAATGGCAAGTATAAATTTCACAGCCCAAATATTTTGGTTACTAAAATTTCTTATTTAAACTTTAGCTGTATCAATCATGCCCACATGCATCTACTATAGTGGTTATGACATCTATAAGAAGCAAACTTCAGCTAGTAAGAACTTGTTGCCTTGTGATGTGAACGCAGGGTTATGTGGGTTATTTGTGCATCCCTGATTACACTAACATTTGCTATTTGGTCATTGCAGGTGTTCAATCAGTGACCCTTCCACCACCTCCACCGCCTCCTCCACCTTCTTTAGGGATGGAGTCAAGCCCTCCAGTCCTCCACCCTCCTTCCGTTAATGGCAAGGGCCGAAGTGCCCTTCTGAGCTCCATTCAGACCTTCAGCAAAGGCCGGCTGAAAAAAGCAGAGATCAACGATCGAAGCAATCCACACATCTGAGCAACAGTCTTTAGACTCCTTAGTTCGTATCATGTGCAATTTGTCCTTGGCTCTCTTATCCGAGGCGTGAATCTGAATCTTCAGGAGTGCAGAGATATTTTACAACTGGACTGCAACTGAAATATTTTACTTTCAAATTAGCTGCAGATCAGCAGTGGTGAGGCTAAAGTGTGGGCTCTCTGTGCTGCTATACAGTATATGACCTTGGAAACTACATTTTAGCTGACAAGATAGGTTTATGAATTGGACTTGCATATTTGTGGTAAATAATCATACCCACCCTACGACGATGTTTCTGACCCTTTTAAAAACAGCTTCCAGGTGCAGCGTTTTCAAACCAGTTAGAAGAATTTAGGTTGGGAAAGACATTTTTAATGCTTTGACTTTGGGTTTTACTTAAAACATTGTGTAGGTTTTGTCCTTTTTTATTTGTTGCATAATATTATAGTACATTCAGATTATTGGAATTGCAGTAATCTAAAGATGATTCAGAACTCCGTGATTGAGAAAAGGCTATTTTGACATCCATGATAACAAGGATGTTTGCTAAACCAACAATTTTTTTAAAGCCAAGGCAGCAAAATTGCCCTTGATTTTTGGGAGGAAGGGAAGGATGGAGGGATGGCATATTCCCTGTCTCCTCTATTAATCAGAGCGACACTAGCTAATTATAAGTGTATGTGAGCTCATGTATACAGAACAGTGTAGGAACCGCTTTCCTCTAAGTGCGCTGTGATGTTAAGCAAATGCGGTAGCTGATATCATTTGTCTTGGAGAAAGCATGTTTAACATCACCCTCCCAAGGTGATCACTGTTGTCTTATTTATGAGAACTAGGTAATAATTGGGAATCGGCAAAATATTAACTTGGGAGAAAATGGTTAATAATATTTTAAAGAAATGGAATAACTTTGATTTGCCATGACTTTTATTACCAAGTGAAAGAGTGGACCCAAACCATGCCAGCAAATTGCTTCCAACAGCATGTTTTTCTTTAAATTTGTCTTTTTATAAGTCTTAACTCAGAACTACTGTATTGTAGCCTGAAATGATGTGAACACACTCAGACAGTGGTTTAAAAAAAAAAGAGAAGGAAATGAAAGGAATAGTAAAAAAAAAAAAAAAAAAAGCATGTTAGGGTTTGTGCCACATTTTAACCTTTGTGCCTATACAAGACAATTGCTAGACATCCCATTGCCAGATTTAGGAGCTGTGTGTTTCATTTTCGTCCTAGCAGCAGTGTAGTTTTACACAGTGGTCCATTGTAGCCAGTGCTGTATAAAATGAATAAATATTGAATATTAAAATAGTGAATATTCCATTTGAAATAAATGCTAATTCTGAACCCATGCACTGAGTTAGAGTTAATCCTCATAATATATAGAGTGGACAAACTGCCAGATATGTTGACCAGGAAAGGAGTTGAAACCATTCCAAAAAGATTCATAACATCTAAGAAGTAATGGAAGTCTGTCTAATCTAAAAATATTTCCCATAAATCTCCACACAGTTATTAGGACTTAATAACGCAGGAACAGAAAAGATTTTTTTATTTTTTATTTCTTTTATTCTTTTATTTCAGGATAACCTGGTAATTTGGTACATTCAGGTAGCCCAGAGGTTTGTACAGTGAATGATGGGTGCATCGCTTCATGCCCTTACCTTCTTACATTGATGCGTTCATCGCTCTGGAACAGGATCAGTCTGGAATCATTAGACCACACGGCCTTTATCCATTGCTCCAAATTCAAATCTTTATCCTCCCTTTTTTGATTAGTCTCACTAATAAGTGGTGTTCTTATGGCCACATAGCTATTTAGTCATAATTCTGTGTACCTGTCACATTGTGCTCTTTACTAATTAACATGGCGGTAATTTCTACTGCTGTTTTTTTTTTTTTTTTTTTTTTTTTTAAACTGTGCAACTTTACCAAATGTTTAAGTGATCACTATTCATGATTTTTTACCAAATTTCAGTCATTTAAAATCTCTGGAGTTTTCTTCTTTCCTTGATGTGGGTCAATAATTTGACCGTTTTGAAACAATGACACTTTTTCGTCAGGCAGTGTATACCTACAGGAGTGGACAGGATTGATAAAATGTTGTTCAATCTTCATGCGGGAGCAGGACGGAATCGAGCCAAAAGTCTAGGAGGTAAAGAAAACTGTGTAGAGTGGTCAGAATTTCTTTGGGAGCAAGTCGAAGCACAAGCACAGTACCTCTTTCAGACAAACAAAAAAATATTTGGGTTCTTATCATACCTGATCCAAAAAGTCCTGAGCCAAAAATCCAGGAGGTGGAGACAACTTGGTGTGTGTCAATATGGATTTGTTGTTTCATCTTGTAAACCATCATGTTGGTTAGGGTTAGGATATGGCATGTTAAGGGGAATTGGTCAGATGCAGCACCACCCCCTGGACTTTTGAGTATGCAGCCAAAACTTTCTTACCAGAAGCAGCATTTAAAACTGTGTAGCAAATCCATGAAGAACTAAACTACGATATGAAAAGTATTTGGTTATTAATTGTCAGAAAGGCTGATCAACTTCATTTAGGATAATCAACTCTTTTGCCCAACTCTTCCTTAAGAAAATTGACTTGAGACATGTTCAATTACAATTAAGTTGTACAGTAGTAATCTTCTGATAAACCACAGTTAGGTCATTAACATGACATTGGCACATTGGACATGTGGCAAAGTACTCTGCTTTCTGTAACCCCGTATGCACATTTGTGCATGTTTCATGATATGATTGCAGACTGTAAAACATGGAGAAGTTTTCAGTGAAACGCACAGTTTCTATGTGTTATGCGTGTACATGATTCATACCGAGGAGCAACATCGCTTTCTCTGCCGCACTTTACCACTGGTTATCGGTGGTCTTTGAAAAGAGGTATAAAGTTTACATTAGATTTAATTATGTTGAAAGATGGTATGAATAGCAAGACAGTTTGATTATATTTGATAATAAGAGTAATGAACACTGCACATTTGCCACAACCACTGCTGCACACACTGAAGGTGTGCATCCTGTATTTAAAACATTTTTTTTTTGTTTCCCCATTATAAAAGTTGCATTGACAATGTTTTAACCATGGTGATGTGCTTTTAATTGTGAACTTTGAAGTAAAAACAAAAGAATGTTATTCAATGTTTATGAGTTGTTTGTCAGATCTTTTCCTCTAATATATGCTTTATCAAAGCACGTGTAATTGGATTGGGTGTTTTGCCTCATACTTGACAGCAGGAGTGGATATAGGTTAGACATGTAGGAGTGCTCATTCCTTGAAGAGTGTGATATGCATAGCACTAGCTGATTTTCATTAAGGTAGTTGCTTGATTAGTGATCACAATAGTGATTTATAGGGCTCGGGACTAACAGTTGCTGGAGTTTGGGTATTGGGTGAGAATTGAACCCGGGCCTTCTGCATGGCAGGTGAGAAACCTACAACTGCACCTAGCAGTCCACCAAATAAACAAAAATGGTGTTTAAATGAAGATGACAACTGCAAAGATTCAAGTTCAAGTCATGGTATTTTAAAATTCACTTATATGTGCTGTGTGAGTGTGTGCACTTGGGCTAATGCATTTGGTGCTTCAAGCCTACAAAAGAAATCATTGTACTTGAACAGATGTTGAACTTCCCATTAACCTTGTCAGGACTGTAAATAAAATCTGGATTCCCCTTCATTCATCCAGCATTCAACTATGTGACTATAAATGCATCCAAAATCTGTGAAAAATGAGTGTTATGCCATAAATTCAGTACTTGATTGACAAAGTTATTATGCGAAATGCTTTTAATACCTGGAAAAAAGACACTCTTCATGAACTACACATATCAAATTAGGTTTAACCTTGTTGCTTTCAATGTAGCTGAATTTACATGTACCCTATCTTATCCCAAGACACATTTCACAAAAAATATGGCCTAGAGATGAAGCAAGACAAAACTTCATCTCATGTATGAGAACTTTTTGGGAGGCATGAATGAGTAATAGATCATATTTCTGGTTTGATTATGCAGTTGGCTTTAAATATAGTGACGTAACAAAAGTTCTATGAGATTTCACTGCTATTTTTAGGATTATGCTGTTATTTTTATTATTATTTTTAGTAGTAGTAGTAGTAGTCCATTTTCAAGTACTTTGCTAATTTAACTTAAGCAGCAATACAAATGTAAAACCTCTACCTTACTGTGCATTACTGTGCTTTTCTGTGAATTCATGACATGAGTTTATGTGCAAACCCATCTAAGAGTCCCAAAACATTAATTGTGGCCAAATTAACTATATGGTACATTCTTTAAAAGAAAGAATGCAATGCTAAATGTGTCAGTGTCGGCAATCAAAAGATGCTTTCACCAGATTAAACACATGGTTTACCACAAAATGTGAAACATGGATAAACCTTAAAAACAGGAAAACCAGTTTAAAATTACTTTTTGCACTGCAGCTGGGGATGTCTAAGGCTTCTAGACTTAAATCAATCAAAATGACAAATTTTATTCAGTATTGTTCATTCATTTATGGTTTATACTGCTTAACCTGTCCAGGGTCATGGGGGCCTAAAGCTTAGCCCAGGAGACTCTGGATACAAGGCAGGGTGTCTCCTGGACAGGGTGCCAATCTATCGCAGAGCACACACATGAGTTGGCAACTCTGATGAACTCCATATCCTACACATCATCCAGTGCCAGATCCTAGATAGATTTTTTGTGGTATGTTCAACTACACCCAATGCCAGTTTACTGGTGATAAATAGCAGACTAGTGATTTGACTCCTGCATTGCAATTGCACACCCCTATTTATGTCTGATTTTACACCTTTTTTCATGTAAATTTAAATTAGTTGGATTTAAAAAAAAAAAATAAAAATACCCCATACAGTTGTCATGAATAGGAAATATAGCCAATAAGACCAAATCCGCGTGTGTACCAGGCTTTAAACATTTAGCAAGTTCTTTAGCATGGAGTTCTATGGAGATTGACTCACATTAGGAGCCAGCCACCTAGTGATCGTTCGAGGAACTGCACTTTTTTAGCACTTTCGTGTTAAACTTATTTATTTTTTTGGCCCTTGGTTAAATATCCATTTAAAGCCTCATTTCACAAAGTTTTGCCTAATTTGAATCCAAATGGCGATTTTTTTTTTTTTTTTACATAATTAAATGCAATTTAAACACAATGCGTCGTGTTTACCTAGTTGTAATTAAAGTAGGTGTGTTATTGTATTCGTGTGATTTTATCATCGCTAGTTCAAGACGTAAATTGCGTGAGATATTTATTTATTTATTAGAAAACCAGTGTCCTTGGCAATGTGGGCATTTCCGGTTTACTTCCGACATCCTCTAAACGCGACTCTGATTGGTTCTTATTAAACACCCAGCCTTCCCATTGGGTATTATACAAGAACTCGCTACACTTTCGAACGTCTGATTGGTTGTTAACGAAGAACCCACTTTTTGATTGCATAATAGAATTTTACAGCCTCGCCTCCAAATAGAGGACAGTGGGACAGTCTAAAAAAGAAAGATGGCGTCTCTGAGGTGTTTTCTTCGCTCGGGGAAGGTTAATTCAACAGATTTTTTATTGTTATTATTATAAAAGCCGGTTTTAATGTCAGTATGTACTCATTTGCAAGCTAATGGCTTGTTGTTACAGAATGCCGTCTCAGCTGTTCTTCGGAGGGAGTTTCACAGGACGCCGTCTGCTGCTGTGCAGGTTAGCATTGATGCTGTAACCTTTACCGTTTAGCCTTAGCAACACAGAGTAAAAAAACGTACATACCTTTATGTTGAAGTTATTAATACCTCGTATTGTACACATTGTAGCAGCATTGTTCTTTTGTTGTTGTTATTTGACTTTAGTTTTGGTTTTATTCAGTTAACTCATCTGTCCTCAGTCATTATATTGGTTTAGAACTTTAAGGGAGCATAACTTCTTTCATAACAACAAAAATATTTGTCTAATAATGTGACTAGATAACTTGTAAACAGTTCCAGTCAGTGTCTATTAAATATTAGCTTGTCTTGGCAGTGCAGATAAACAGCTAGTATAAATGTTTTTGCAGTGTGACCCAATGCATAAAGCAGACACCCATAGTTTCATGATCAACTTCCTCATCAATGCACCAGAGTTCTTGGCCATTATTATGATTTAAATTTGTTTCCTTCTTTCTAGGCTGGCACATGCTCATCCTTAAGCATGTCTAGAAGTTAAAATGCCAAAGCAACTAATTTTCATTAGAGATTTGGGGGAAATTTAGATTTGTTTATGAATCACGATTCTTTTATGCTGATTCATGTCACCTTCACACTGACTCCAAATTTGTATTTTTATTTATTAAATTTCTAACACAAATACTTCAGTCGATCGCAGTCACCATAATTGGCTGTTCTTTAGCTTGATCAGCCATCGATCACGCTGGACATAACCGATACGGTGCCGAGTCTGTGAGCGTCTAAATTGTGCAATAGAAACGTTATGGTGTTATAATATAAAAAGCTTCTGATCACCTTTTTTTTTTTATTTTTTATTTTTTAATTCAAACCTTGTAAGAGAATTATTCTTGAAACCCACTCATTACACATTCTTACCAGTCTCAAAACCCACATGTTAGAAATTGCACTTGCTCACTTTAGAACCTGCGCCACCCACATGTTAACAATTGATTACACACACCCAAGGAGGGATGTAGGGCGGTAAAATATCACTGTTTCTTTATAATCCTATCCTGATGTATTTACTTATTGGCATCCCATGTGGACGGTCCCAGAGACAAATTTCACTTTCTCATAGGGATGGGAATCGCCAGGATTCACTCTATACAATATTATCACAATACTCAGGTGCCGATTTGATTTGTATTGCAATTCTATATGTATCACTATTTTATAAATATCCCAATTGAATATTAAAATTTTTCAGATTTTGTAACAATTCTAAACAACCTTCACAAACAGTTTACTTGTGCCGCACAGGATGCTGTGCTGCCTGCCAATTTGTGTTGGATTAACACACACAAAATATTTAGGAGTCAGTGTGTGTTCATGAATCGCCTCACAAAAGAATCATGGTACATTGCTGAATAGATTTTTTTTTTCTCTATTTCTACTCTCTGCTGTTAATGGAATTATAGGTACATTTAATGAAAGGGTAAACATTACAAGTGCCATGTTGACATGGGTTTTCTGAAAAGATGTCCAAAGATATTTGTCGAAAAATCCTGTTTTAGCGCCTCAGAAGTGGCAGAAAGATTCCAAATTAGCTATAAGAAAATTATCTTCATTAGCTTCAAGGTTAATAAAGGTGCAGGCGGAAGGAGGCCCCTCGTATGATGATGATTCTGTTTACAATATAAAAATAGGTATATTCCAACCTGAAAAGAAGAAAACAAATAGCAGTTATAATAATGTCGGTGCATAGAGGTTTTTCAGTTCACTCTTTCCCTGAGATATTTCGATAGTTTCTAGACTCCGAAAACGCAACCTGAAATTCAAAGTAGCTGGAAGAGATTTGTTGGCAGCTGAGTGGAATCAAATGACACTTTCTAAGAACCAGTTTGAGAAACAATAATGTATGGATCAGTAGCTTTAATACCACAGTTTTAAAGGTGTGGATTAACAACATACTTTTGTCCATATTGTGTTTGAAGCAGCATAAAGTTCAGGAGCTCAAAATAACTAGACATACATGTTTATTGCAGGTGACGGTGAGAGATGCTCTTAACCAGGCTATGGACGAGGAGCTGGAGAGGGATGAGCGTGTGTTCCTGCTTGGTGAAGAAGTTGCGCAGTATGATGGTGCCTACAAGGTCAGTGTGTGTGGTTGTGTTGATCTTTTTCATCAATAAGCAAAAAGAGTCTTGTACACTTTGTGTCATGAGCTTTGGTATTGTACTGTGTAAATATTTCATTCAGGTAAGCAGAGGACTTTGGAAGAAGTATGGCGATAAACGTGTTATTGACACACCTATTTCTGAGGTGAGCACAATTTGTCTGAGTCATTTATTTATGCAAGTGCCAGCATGATTTTTGCAAACATGAGTAGTTGAAAGATAAAGTTAACTGGGTGAGAGTTGCCTTCCCTTTCACAAAGATCTGTGTTGGAGTGTAGTTTGTGTGTGCTTTATGGTTACTGATGCACATCGCAACCTCAAATGTCTTGATTCATGCTTCACAACTGGGACCCTGCAGAATGGGCAGTATGTTATGTGGCTCACAGGACAAAGGAGGGACACATTCATCAATATTGTCGGGTATTTAATGTGAAGAATTGTGCTTGCCGTCAGCATATATATGCAAGAATTACTGCACGAATGATGATGTAATACATTTATATTTTGGGGACACTACAGTAACGTAGTGGTTAACACTGTGGCCTCACCTCTCCAGACTCGAGGGTTTGTCTACCTTTTCTGGTTTGTGTGCGTGGAGACTGCATGCTCTTTCCGTGCTTGGTCGGTTTCCTCCAGTTTACTCCCACAGTCCAAAGACATGCAGATTAGCCTAATTGGTGTTCCAAACTCCTCATAGCATGTGTGCTTGTGTGCCCTGTAATGGATTGGCACCCTGTCCAGGGTGTACCCCGCCTTGTGCCCAAAATCTCTGGGTATTTGGCTCGTCCCCCATGCCACAGGATAAGCGTAATAGAAAATAAATGAATATATTTTTGCGTTTTTTTTTTTGTTTGTTTGTTTTTTTTGCTTCTTCTAACTGGCACTTTACTATTAACTGATGAATGAGTATAAAAATAATGTTAACACATACATTATATATATTTATTTTTCTATTTTAAATGTAAGGTTTTGTTTTTCAGATGGGTTTTGCTGGTATTGCCGTTGGATCAGCCATGGTGAGATTTTGTTTGTCTTTAAGTATATTAATTTAATAAGTATCTATATATGACTGGGAGGTAATTAAAAATGTCTATTTTTTGAGAATTTCTGAAGACTGTAAGGATATAGAAATTATGTGAGCCATTTGGGTATTGTCAACTGTTTGCTGCCTAAAACTTAAAAAAACAACCAAACTGATGAATAATTAACTAATATCTAATTTTGTCTATGTTTTCAGGCTGGCCTAAGGCCTATCTGCGAGTTCATGACCTTCAATTTCTCCATGCAAGCCATCGATCAGGTCATCAACTCAGCAGCCAAAACGTACTATATGTCAGCTGGGCTGCAGTCCGTGCCCATTGTGTTCCGAGGGCCCAACGGCGCATCTGCAGGAGTTGCAGCTCAACACTCGCAGTGTTTTGCTGCCTGGTATGGCCACTGCCCTGGGTTAAAGGTCGTAAGTCCCTGGAATGCAGAGGATGCCAGGGGGCTCCTCAAATCAGCCATTCGTGATGATAATCCAGGTAAGATGGGTCTTTAGACACAAGTATTACAGAAAAATCGAACATGCACAAATTTGGTAAACACTTTCTTAATTTACCCCAATCAACTTGGTCTGTCCAGCTGCTAAAACACAGGCTGAGCATATAAAGCTGATGACTGTTATTTTCCAGCTTTCCTGTAACTTCCTTGACCCGGTTAATAAATGTTTGAGGTTTTCTACTTGCCTTGATGTTTATTTTTTTCTTTAAAAGTTTAACAGTTTAAGATGTTACATTTGTAGTAGTTAAAACTAAAGGGGTACCCCATGGCTCCGCTTGCATGCAGTTCCTGTCAGCCACACGCTACCATTACCTTCTAATGGGGTGTGCGGTCACCTCTCTGCTGCTCCACAATCTCCCCCAAATGTTTCACAAATATACAAGTATTATAACCTCATAATGACCTTGTCTACTGTTACACGGTGAGGGACGCCCGCTATACCGGCCACCGCTATACTGGCGGCAGGCCAAACGGAATTTGAGTTTACTTATTTATTTTTACGTTTACATGTATGTATGATGTTTATGTATGATATCATGCATAATCATTCTTTTTCGCTTTCTTTCTTTCCTATTTTTATTCACAACTGTTTAGTGGGGACCTGTCCAACTTCTTGAACAAGAATAAATGAGAACAAAATAGTAATAATTTGGCTAATTTGTATCATATTTGGCTGGAAAAATATCTTGTACAATAAAAAAATTAGGCAAATTTTTGTGAAACATAGTATGTGCATAAATAATTGGGCTACAGTGTGAGTTTGAGTACTGACATTATTTGGCCTGATTTTCATTGTAGTGAAGGAGTTCAGTAGTTTCTAGGCAGGATTTTATTAATGTGATCTGTCAACCCCGATGAACGCGCTAGACTGTTTTAGGGAAATATTTGTCCATATGCACAAAAAACAGGGTTTTTCTCACACTATTGAGGACATAAATCATATTTGCACAATGGTGGGTAAAATTTCCTATTAATTCACAGTTTACATGTGTGGCGAGGGGTTCTTATGAACCACAGATAAGCTATTTTGTTACACCAGTGCTTTAGAATAATGCTAAATCTGGATTAAGTCTCATTAGTTTTACAAAGAACCCAGTAAAAAGAGGTAATTTTTAATGTTGATTATTTTCTGCCAAAAGTTAGCACCTTTTATCACCTCAACGTATAGGTGACCATGACGCCCATTTCCATCTTGGTTATGACATTTAAGACCATAACGAATAAAAGTTTCACCCAAACTGTTTCTCTAAAAATATTAAATGTAAATGTTAAAACATGGATTGTAAAATATTCCAATTTTGTCTATTCTTATGTCACACAGTCGTGGTGCTGGAAAATGAGCTGATGTATGGTGTGGCCTTTGAGATGTCTGAGGAAGCACAGTCCAAAGACTTTACCATCCCCATTGGAAAGGCAAAAATTGAGAGATCAGGTCGGTAAAACTAACATTTGTGTTGTACATCTTATAAACCTCACAATTTCTTTAAATGTATCTTCTATGTTCAGTTAAAGTATGGATTCCTTTAAATCTCAGTTATGATTAGCTTTTCTCATAGTTTCACTGTTACAGTTGGTACTGGTGGGTTAAATTTACAAAGGGTCAAGTAATTTTGTAGATGAGTGTGTTTTATTTGGGTCAGTTTTGAGTTGATATATGAATCCTTTTGTTATTTTAATCAGGAAGTCACATCACGCTTGTCTCACATTCCCGAATGGTTGGTCATTGTCTTGATGCTGCTGCTGTCCTGGCCAAAGAGGGGATTGAATGTGAGGTAAGGTTTAGCTAGATATTGTACAAGTGAAAATGCATCAATCTCTCCCAACAAATTACAGTACAAGCTAGCTGGTTCATGATCATTAATTATGCTCATGTGACAGAATTACTCTATAATTATTAGCTCATGTGTTAGATATCAACTCATTACTATCAGATCTAGTTGAATTCAAGTGGGGCATTTGGAATCTGTTGCTGTTAATTCTAAAGGCCTAAGCCTTTAATGTTGTTAAAAAGAATATCTGGCGGGCTCAGGAGCACCAAAAGGCCAGAAAGACCACAGAAAACCATAGTTGTGGGTGACTTTTGACCCTGCTCAGACCTGACTTAAGACCCTGCCCCTTCAGGCCTCCGAGTGGCGCAGTGGTAAAGTGCTCGCCCTATCATCCGGCGATCGCTGGTTTGGGAGGGATTAGAGGTACTTGGTGCTCCCACATTAATCACGGCTCTACAGCCAATCGGGGGCGCCTGTGAGCTCCTACAAGTGTGCTACGTGGATAGCGCTGTCCTCCAAGTATGCTACGCCGCCCCCAACGGTGCGTGAGCGAGCAGTTCGAAAAAATGCGGTCGGATGGCGTCACGTGGTTCGTAGAAAACACGCGATAGTCTTCGGCCCTCTCAACTGAGTGGTAGTAGTAGCGTTAATGTGGGAGCCCCCTAGTGACGGGGAGGAATTGGACACGACTAAATTAGGGAGAAAATCGGGGGTGGGGAAAGCCCCTTCAAACCAACAGGGCAGATCAAGAACTCCTTCGAGGCGGCCGGATTGTCAGTGTCAAATGGTATATATGAAGCTTTATTGCAGTTAATACAGAGGGTTTACCAAAAGATATAAACCTTTGGTAAATCTCAAAAACAGGAAGACCAGATCAGAGTTGGACAGATGAGAAAGAGATTATTCTGTTTACAAATGGGCAAAGGGAAAAGAAGAGCCTGGAAAAGGGAAACAACTCGTGGTCCAAAGAAATTGGATTTGAATCTGCAACAAGTGTAAATCATGTCAATATATAGTCTAGATGTAAGACACATGCAAGAAATAATTGGGGATAAATGGTGCTAACAAGGAAGCTTGTGTAATTTTTTTACTTTTTAATGCAGTTCTCAGAATTAGCATATTACTGTCTTAGTTCTGATTATTTGTTCCTAATTTACAGGTTATAAACCTGCGCACCATCAGACCCCTTGACGTAGAAACAATTGAAACTAGCGTGATGAAAACCAACCACCTGGTAACGGTTGAGGGAGGCTGGCCCCAGTTTGGAGTTGGTGCTGAGATTTGTGCCAGAATCATGGAGGGTAAACCCTTGAATCTTTTTATGTTTACACTTTTTCAAGAATTTGCTGTTAATAATAGCAGGCTTTCCATTCACATCATGTTTATCATAACTGACCATTTTATTTTGCAGTGGAAATGCTCTTTGTTTTTAAACAGCAAATAATGAAATGTCCACCTGCTTAACTCCAGTCACCTGTTCTGATAAATTTTCCTCTTTACGTAATTGTAGGTCCTGCGTTTAATTATCTGGATGCTCCTGCTGTCCGAGTTACCGGTGTGGACATCCCCATGCCATATGCAAAGATTTTGGAGGACAACAGCGTACCACAAATCAAAGACATCATCTTTGCAGTGAAAAAGACTCTGAATGTGTAATAGGCAGCGGAACACTATTTTTATCCCCTCTATCACCCTATAAACCATTGTGATTTCCTCCAGCTACAAAATAATAAGCCAGAAAGGATGTACTAAGGGTTGTTAATAATCTTAGAAGTGTATAATGGTCTCTCTGTTACATGATGGGTCTCAACCAATTAACCAGTGGATATCTTGTTGTATTTACAAGATGCCTTTTGTCATAAAAGTGATATTTATTACCGGAAGGTAAAACCAGCCTTTGTATTGTGTTTTTCTAAATATTCTAATATTAAGATGAATTTTAATAATAGAAACCACTTAATCATCTCATTTACTAGAAAAACTAGGTAAAACCTGACAGTGCAAGACTAGAGTTTAGTGACAGCCTGAGCACAAAATCAAAATACAGATATGGATAGATGCACTGGAACTTAGATTAGATATTTTTGTTAACAATAAGTCAATCACATAGCAGGAACTTGATGCATTTTGGCTTGTACACACGGTCAAGATGCTCTGCTGAATTTCAAACAGCACATCAGAATGAGGGACAAAGGTGATCTAATTGGTTGATGCGCTGGTCTAAGTATTTCTGGTGATTTCCTGGGATTTTCACACAAAGCCCTCTCTAGGATTTAAAAATATTCAGTGAGTGCCAGGTCCCTGGGTGAAAATGCCTTGTTGATGCCAGAGGTCAGAGGTAGACTGGCCAGACTGGTTCGAGCTGATAGAAAAGCAACAGTAACCTAAATAACAACCAAGGTATGCTAAAGAGCATCTCTGTACACATACCACATGTTGAGCAATGGACCAGATGAGCTACAGCAGCAGACCGCCACACTGCCACAATTTCCATGGGCTCACCAAAATTGGAAAATAGAACATTTAAAAAACGCCAGGTTAAGAGTCTTAATTTCCACACTAACATTCGGATGTAATGGACAGAATTTTGTGTAAACAACATGAAGACATGGACCTATCCTGCCTTATATCAATGATTCAAGCTGCTGGTGGTGTAATAGTTTGGGAGACATTTTCTTGGCACACTTTGAGCCGCTTATTGAGCATCTTTTAAATGCTATAGCCTACCTGATTGTTGTGGCTGACCATGTTCATCCATTTATGGCCACAGGTTAACGTGTCATGTCACAAAGTTAAAATCAGTTTAATCTGGTTTCTTGAACATGCCAGTGAGTTCACTGAACTCGGATAACCTACATAGTTAACATATTTCAATCCAACAGAGCACATTGCGATGTGGTGGAACGGGAGACTCATTTTATGACCGTGTAGCTAACAATTTCTTGTCAGTAAGGATGATGAGCAGTAAGAAAAGTTTCTAGCACCTTGTTGAATCTATGCCATGAAGAATTATGGAGTTCCGAAGGCAAAAGCGGGTCCAAACCAGTGCTAGCTAGTAAGTGGCCAGTGATTGTATGTTAAGGGCACTTGGTGATGGCCATGGCACAGATGATTTCAATGAAATAAAATTTGAAGAGCAATATTTTGTAAATATTTGTTGGCATACTAATGCACATAAGGCTAGAAGACTTGGCAGGGAAAAGCTCAAGCAAAGAACAGACGGATTGTCTAATGGCTAATAAAATCCCGCTGTAACCATGAGATGACGATACTACCTGCTCACACTATCGAGTTATTTACTTAACATGCCCAACTCCATAGTACATGGGGTTTAGTTGTAAAAGAAGCTACATTAATCTGGCAATCATAATCAGTGCCTCAGAAACAACCATCTATTAGGAATTGCAGCTCATTACTAACTACTACAGAGCCATATAGTTATTGTCTAGAACTCTAATAGACAAATGATTTTAGGTGACCGCAAAGAAAGAAGTCGAATGGTGTTTGGATCTGGTTTTATTCGATATTCTATTGTGAATTTCGAAGACACCTATGGTCTGGAATAAAAAGAAAACTTATTAAATTGAATTACATATAAGGAAAAAATGCCACTTTTGGGCCACCCAGTACAAATTTAATAACACAACCAAAGTATGAATATTTTAAAATGGTAAACAAGATAGTGTTAGTTTAATGTCCTTTAAAATAAATAACAATCACTTACTTTCATCAAGATGTTTCAGTTGTGTTACGCAGAAAGGCACCCACTGTCCAGTCATAGCCTTAAGTCATGGGGAGACAGTTATTATACACAAAGTTATACAAAAATAAAAGATATTGAAGCATAGTGCTGCATTTTCCTTTATCCTTTTTCTTATGCACTTTAGTACAGTTGATGAAGTAAAACAGAGTTTTACTTGTTCTCTAGATATTCAGTAAAGTAGCACTCCCTCTTGTGTGATATTGCTTTTCATATTATATAATTTTATATTATATATATTATGACATGTGGCAGTCCACAAGTGCTGATATAGAGCATCAATCCTTGGGGGCAGTGGTGGCTCAAATGATTACTGATGGGAAGGTTGGGGGTTCAAGCCCCAGCACTGTCAAGTTGTCACTGTTGATCACTTGAGCAAGGACCTTAACCCTATACACTCCTGGGGTGCTGTATCATGGCTGACCCTGCGCTCTGATCCCAGTTCCTAACTGGGATATGTGTAAAAAAAATTTACCAGTTACCAGACCTAAATATCACCAATTAACATCACTTCAGATGAGAGCCGATATGAAGGCTTTACAGAGCATAAATACATCTCAGTATAATCTCTTCAAAGGAGGTTATTGCATATTTTGTATGCCTTCAGTATTGTTTTACTGGCATGTAGCAAGAACAACAGGAAAGACCATGGAATTAGAATGTGTGTCAAGATGTATTACTGGTAGAGTAGAGTAATTTAACATTTAAAATTACACCTCACAACTTTCCCACCATAGCCCTCAACTACATGGCAAGGCAACAGAGGAAAACAAAACCAGCTCTCACAGAGCTCGGAGCAAGAAATCTTGGTAGGAATGGAGTCTTAAAAGATGGAGCCAATCCTCCTAAGGGTCGCAGTGGGAACTGGGAAAAATGACATAATGAGGATGAAAAGTCTACTTTTGACTGAGAAAATTTGAGCTTTCATTTGCTTAACAGTTTGTTTCAGTGTGGCTGTCTGAAAAGAAAAGGACAGGTTCGAAATTGGGCACCAGCTCTGAACTAGTTTCGAAACCGCCTTGGTGGAAAGAGTGTACGTGCCAACCTATGTGGGTGGAGTAGTGAATATAGTTGCAGGAGGTAGGAGATGCAAAAGGCAGTGGAACACTATTGTATTAATGGCCACAGCTTGAAGAGCACTTAAGCTCACGCCCAAAAAAACTAAACCTATACTGCATTAAATCAATCACAGTCTCCTGGTGTTTAGCTCAGTTTTATTGCAGTCAGAGCAGATACACCCAGCTCAGTCACTCTTTATCATATGCATCCTGCTGAGAAGAAGAACAAGCACATAAATAACCTACCGTAAAGCATACACAGGAATAGATAATCACTTATCATCTGCCTATTCTCCACACCACAGTGAGCCCTCGACTGCCTGCCCACAGCTGCACTGGGTAAAGAGGGGGCTTGGTCGTGTTGGTCAACTGATGAAAAAGCACTTCTGGTGGATTTTTGGATGGTAAGCATAGAGTCTGAAGGAGATCGGTAACCTGCGCAGCTTAGGATTGCTGCAGTGGCACAGGATATAGACTATATTCAGGTGTGTGCCAGATTTTTTTGTATTTGGGATCTGATGGTTCAGAGATCACAGTACCCTGTGATGCAGGAGGTAACAGCTGATGGAGCATTATGATGTAACAGATTGGGATTAACAGGGGGAGGGCATTTACATAAAAGAGGGAGGGAGTTGAGGACTCGATAGTTCAGGGCTGGAATTTACTACAGTCTACCTAGTCTACCTGAGCCTGCAATAACAACCGGTCTCCATATTAACTTAAAGACATCGACTATTATACTGAACTTAGAGCTGCCTAACACACAGTATGGTTGCAGATCAATCCCTGCTATTCGATATCACCCAAATGAGGATGGGTTCCCTGTTGAGTTTGGTTCCTCTCAAGGTTTCTTTCTACTGCCATCTCATTGAGTTTTTCCTTGCCACCGTCGCCCTCGGCTTGCTCATCAGGGACTATCACATTTCATACAAACTTCCATAATTTCTTTTGATTGTGTAAAGCTGCTTTGCGACAATGACAATTGGTAAAAGCTCTATACAAATTAAATTTGATTGAATTGAATTGAGTTCAATGAATGAACAGGAATAAGATGTGTCAGAGAGGGGTTAAAATAAATGATAGACGCTTGCCATGAATTGGGGAGGAAGATGAGGGAATGAAGAAGGTGGAATATGTGAAGAGAGTTTGAGCTGACAAGTAAGGTTAGGCATGGATGAGAGAGATGGGATGAGTGAGGATGGATGTGAAGATGAATAGGAGAGCCTGTGATGAAGTGGACAGACAAAGGTGATAAGGCTGGTGTTGTTTAGGAGCCAAACCTAGGAAATGACAGAAGGGATGTTCTCACCGATTCCTCAAAGACATCATGATGTGTTGTTTGCCTTTTATGATGTTGCCAGAGTGCAAATATTACCAAATTTTAAAAGCATTTTAGTGTAGAAAGTTTAATGGGGATTTCAGTGTCCTTTAAACTTTTTGACCACATTTCTTTATATTTATATACATCTGTATGCCCTATCTTGTACGAGGGTAAGTCAAAAATTATCCACACTATATTAAAACTTTTGTTGGCCACAATGTCTTATCAGTGCTTTCCGTTCAAAGCTACTGTGTCCCCAGTCACTTCTGTTCATGTGTGAACGTGTTACATCAGTTCAGTTGTAACTGCAGTGTGAGCTAAAATGGATGCCTCATTAAAGAAGTGCAGCTCGCAGTGATGTGTGGTCTGAGGGTGTACCTGGTGCCAAAACGACTCACGGAAGAGTATAAACAGAAACGGTTGGATATCTGCAAACAAAATACTACTCCTAGGAAGGTGAAAGTTTCTTAAAGAGAGAAACATTACTGATTTATGGATTTATGCATATGAGACTAAGAGTAAACAGCAGGGTATGGAACAGAATCAACCTCAATTGCCGACCAAGAAAACATTCCAAAGTCAGCCATCAGCTGGAGGATTGATGCTTAATTCAATTCAATTCAAAAAAATTTTTTTGTAGAGTGCTTTTACCAATTGTCATTGTCGCAAAAGCAGCTTTACACAATCAAAAGGAAATGATGGAAATTTGTATTATATGTGAAAAATGTGTACGAGTCAAAATGCTTAGATTGTCCCTGATGAGCAAGCCAAGGGTGACGGTGGCAAGGAAAAACTCCCTGAGATGGCAATAGGAAAAAACCTTGAGAGAACCCGGCCTCAACAGGGAACGCATCCTAATTTGGATGATGACGAATAGCAGAGATTGTTTTGCAGTCATACTGTGTTAGACGGTTGGACGTTCAATCTAACAGTTGATGTCTTTAAGTTATTATGGAGTCCAGTTCGTTATTGGAGGCTCAGGTAGACTGTAGGAAATTTCAGTCCTGAACTATTGAGTGACTGCAGTCACAGTCCTCATGGTAAACTGGGACTGTCCCCAGTGACCACATGCATCCCAAGCAAACAACACGCCTACAGTTTTCTGGGATTCTCGAGGGCCAGTATTTTTACCTAAAACATTTTTAGGAACAACATTTATCAATCAACAGTGCTAGTTATAGTGAGATGCTTATTGAAGAGCTGAAGCCTAAACTTTGGATTAAATGCAGGGGACTGCTATCCAAGGATGTTGTGATCTTGCATGACAATGCACATCCATACACTTCTGCCCACACTGTCAAAACTTATTGAAGGCTTATTGAAAGATGAACAATGTATATTGAAAGGCAAGATTATATGAAAAATGCATTTGTCTTTTCTAAAAGTTAACAAAAATAAATTCTACAGCTAGAGTGCGGATCATTTTAGAATTTATTTCAATCAGCTTATATCACTAAAAACAAGCTTTGTTTATTATGGCTTATTCTAAAAAAAAAAAAAAAAATGGTTATGGCATGAAAACTCAGGATTTCCTTGAATTTAGAGCTAGGCATTTGGAAACAAAAATTTTTTTTTTAAGTAGCAAAATTTGTGACCTTCTTTTATGGTGGTCCTTGTGACATTCTGTGATTTTCTTTTTCCTCCAACCTATTTTCTGTAACATACATTTTTATGTAACATCTCTGTCAATACTGCTTTTCACAGTTCTGCCAATGAGTCTGGCCAAGTGTAAGACCCGTACAATCTGTTTTAATGCTATCTTTGGTTAGGTGTGAAGGCTGTACTTGAAAGGACACAGAGATGTCAGAGAAATTGTCCCAATGCAATGCCATATGCCCATCAGTCTCATGTTCCAGATCACCATATTGCCTCAGCAGATGGGGAATGAGTACGTGTTTCAAATTCAAGCCAGTCATTTCATGTGGGAAACTAAAAAACTGCAGAAACTTGATTTATGTCTTACTTCCTCCTGCTGGCGAGTACAACAATGCAACTGAGTTTAGTCAAACTATTCCATATTTATACACATTGAGGATATTATGATAGACTGCTTATACTGACTATTTAAAAATCTGAATACTTTCATATATCAGCCATAAGATTTACACATAAACATTGATTATCAATTATATACCAGTAAACTGATGACAGGATCATGGGCACCCAAGGCTTACTCATACCAGCAGGAACTAAAGGCTGTCTGGTCCAATCCCACAGAAGAGCCAATGCAGTACTAATTACCAAAAATAAATTCAATGCTGGCCATGATAGAAAGGCATCAGATCAGCCAGTATATTGTAGCACACAAGGCCCAGCAGCAAAGAGCACAAGACTATTGATCTCCAAACTCCCCAGACCCCAATCTAATCGAACACCCTTGAAACGACCCCCAAACACTGAATTCAGGCCACAGTACACTGTGGAGACAGTGAAGCATGGAGGCACAAGCATCATGATATGGGGATACTTCTCGTACTATGGTGTTGGGCCTATTTATCACATTTCAAGGATCATGGATCAATTTGAGTACATCAGAATACTTAAAGAGGTCATGTTGCCTTATGCCGAAGAGGAAATGCCCTTG
>JAOVVA010000001.1:19819382-19831150 GCA_028565275.1 Leiocassis micropogon
CCAATACAAAGTGGTGTACACTTGAGAAGTGGAACGAAAATCATACATGATTCCAAACATTTTTTACAAATAAAAAAAGTGGAGGCGTGCAGCGATGTGAGCAGCTTTATTTCGGTCATAAATTTGCAGCCACATTTTAGCCATTTGTGATGAATTAATTATTCAACGCTGGACACAAACAGTGAAAAAGCATGATGATTACTATTATATAAAAACCTGAGGCAGTTCATGTGGATTTATCCTCAGGATTCTTACACGCGTATAAGAATACTTGCGTGAAAATATCGAAACCTTTTTTTTTTTTTTTTTTTTTTGGTTCATTTAAGCCCGTCCTGTTCTGTTGGACACAGACATGCATTAGCACATCACTCCCCCCAAACAACACAATTAGCATTAACTTGCAAACGACTCTATTCAGATACATGAATCTTGCATGTGAATGGAGTGCTAAGTCTAAGGGCGGGTCTCTAACACGTGTGGAGATGAGGATCTGAAATGCCTTTTTTAAATTTTTTTTATGTTAATTTAGTAACAAACATTCATTTGGCAAACTTTTTGGAAAGAGAACTGTCTACCGTTTGTGTACATATTTTTTTCTGGGTTGCTACAATATAGTTTCATTTACAAAAAACCTTGCAAAGAGGGGAAAAAAGTGATTGGAAGCGTCGACGATGCCGTAGACCCCCAAGGGTTTTAACCCATAAAGTTCTATTAATGTTGAACACAAGGCATTTCACAACTTCAAACAATGGATTAAAAGATGGAATCGACTAAACAAGGCGTTTAAAGTCAAAGGGCATGTCTCGGAGTATGAGTGAGATTTTACATGAGAAATTTAAAAGATGTGGTGAAATTCCCAACCGTTTCAAAGAATTTAAAAGTTAAATTGGATAGTTAACGGCTGCTTCTTGGTCCATAACCGGTATCAACAGTATTGTACGTAGTGCAAAGTCCAGGCAGCTTTTGCAGAATGTTTTTGATTTTGTTTTAATTTCTTTTCGGAGGGGAGATCACACATTCACAAAGCCATTGCTGGTCTTGGAATTTTGTTTAAAATATCTATATTTGTTTATGCAGGTTGTTTATGCATGTTTACGACATACTGTAAACGTGTCACAATCGTGTTTGTGGCAATTGTGTTTCGCGCCGAAAGTCCGTTTGTTTGCACAGGTAGTTAGGCATGTCTCAGGTCTATGACACCCTGTGACTGTGTCACAATTGTCTTTGTGGCTTTGTTTGTGCCGGCTAAAGAACGGACAGACTTTGGACTGGCCACTCCCATCATCTTCAAAGAGATGCACATTGCTGTGAGCATCAGACAACCCGCAGCAAGAGGCTGATAAGGCTGATACCTCTGGAGGTAAGGGCTGTCGAAACGTAAGGACTGCCGAAAGACTGAAGAACCGCTCTGGTGACAACTGGTATATCACACCGAGCTCTGGACCACTGAACCTTCAGATCAGACTGCGACGTGTCTGCTGCGACAGCACATACTTCAGGCAGAGGTTTGTGGCTTTGTGTGTTTGCGTCACAGACGTATCGCAGGCGCTCCTACAGTAAGCGGCGCCATCAACTTTTGTCAGCCTGTGACCACTTCACAGGCATTCCTCACCAAATTTAACAGTAGGCAGCGCTGAATGTAATGGTACGCATTTCACCCTGTGCTGTGATGTATATCTCCTGTTGTGCATTTTGTCGGTGATGAAATCGACTCCAATCTAACATCATTTGACACCAGGGTAAATTCCACAGCAGATACTTTTAGCTTTGATAATGTGGTACTTTATTGTCAGTCTTTTTCTGTAGCTTCATCTCTGAGTTCATCTATTTAACTGACGTCCGTTACTCTAATTGATATGGGTAACTTGCCCCTTTATGCGTCATCATAACAGCTTGTTTCACAGTTAAGTGCATCAATGGTGAAGTGAACTTTAATGATACCGTTTAGTATTTATTTTAGACTGTTTATTATTTTTTTAATTAATCTTAAAGTGATGCAATGACTTAACTAGAAACAGTGATTTATTACCACTATTAGGATGTTTACTCAGACATCACTGCAATTACACTACCTAGTCAAACCAAAGTCAAACTCAAATATCTAGTTTGACCATGTTTGAATTTGGTGGTAAATTCTCCAAGATCAACATTTTGGGACATGAATGGAAAATATCTATGAATACATTAACCTTGTAATAAATTCAGTTCATTAAGGTAGTCGGCTAACTTAATTTTTTTACACTAAGTTGCTGAGCCTTACTAGACCTGACCAATTGATGCAACCCCACATCACAACACTGTCTCGAAAGGCTTGTATAGTGGTCGCTGTGCATAATGGGTGCATTTTTTTTCTTGGGCTTCCTTTCTTTCCCTGACACCCCATCACACTTGCGTATGTCAAATTTATGCTTCTTGTCAGGTTTAAGCCTTTCTTAGTCTAACATGTAGTTAAGGCCACACACTGATATTTAGTCCCAATCCTTGGTTATTTCAATGTGCATGGAAATGCTCTTTTACTATTAAACTTGCATTTTTTCTGGATTTTTGTCTGACAACATTTCGTCTGCCGAGCTTATCGTTTAGCACTATTCTATGAGGATTTCATTCCAGTAATTTCAGAAATAGCTATAGTTGTTTTCTTAATGTATATATATTTTTTTCCTTCTTGTTACTTGTTTTCTTCTTGTTTTTTTTTTTGTTTTTTTTGCAAGGCAGTGTATGTTTAGTGTAAATTCAAGTTGGGGAACAGGGAATCATAATATTACTCACTTTTGCACTATGCAATCAGCATCCATGCTGTTAATATATAACATTCAGGGAGCATACCTTTGATTTCACACTGGTTTTTAGAGAAATTAAAAAATATTAAGTGAATGTATGTACAGTGGTTTAAAGATCTCCAGATTATATTTGTCTCTCCTACAGTGTTGCATCAGAAGCAGTTTAAGGACCATATCCCTGGCTGCATGTCACAGCCTGATTTGATGTGATATGACCCACATCTCATGACCTGTTACTTTATTATTTCACTTTGTTGATGAATTTTATATTTGTTGGATTGGGCTTAACCTAACCCCATATCTTTCATGTTCACAGACACCTGACGCCTTTATGCATCCCATCTGTGGATGGGTACCATGAATTGTGAAGAACCAAATGTGGAGAGGGCTGTTCTCTCATGGTCCAGATTTGCTTCAGCTGGACAGACGGCCCTCAAGGAGGCTTTGAAGGTCTTCAATCCCATTTCCCAAGACCTCTCTGAAACAGAGAGGCAAATGGTATCTTTTCTTCAGGCATTAAAAGATGAAGGACGTAAACCCGTTGTGCTAAGAAGCAAAGATGTTTATGGATACAGGTCGTGCACAGCACAACCTTTCACAGCCGAGATTGGCAATAAGATTCCAAGAGTACAAAAACCTTGTAAAAAACGAGGACGAAAGACTTGGATAAAGAACAAGGATGTCAGTTCCTCAGTTTTTGGTACAAGCACCAAGGCCATCCTACAAAACCAGCCCAAGATTCTACTAACCAATCTTTCAGTAGATACTCTCAAGCAGACTGTTTCACCCAAACCATCAGTGCCAATTCCAAGTTCTGTTCAAGTGCAGCAGTGCCTGAAATTAACAAACATAAAGGGTGTTACTGGGGGCCATACTGCAAGGCTGCAAATTCACTTTGGTGTGGACTCGCAAAGCACAATTAGTCCCAGTGTCCACCGCCCACCAACTCTCTCTGGAATACCACATTCTCCTTCAGAAAACATCACTCAAACGTCAAGTGTAGTAGCTTTGGACAATAAAAGAGTTTTGTCATGTCCAGTTAAAGTGGATGATGCCCTTATTGGAGATTCTGCCCCAATCGTTTGTCAAAATGGTATTAGTCTGAAAGAGGGTAAAAAGGTCCAGATAATAACAGGCAAATCTGGTGTGATGAGCAATGGTTTGAATTGTAAGGACAGTGAATCAATGAGGAGGCTGAACTGCCAGGGTTTGAGCTGGTCTCAGCCAGCACTCCACACAAACGGCCAAGACGTGTCTAAACTGAATGGAAATAGTCTTCAGTGGAAAGTCATCAAAGTGGACGAGTCTGTCACTGATGAGGAGGTGAGGAAAGAGGCTCAGAAAATCTTGCGGGTCAATTTGTCACCGGTGATACAGATTCATCCACTTGTACACTCTGTATAGACTAGAGACTTTTATATCCACATATACTATTAGAATTTCTTATACCGGGGTGTTACTTGGATCAAAACATGATAATTTCTGTCTGAATGGGAGTTTCGTCAAAATATGAATTTTCACACGTATGACCAACTTTGGTGATCCAAAGAAGGAAATTCGATTAGATTTTTTCTGTTACAGGTGTTTTTGTGGTTGTTTTTTTTTTTATATAATTTTTTTTTATTTTAATAAACCATGACTACATTATCACTATGCAGAGGCTCCCCAAGAAACGTACAAATGAACCGGCTTTCTAATTGAGACTCTATGTAACGGATGGATTAGAGGGATGACGCATTATAATTTGTTTTATTTTAGAAATGCCTTGGTTATGTTTTTATTTGTTCCCTGCATATGTCTGTAGGTATAGATTGCATAACATTTTAAGTTTTCAAGCTCAAGGGGGTATGGTTATGTTTATTCCCTAGCTAGAGTTACAGACCTGGTTGTCACATTGAGTTTTGCTTGGCCAGCTCCATTGTATGTTAAAAGTTGTATTAAATAAGAGTGGCTCGAGTGGGATGCATTTTTACACAAAAGAACATGAGATTTGATGCTAAATATTAAGTACAGATTTTTTTGTGTGCCTGCAGAATCGTTTAGCATTCTTCCTGATCTGATATAACAGCTAATTGTCAAGCACTCTCATTTTGAGATCAATCGGAAGGAAAAATCTAAACTCATCTGTGGTCTCTGTTCAAAGAACTAAAGCTGCAGTGTATTTTTCATGTTCTTTATTTCTGCCTGTAAAAATGCAAGAGTTAGATCTACTGAGAACTTGCTACTAATTTGAATCTTAAGTTAATTACTGCATAGCTGAGATATGGTTTCATCTGAGACACTGATCTGTTCTTCCCTGCTTGTTTTCATGCCTCATAAACAGCAACTGGCTTGAGGAGGGAGTAACGATTTTGACCATGAGTTGAAAAAAACCCCAACAAAGATCACTAGAGACAGTGCAGGTCAGGACTTGGCCGTGCACAATAATTAAGAAAAACCTTAGCCTCCGTATCATTTAATAGAGTTGAAGCACTATACAAAATTAAATGGCCTTTAACACAAAAATACAAGTGTATTTGATTCTGTGCTTCTCTCTCCTTTTTTTAAAAATGAGAATACACTGGTATTTTGGTGCTCAATGATTACAGTGTTGCCATAGCCACTAGAATTCATATTAATGTATTAAGTTTCCTGATATTGATCACAAGGGCCTGATTTTAGCTTTCAATAATGCTGTTAAACATCGTTCTGGTTCACATTTTAATTTCTTGTCTGAATGGAATTCAAGCTTGACATCTCAGTCATCGGTGAAAAAGACTTGCAGTTGAGAGGTCCAAAAACCCTAAATGTTTTGGTCTTAAACATCCCAGCAGGTTTTTTTATTTATTTATTTTTTTGGCCATGTTGTTATGGTAACATCTTTCACCCCTCAAAAAAGACTCCCGCCCCCCCATAAATACTGACTAAATTGTTCATTTTGAGGTCATATATACATATCTATATTTTTTTTCTCTAATGATTCTCTATATACATAGCTCAAGCTTAGATATGGATGTATTTTTCAAGACTATTGCAGTGTACATGTCAGCAAATGTTCATGATTTTGCAGAATCTAACTGTAAACTCAAATACTGCTGTTTTTGCAGAACGCTTAACCTGTGTACAAGTTGAACCATTTCTAATGAGAGTTCAGCCATTCCTCATGACTTTCTTATTGGAGTAATTTTGTGTTGGGAGAAAAAGACATTATGCCAGAAACCACAAAACACCTTTTTGAGGCTATTCCAATCTGCAACAGAAACCAGTACCGAGACATCCAGAACAACTTCATCTTTTATTACTGACTAATCTTTTTCATTCAGCTGAATCTGTGACCTTGAACTGTAAAATGTCAGTGTTGTATCCTTAGTTAATATTAAGAAGTTGTGAATTAAAGTATTTAAAAATGGCTGGTATTCATTTCTTTATTTTATGCTTTTGACATTTATAGCAACCAACAGTTACTGTGTGTTTAAATCACTAATGGAAGATTGTCCTCTTAGAACTCAACAGTTGATGTATGTTTCAAGTAAACCACTGGAAATTTGTAATACTGAGAGTTATCCATTTCCATACATACTGTTATATGGTATCTCCAACTCTTATCAAGTTTCACTTTGTAGTTGTCTTTTGGGGCATTGGTGACTCAGCGGTAGGTTTCTCATCTGCCATGTGGAGGGCTCGGTTTCAATTCCCACCCAGTTCCCAGACCCCACCCACTGGATGCAGTGCTGGTCCCAAACCTTAATGGGACAAAACAAATTTGAAAACAAAAAAAAATGGATAAGGTGAGGGTTGCGTGTCAGGTCATTCACCGTAAAACCTGTTCCTTAAAAAAAAAAGTTGGGTGCTGATTGGATGGTCTGCTGCCGTGACACCTTGACAGGAGCAACCAACAGAATTCCATGTCTTTTGGTTCAGTTGAACCTTTTGGACAAAAGGTTGTTCATCCATGGAAGTTAAGTTTCTCCTCTTTTCTGGATAAATCGGTATCATCTGTGCCGGTTTTAAATACTGAATCCTCAAAATGTTGGGAACCTTCCTTCTGGAACATGAGGACATAATTGCATCCATACAAGTCCTGCAAGTTTTTGTACTCTAGGAAATTAAGTTTCATCAGACCAGGCTATGATTTTCCAGTACCTAACTGTCCTGTTGTACCCACTGGAGCCTCACTTTTTTCTGTTTTTGGTTTATAGAAGTTAAAGCCATCATGGTGGTCTGCTGTTGTAGCCAATCTGCCTCAAGGTTTGAAGTGTATTGAAGTCTGCTCCTCTGCTGTAGCCTTTTGTCAAGTAGAACTAGTCAGGCTGTTCTCTGATGACCACCCATCAACAAAAGTTTTTTTTTCCCCCTCCCTTCACACCTTTTGAAAATCCCAGGTGATGTGCAGTTATTGAAAATCAAAATTTTTGGCACCAACTTTTATGCAACACTCAAAATCAGACAAATTTTTTCCCCTATTCTCACATTCCCTATTCTTAAATTGTTAACGTAAACAATTTACAGCAAACCTACTTGACATTGTGTGATTTTATACATTGCACTGCTCACAAAAGATTGGATGATAAGATAAATGCATGTAGTACTAGGTGCACAGGTGTTCTTAATCTGTGCACTTGGTAACCTTAACCTAGTGCTCAACGGGTGCATATTAGCATCCAGTTGTTTGTAAAGATGCTCATGCTTCCTTCATTTGTTTGGCTCCTAACCAAGGAGTTCCATAAAAGCAGAACTCGTCAAACATTTGATTTTCGTACTAAGAAAACTTTCTACCTTGGTGTCCAAGCACTAGATTATATAGAAGAATAAAGGTAGTTTTACTCTCATAACTGTTCTGTTATTCTGAACAATCAAAAGTCCTGGTTTGACTTGAATACCTCTCCTCGAAAATAGTAATTTTCAGTATTTAAAAAGTCCACAATATGAGGTATCAAAAAGTTTCAAGACTAGTTTACAAGATAGCGACACAAGGCTGCACGCAGTCACAGGGAGCGCCGACCTTCATAAGTCAGTGTGCCAAAAGACATCGTCCTGTGTACATCGGGAGCTGTGCAACTGGTGCTATTCTGACCACGTGCATTACCAAGTCTGCGATTTCATTGTGGACAACAAGTTAGAACAAAGAGTGAACGTGAAATAATGCGTGAAACTGGGCAAATATGCCACAGATGTTTAACATAATTTGGCAAGTTTATGGCGATGCTTTAATGATTTGTTCAAGGTGTTTTCACTGGCATTCGCACTTCAAGAATGGAAGAACTTCACTGGAAGTCAATGAGAGATCAGGAACACCTTCAACAAGCTCAACCCCCCAGAACGTCAAAACCACTTGGGCATGATGATTGTTGGAGGACAATCCACAACATTGCTGCCATTGTCAGTGTGTCATCCACAATGTTGCTGCCAAGGTTGTCCCCAGGAGCAGAAGGAACATTGTATCAAAGTCTGCCAAGAACTCATGGTGAACCAACCTTCATGTCGAGGATCATTACCAGTAATGAAACCTATGGGTGTATGTGTAAGACCTTGGAACGCAGCAACAGTTTTCACAGCGGAAGAGCTCATCATGTCAATGACCGAAAAAGGCGAGGCAGGGCGGCAGCTCGTGCATACATGCTCATTGTCTTTTTCGACGTTTATGGCAAAAGTGACCGGATCTATGACTTTTTCATAGTACCTCGTATTGCCATGTGTTGTCAATCTCTTGGTAGAAAAAGAACTCTGCTTCGCACCTTCTTCCTCTGATGCTAACTCCAAGTACATCTTGACAAAGTTTTATGTCACTGAGGAGACATACAAATATTTTGTCACCTACATCAACTAATTCAGTTTTCATCATCTAGTAACTAGTACAAAAGTAAAACTGCTGAGCTGTCTAAATAAACCTCATGGTTTTGGAAATGTTTCATAACTAAAATATAGTTTAGTTTTGTTTAAAGATGGTCATCAAAAAATTGTACGGGAAGGGACCCATAATTTTAAAATATAAATTCTTAGTAATTACTTGCTCAAGGCTTCTTTAGTTTGATAGTTAAGGTACTGTGAAGGCTTTCTAATAAGTCAATACATTAATCCAGGAGTTTTTCATTACAAGAATCAAGATTTAGCCATTTTTCTTTAATAATGTAAGTTCAGCCGACCATGTTTCATCTTAAAATAGTTAAGATAGAAGGGATCTCCAGTGCATTACTAGAAGGTGTAAAGAAAAAGATATTCTAGTGTAAACTAAGACACTTCTAGTAGAGAATTTTGCTGAACAACTAAGCGGTAGCCATGTAAAGTGTGTTCTTATCACACTTTGAACATCATTTTGGCCTCTTAGTACTTAGTAATTGCAGTTTAAAAAAAAGGCAGATACGCTCAATAACGAATATGGAAAAAAATGGTAAATTAAAAACCTTAAAAGGACTTGTGCCCACAGTAGCACAGTAATTCACTACTGAATACGGACCATCACTCAAATGATATGTATATAAAAATATATATATAATCCAGTTTTCAATAAATAATTGCATTTTTTAAATTAATTCTTTTCTAAATAAACAATTCTACCATTCTCTAGTCTTTGGTTGCTTTGTAAGGTTTGGTTGCTAAGCAACACTGATGGCAAATATTTGCCATGGCAAAGATTAGAATATACTATGGAGAGAACAAATGTAATGGTTTTATTTTTCAAAACCTGACCTATTAATACAGATGTCAATTACTGTAATGCCATCATCATTGTGTGTATACATATCTATCTATCTATCTATCTATCTTAATTATTTTACTTTTGTAATTAAATCCTGGAAATGATAAGTGAACTCAAAAAGCTTTTGTTTATGAGCTAAATGCGGGGTAGGACTTAAAGCTGTGAGAACAAAATAAAAAAAGGCTTGTCATAGCATTGGTTGGGCGAGTGTGGTACTTGTACAAACACTCTATGCATTATAACTAAGACAGCATTCTTCTGATTCTGGCTCGAATGAGTGTCTGAATGCAAGTTCCCTATTTCACTGGAGCCACTAATTTGGATTTGTCACCTCTATTATTACTGAACTGTCACTAACTAGTATTGCAGCTTTGTTATAAACATATACAGTAGATAGCTTTCCTGCTAGTGTGAATGCAGGGTTTACAATATTATTTACAGGGTAAATTGCACCGTAATAGCTTAGGCCTATACTTGTGACAATAGTTATGTAAGTTTTAACCATAAATGCACTTGGGATCCTACAATGCTATTGTTGTTTCTTTGCACGTTGTCTACACACGAAAAAAAGTGCTTTACACCATTTTTGTTAGTTACTGTTTTCATTACACATCATTAATCATTCACTGGGCTGTAAACAGTGTGATTGTAGCATGCTTGTGTAAATCATAAGCTGTTTGAATTGCTGGCTTAATATTAGGCTTAGAAGTATTGATTCATCTGGGGGTTTTGCAGCGCAGTGGGGGGAAAAGCAGAAGAACTGGGGGATGGGCTTTGTGCGTGAGAACCCTAGAGCATGGCTGAACGGAATTTATTGGATTCTTGTCTGCTGCTGGGTCCTAAAGGCCTATGAATTTCATCCCTTTGTGCCATAAAATTCCTCACCTTCAGCCAATAGCATCCACACATGAAAATGTATATACAGTCTGGACGTTTTTAACATGCTGCTTATGGGACAGTAATTTATCTGAGCAGGTTGTTTGGTACAAAGGGACTGTAGGTTTCTGCTTCCTGTGGGGAAAATAATGGATAAACTATAATAACAAAGGGAAATGTTGTTAGTCTTTTTTCCCATTGTCCAATATTATCTTTGTGTTTGTGTTTCTGTCAAATATTGTTTTTTTTTTATTTACGCCAGAGAAAAAAATTCTTCAAATAAGTCAGAGCATCAATTAAAACGGGAGCAGATGTGCATAATTTTGTCGGCTGCATATAATAACACCATAGCAACTGCCACAAATTAGTTTAACTTGAGAGGTGTCACAAAGGTATTAATTTTTTTTTTCTCTGTGTCCATACCTGATGAATCTCTTTTACTGGATATTTACAATTTCTATTTCTGTTGCTACCATTAAATGAAGGTTTCCAGCAAACAGTCATGAAAATAGCTTTTCTAGTCATGCCTGGTCCTGGGTCTGGTTAAAGTGATGCATATACCTTAAACCTAGGAAACATGGTTGAGTGTTTTAATCAATAACTTGTAGCAGGGAGTAAAATTAAGCTGCCTGGCTTAAAATACTGTGTAAGTGCCAAGTAAAGAAATCAAAGCATGTGTGATAAGTGTCACAATTATTTGTGTATATTCATCTCCATACATTAAGAAAGGTCATGCACATAAAGACAGGGACGGTACTAAGAAGACAGTGGAGAAACCATGACAACCAGCTGTAAATTATATAAATATTAAAGCAATTTGTCTGTTTGCACCCTGATGAGACTAGCCAGACAGCAGCTATCGGCTATTTACACCCACCCCACCCCCCATCCCACCAGGAGAGAAAAAAAAAACATCATGATGTAAGAAGATTCTACGTGCCTAAACACAAAATAAGGCGATAGCCAAGTGCCTCAATGTCAAATAGAGATACAAATAATTAATAATTCACATAAGTAATTTCACATAAATAATTAAAAGGTAGGCAAAATTAAACACTAAATGTTACATCTTCCAACAACATTATGCTTTCTTGCCGTTGGTTGAATTCAAACTGGTCCAAAATGGTTAGGGTTAAGGGTGTAAATGGTCACATGGGCTATTCCACTCAAGGTGTATAACATTGTTGCCAGTCTGTAAGGTCTACCGTACTAGTAGACAATGTATAGCAATTTGGAGTTAAAGAAATTCATGTGTTGCACTTTTGTATTTAAAATTTATATTATTTATTTTGTCTTAAAATACACTGCCCTGCTAATAATATATATATATATATTGTCAGATCATCTTTACTACACAGCTGTTCAATTCAATTCAATTCAATTTTATTTATATAGCGCTTTTAACAATGGTCATTGTCTCAAAGCAGCTTCACAAA
>JAOVVA010000001.1:19885656-19901880 GCA_028565275.1 Leiocassis micropogon
GCATTAGCAATACATTCCCCCTATAACTGATTGCTTAGCCTACTAGCCATTCATGCAGTCTGGGGTATGATGAGCGTTAAACAGGTACAAAATACCCATGATGCACCTAGTTTGTAGCAGCTAGAACACTGTTTTAAACACATGTACACATATCTTGTATCTAGCAAAGTACAAGGTAAATTTGTATTGTTAAGTACAAACCATTTCGTGACAGCCTCCATTGTCTGATAGGCAAGGGTTTACAATCTGGCACATAATGCCATCTCCCATGAATCCCTTCTTACAGGCACATTCACTCTGAAAAAATAACAAGAACCATGCGACTGTTAATTCAGTAATGCAGAAAAACTGTGTGTGTGTGTGTGTGTGTGTGTGTGTGTGTGTGTGTGTGTGTGTGCGTACATAGATAGATAGATACTGTATGTTTATCATGTCTGTATTATTATGCACAAAGCCATTCCCCCTTTCTAAACATAACTTTAAAAATTAATAGATAACATCACAGAGGCATATTTGCAAACCTGTAATGAAAGCTACATGTTACATGATAGAACAGTTGTCAGATGGAAACAAAAAACTAATACAGTCTTCTGATTTTGCATGAAAATAGAAAGGAGTAAATGTGATAAAGTTACCAGAATAACTCAAAAAAGTCTTGGGCATATACAAAAAAAAATGCCATAAGCAAAGATGGCAGAAAGTCAAAGAAAGTCAATTCTATAAATCAGCATTTCAGTGTCCGTTGAATTCTAACACAGGCACAAAACATTCTGCTTCATGAGGTACCGATTAGTTCAACTCCTCAATCGAATCTTATTTAAAAAGTATAAAAGTATATAAAAAATATAAAAAACACTGCCCCGATTATTGCTGTCTTCTTACAATGTGACCAGCTTAAAGGTAAATGGAATTTTGACAACAACTATTGACTGTTCAAAAATATTTGAAAAGAAAGTTCTGGCTTTACTGGCACATGGATACAGTAAGTGTTAGTTTGCTTGGATCCTTAAAATTTTTAATCCAGCAGTATACAGAAACAAGGTCAAGCAGCAGACACTGAGGAGGACAAAGCTACAGACTGGCAGAAGGTGAAATTGAATCTCTACTGACAGGGATCACTGAACAGCCATATGATGACATCAAATAACTTTCAAACACATGGGTAAACTGAAGCTGTGATGAAGTCCACGCAAGGACAGAAGCCAGAAAAGAGCCCTCCATCAATGAGAATAAAAGAAAAGCAACGCTGAGGTTAGAGACCTAGAGTAAGGGCATCTCAGATAAGTCCAAATTTCAGCTTTGGCCAACACCTGGTCCTCCTATAGTTAGATGAGGATCTGGAGAGGCCTACAAGCCACAGTGTCTTGCACCAGCTGAAATGTGGAGGAGGAACGGTGATGATCGGATGGTGCTCCAGCAAAGTTGGAATGAGGCAGATTTGTCTTTGTGAAGGTAAAGGTTGCTGTCGTCTTACAATGTGACCAGCTAGATGGCAAAAACAGGGCTAGTAGTATCTTAAAGGTAAATGGAATTTTGACAACAACTATTGACTGTTCAAAAAGATTTGAAAAAGAAAATACTGGCTTTACTGGCACATGGATACATTAAGTGTTTGGATCCTTAAAATCTTACAAGCCACAGTGTCTTGCACCAGCTGAAATGTGGAGGAGGAACGGTGATGATCAGAGGGTGCTTCAGCAAAGTTGGAATGGGGCAGATTTGTCTTTGTGAAGGTGAAGGTTGCAGATTTTTCTTTGTGAAGGTGAAGGTTACTATGGAGGAACATTTGCTTCTTTCTGCTCTGACTATGTTCCCCAATTACAGTATGAGAATTGTTTTTTCCAGCAGGACAATGCTCCATGCCATCCAGCCAGGTCAATCAAGATGTGGAAGGTGGACTGCCAGATCAAGACCCTATTATAGCCTGCCTAATCTCCAGATCTGAACCCTATTGAAAACCTCTGAAATGTGATCAAGAGGACAAACACTATAAAAAAGCTAAGTTGTGTGAATTTTTCCATATATTTTTGGTGGTATTATACCACCAAATACTGATTTCTGAATGTTCCTTTATTAAAACATTAGCACCACATTGTTTAAAAATGAATATCAGCTTGTTTTGATTGGATTGTTTAATATCTGCAAACACTGCATCCCTTTTTATGTTGTCATATTCTTTAAATAAATTATCTAAATAACAATATTTGTATTTCAATTTGTGAGAAATGTCAGTAGTTTATAAAATAAAACAAAACTTTTGATTATATCAAAACATACACCTACAGTATAAAAAGTAAAATCTGAGAAACTGATCATTTTGCATTGGTCTCTTTTTTTCTTTCCAGACCTGTCAAATGTAAGTCATAGGAGATATACAATGTCTTTTTAATTTTGTACATTTTCTGTATCTGTTAATATAAAAAATATATATATATATAGAAAAACTAAAAATATCAATATTTGAAATGTTTGTTTTATCTGAGTCTTTTAGTTTTTAATAGCGTAATAAATTTTAAAAAAGTAATAAACTTCTTATAAAGTAGGTAATAAAGAAATCATAAGAACATTTATAAATACTATAATCATTTTTTATTGAATTTGTGGTTAAAATAAAGCATTTCATGTGCACTTTTAATTAAGGCTATAAAATATTTAATATGTTTTAATTTAAAATAGGATAATACATAATATACAGAATAAAAAGATCCTGTTCAAGACAAATTTTATTTATATATTTATTTTCCCAAATATATGTAATGGGGAAAAAAACATATATTTATTCATTAATTTTTCATACTGCTTATTCTCAGTAGAGTCACAATGGGCCTGTAACTTATCCCTAGCTTAGTGCATAGGCTAGGGACACAATGGATGAAGTGGCAACTCATCACAGAGCACAGGTCCACACACATTAATAATGGAATATGGTTCATTCGCTCTCAATGACGCAGTAAAAATATTTTTGTATTACCTGGCCAGGTCCAATGGGGGTGCAGTCCGCTTGTTCATGACACCCCCCACGATTGTCCATTAAACAGTTGTTGATCTCCACACACACAACACCATCACCAGTCCATCCCTCATTACACACACACGACACATTTCCAGGGCCTGCATACACACACTGGGCCTGTAAACACAAATCACGTTTACTGTCTTTTCTAATGTGCTGCCCAGAAATGTCATCTGTTTAACTTAATGTCACTGATGTATATCACTGATGGACATCAGTAATCTGACATCTGAATTATATTTCTAACAATAATCTAACATTGAATATCATATTAACAAGCTTTCTTGTTAGACTTGTTTACATTTAAAAAAACGTAAAAAAAAAACGTAATTGTTAATAAACCAAATATACGTAAATCCCTAAGTACACAAATATGGTGCTGTTGGATTCTCAAACCTGAAATTGTAGCTCGATTTTCTATAAAAGCATATCTTTGACAATAGTTTCAGATTTCATTTTCATAATATACTTATCATCCATTCTAATATATTATAATTTTTATAGTAACAAGCGATTCACAAGATTGTGTAAGGCTGATTGGCTACATACCCTCAGACACACAATAATAATAATAATAATTATTATTATTATTATTATTATTATTATTATTATTATTATTATTTTGTATAATCATTTAATAAGGAATATGTGTTCTCATGCAAGAAAGAAAATTGTTTATTGATCTAATTGATCTAAATTGATCTAACTGTTTGTTTAGTAGACAGTTATTTATTATTCATTGAGTCAGCACTTTGTAAAGTTCCATTACATTGAAAATCACTATAGGACATACAGTTTGAGGTAATGTTTGTTTTCTTATGAACTTAAAGAAAGGATAAAAGAGAGGTTGGCGATATTGACTATTTACTGTGTGTCTTCTATAATATTACATAACAGGTAGTTGTAGTTGTTTTTCAGATGTCCCACAACATTTAATGTAACTACAAATTATCCAAAAACATGAAGTGTTGTTTGGGAATAAATGTAAAAAAAAAACTGTAATTGCTGGCCAAATAAAACATTTGTGCACACTATGCTTTTATAGGCAAACAAAAAGGCAAATATTGCCCTTGTATTAACTTAAGCAGCATGTACTGCATTTTTTCTCTATTCAGACAGAATTCAGGAAAATAAGTATTATAGTTTAAAGCAACTTATAGCCACATACATTAATTGAACTTTACAGTATACAGTATATTATGAGGTACTGTCAGGGCATATTGCTTTAAAGTCAAGAAAAGTAATCGTTCTGACACCTTTCAGCACTTTAGAAAAGGAAGGTTAAGAATAAAATGTATTGGATGTTTTAAAGAAAAAAACTAATAAAGACAGCATTGTGCCTCACATTTGTGTGGCAGCCACCTCTGTCAGGTCTTAGGCACAGGTTGGCTTCAGTACAGGAGTATCCATCACCATCATATCCAGGATTACAAACACACCTAGAACACACCCACCATTCAACACAAACCATGAAAATTCATAAAAATTTAATTTGATATGAAAAGGCTACACACTCATGTGTGTGTAAAATTGCAGTTTAAAATTATTAAAAATAAATTAATAAAATAATTAAACCAAAATAAATAAATTAAAAATATAGTTGCTAGCAATAATCTGGCCCAAGCACCTTATGCCATTGCCCCCCAGGCGCATCAGAAAGACGGTAGACACAATGGGCGCATGCATTCCAAGGGCACATGGCAATAACAAAATTACTTTTTGGAATAGGAGGGAATTTTATGTTAAGCCCTCCAAAATGCCCCAGATGCTTGAAAACAAGCATTCTGTGATGCCACTCAATGTGATGTCACACACTATGATGCCACACCAGAAGTTATTAACCATGTTTAGGGCATCATCACGGCTGACCCTTTTGAGATATCAAAAATACCTCCACAATTTTGCATCCTCAATGTCCAGCACCACTTTTAGTGGCGATCATATAAATCCCCTAGGAGAATTCCAATGGGTGTATTTTGCAAACGACTGAAAATAACTGACTTCCTGTTGAGTAGAGTCAATGACATGCAATGCAAATGCTGTTTAGCTCAATGAGCTCTTAATGTCTACTAGGTTTTGCATGCATGCGTGCAAGCATGTATGAGCTATGCAGTAAATTCTCATGTGAGGGCCCCGTGCCACGTCTTTATGAGTTTTTAAGCATGTTATGACCCCCAAAAAGCCTGGATAAAATTCTGGAAAAAACATCCTTAGAAAAACAAGAGGCCCTTCACACACTATGACATCAGAACTATAAGACATCTGCACTTTCATAGTGATGATGATGATAACATAGTAATGCTTAGGCCCTTTATTAATGTCAGTCCTGTCATGTTGATCTAACATACGTTTTTACATCACTTGTAATTTTAACAATGTGTAGACTTTTATGTGCACTTCAGTATTTGCAAAATTACATAGGCCATATTACTCTATATGTTAGCATAATAGCAAAAAGATAAGCAAAGGCAAAAAGTTAAAATAATACAGATGTGTAACTAACGTGTTTATGTTGTCGATGCGTGTACAGTGAGCATGGATATGACAGTGTTCAGATGCACCATCTGAATCACAGAGTGCGGCTGTGAGATCACAAAGGTCTCCTGTGTATCCAGACAGACAGGAGTTCCTGCGACACACCCCCTGACTGCCAGGCCTGTTATCACAAGTGCCATGAACACAGCGGCAATCTGTGCAAACACCCAAACAGAGATAAAGTAAGATCAACATAATCACTTAATAATAATAATAATAATAATAATAATTTGTTTGTTTATTTATTTAAAAGAGGAGCCTTTCATTTTGTTGGATGTTCATGTTCATCTGTGTATTTAAAAAATCGAGGTCAGTATGACAGTTTTTCTACTCATACACTACTCAGCACATTTCACGTTAATGCACATTTGCACATTTAATGCACATGGTCTACATTTTACACACCTGGAACTTTGCACATTGTTCTGTTTATGACTGGGCATTGTTTTCATATTTCAATTCCATTTCAATTCTATTTTATTTCTTCCATGGTGTAAATTTTACAGCTAAAAGATTTCTATATTTTCTCTATTTATATAATTTTTATTATTATCTTTTTATTTCATACTTTATATTCTTTATTCTTTTTTACACTCAATTTTTCTTTTTTTTTATTATATTCTTATTTCATATTCTTTATTAGAATACTCTATTTTCCTTTTAATTTTTAGGCCAAGGGAGATCATAAAAGCATTTCACTGCATATTATACTGTGTGTGGCTGTGCATGTGACAATTAAAATTAGAATTAGAATTTGAATTAAAAAATTGAGGAAGCTAAGGCCTTCTAGTCAGGAGTTTCAAAACAGAAACAGCAAACAGTAGCGCACCCCTACCACTACTATTACTACACCTACTACTACTACTACTACTACTACTACTAATAATAATAATATTTACTGTGAAGGTGTAATAACTGTAAAGGTGTACACTGACAGAGGTGGAATGCTACGTGGTCTTCTGCTCTCGTAGCTGTTTCATCTCAAGGTTTGACATCATTACCTTTGCCTTTCTCATCAAAAAGGTTTTTTTCTTGATTGCACCATTTATTGTAAACTCCAGAGACTGTTATGTGTTAAAATCCCAGTACATCAGCACTTATTTGATATAGTCAAATCAACCTGCCTGGCACCAACAATCATATCATAGCTAAAATCACTGAGCTCACTTTTTTCCCCATTCTGATGGTTGATGTGAAAATTATCTGGAGCTGTGGACACGTATCTGTGGGAGTTTATGCATTGTGCTGCTGCCACAAGATTGGCTGCAGATAATTACATAATAGCATGAATGATTAGGTGTACAGGTGTTCATAATAATGTTCTCAATGAGGGGAGCTCTATTACACACATTAAGGTTTAGTTTAACTTAACATTTTAGCTATTCCTTTGTAGTCATAATTAAAGATGCATTGCATAGATTAAGGCTCAGTCAGATTCTTACCTTCATCACAGTTTTCTCCATGTTTACTTGGATCAGAGCAGATGTGGCAACCAATGCCCTTAAAGCCTGGGTTACATTTACATGAGCCATCACCATGAATGCCATCAGAACACTGTTTACAAATTAAAATATAAAGAGAACATTTAATAAAGCAGCACAAGTAATAATAATAATAATAATAATAATAATCGAAGGACGAATATATGATAATCTGGCTACTGTAGAAGTGCCAGCTGATGAAACCATACATACTAACATGTTGGGAGTGAACTAGAACTACGCAGCATGCACAACCAGGATCATCTGCATTCTAATAAGTAAATAGAACCCTGTTATGTAACAACGACATCACAAAGTATATGCTCTCGTGATTTATTCTCGACGTTATTAAGCCTTGTTTTTCCTTTTAGACCTATATGATTTTGTTGTTTTCTGCTTACTGATTCTTGTCTAAATGCTGTGTACATTGTTTGCTGATTGGTCAACCCAGGCTCAGATTTCTATTTATTTGTCTACAGATTTGATACTTATTTGTCTGGCAGATCCAGTTTGTAATAAACGATCTGCATTTGCATCCTCTCAATTTTCAGTGGCTCTGCTTTTCGAAAGAAAATAATTAATTTCATGAGCATTTAAAAAAAATATCTTAAAGGTATAGCACATTACATCCTGCATATTTTTTTTGCCTAAATACTTTTATCTAGATTTTATTATTTTAATACAGTTGCTCTTTTTTCCCGCTGCTACTGCTACTGTTTATTTCTTTCTCTTTTTTAATGATATTGTAAAGCAATATTTGATCAATATTTCATGCATAAACAGTGCTAGTTACAGTAATAATAATAATAATAATAATAATAATAATAATAATGTGAGCACCAAGAATTGACAACCCAAAATTTCATCTTAGCATAATCTTATTTTTAAAACTTTATTGATTTTTAATGTTTTCCTTTTACCTGTTCAAAGAATTGTGATTGAATTTTTTACAGAATTATACAGACTTATCCACTCAAATGGAACCCATTTAATAGTAAAGTTGTCAATGAGCAATCTTATATGAATTAATAAAGAAGAACAAATGTGCTGTACTTACAGTGCCTTTGTCATAACATGGGTGTTGGAAACCTCCAATACAGGGTTTACAATCACGCCCAAAAAAACCCTTGCAGCACTGGGGCTCCTAAAAAACAAGTTTTTTATATTAATCATATAGTTTTACCTTTGGTTATTATGTCATGACTATATTATATACTACTATACAGTATATATGCATATATGACTAATAAAAACTTGTATTTAAATTCAATCAAAAAATCAAAATTAAAGTCAATTTTTCTAGGTTTTATTTTTATTTACATTATAAAAATCTACTATTTTAATAGGGTATGAAAACTTTTTATATCTACTGTATTCAAGTACTGTAAATGAGAATATTCATAAATGGGAAGTTCATGATTTCATTTACCAGAATCAATAAAAAATTTGTTCTCATTTGTTATCCTCAAATCTACTTTAAATAAGCTAACCAATAATCCAAAATCAAAAAAAAAGTTCTTAATTATGCAGCCTAATTAGTACAATGAAGTTAAAATATTGCTATTGCTACAACCCCTGATGAAAATTATGGAATCATTATGACTTAAATTTATACTAAATAAATAAATCACAGATTTGATTTAAACACTTTTATTTAATTAATTATTCTTCTGACTTCGTGAAACATACTTCAAACTATTTTTTTTCCATTAAAGATTGTAAGTGTGTTTTACAAGCATTCCTACCCCCGGAAAAGAACTAGTTTAAAAAATCATTACTAACCCTATATTTTCATAATAATAATTCTTATAGGATAATTTTTTTGGAAACGTATAGAAACTTTTCTGGTTTAATTAATAAAATAAACATAGATTTGATGAGGTTGATGGTTTTTCAGGATAATGCATTGTTTTCCTCAACATTTCTCTATCTGGAAAAAATATGGCATTAATTAAAATAATAATTTTGTAGTATACAGTATTTGTTCATGAAGACTTAACTATCATTTGTTTATTTGTTATGAAGTAGAAAAATGAACCTCACATTAGACTTAAATTATTAAAATTTAACTTTTTTATATAGTACAATTACAATTTTTGTAATTATAACAACGTAATTCAGTGTATTTGGTATAACAAGTAATAAAGGTCAGTTTTATTGTGTACGCTAGATCTGAAAGCTGAATACTGCCAGAAAGCCTGAATTTGGTTAAAATACAGGAGTGTTTTTTTACCGTGCGGTTTGTTATGCATAATTTCGCACAGCCTTGTACCCTAGTAAAGTCATTCCACCGTGGATCAGGAATAGGGTCACATAGCTTCATACGGCCAGACTAATACAACAGAAAAATGCATGAAAATCAGGAAATATTGAAGATTTGCCAGCAGATAAATTAATCAGTAATCAATTTTTATCATTAAATACAATGATACAACTAAATACTTGATGCCTTTGATGTAAGAATCACTGTGTAAAAGAATATAAAAAAATATAAAAATATAAAAAAAAACTTATGTCACGCCTCTATGCAATACAGTGCATTTGTTATACATGTACTGTTCTATAACGTAAAATATACCATTTCTTCGCTCCCAGGTGGACATTTTGACTCAGAAATGTACTTGCACATTAGACATGGACTCTGCAAACAACATAAACAGTTTTAAAAACAAAATATGCACACGTCAAGCATTGTATCAATGTGTTTAATGTTTTTTTTAATTTTTTTTTATTCTGAAAAGGTCACTTTTGTGCACTTCAACGATGTACTCTAATGGGTCTAATATTTTAAGTTGAGCAATAATGATACAACCTAATACCATGGATTATAATATATAGAAAATTTCAAGTTGTTAAAGAATAATGTTAATAATGTAGAGCCTGAAGAGGTTCAGCATCATCCTCTCACAGTCTAACCACAGTACAGGAGTACCTCGGGGGTCAGTATAGTCTGTAATTTTTATTTCTTATGTATTAATATATTAAGGGGTCAGTGTGTCACGTGGCTTCTCTTTATACTGCAATGCTGACAGCTATTGTTTGTGTGTATCATTACTACACACTCAGAAGTAAAAGTAACAAACTGGATTTTATCTAGCAGCTATTTTAGTACCATCACCAGTTCAACTTGTGGCAACTACAGTACAGTAAAAGTAAATATTTCATTTAGATAATTTATTAATGCAGAAAAAAGATCTAACAGTCTATGTTATATTTAACATAACATACCATAATGACAGTGGACACATTCACATCACACCGATGTGGCATGATCGGAGTAATAGATGGTGGAATAAGAAGTCCATCAATAATATGAATGATCCCATTGGATGCAACAATATCTTTCACTTCAAGAAGTATTCCTTTTTCAGTAAGAAACACTCTTCCCTGAGAGAAAAAAAAGAGAAAAGAAATCAGGATTGTGGAATCCACACTTGTTAAATTTGTTATATATTACTATACACTGAAATATTTAATTTGGTTTATTATGGTACATCAAAATATCATCACTATTTCCAGTCAGGACACTGCAGGCGGCTGCATTTATTTGGGTATCATTCATGATCTCAGCATAAAGTATGTCCTAATTAGAAGGTAGGTTATTTTGGACTAATTTTAAAGTGCTATTGTAGTATGGTATTAAAGTATCACTTTTATTATTTAATTTGATAGTCTGGTGAGAGGTTTTCAAATGCTAAACATATGCTTCACATGTGGTGTAAGACTTTTTTTCCCACAAGTCAGGCATGTGGTCTTTATATGCGATTACATATAACTATATTAATTGTAAAATATGTGTGATTGGTAGATGTTATGATAATAATATATCAAGCGCTAAGCTCTTTGACATGATTACATGATTACATTCTATTTAAGAACACTTTCTAGTTAAGAACAACCCCAAACATATGCAGGGACTTACATCACCAGTGATATTGATTGTTATGACCTGATTCGCCATAGTTTGGATCTCTGTCATGCTGGTCAGCTCGTCCACAGTTACCTACAAACAAGTACATATGCAGCATATACTGTATACGTAATAGAATAATCTACCAATATATGTTTATGTAACAAAGCAATATGTCAACAATATTTACACCTGCACTGCATGGGATCTGAACAAGCTTACCACATTTGGAGAAGTGTTGTGATGTGAAAAGTATAGAAGGGGTGCCAAAAAATAAGTGGAGTAACGATACTGATAATAAAAATAAAACTTAAGAAAAATATTGTGTTTGCTTGCTTGCAATCACATTAAATAAATTGAGAATACGTCAGCATCCTTTGAAACAAGCACATTAAGATTTGGCAATGTATTTAAGGGAAAAGATTTTCTTCTACTTCAAAGTTTTAGTGCAAAGTTAAAAAAGAAGAATGTCAGACACTAAACTCATCCACATTATATCTGGGGGTCAGTAAACAATGTCTACAATGCATTTTACAATACAAAAAGTATGTCTTATGCTTGTGATAGCCTTTCTATTAGACAAATCATAATAATAATAATAATAATAATAATAATAATAATAATAATCAACATAATGAATTCATTCATTTAAAGGCAAAATGCAAACAGTCTTACTGCTGCCTGAGAGAACATGTGGTGCCTCAGAAGCTCTTGAAGTTTGTGCTTTGCCTTTGGGAGTGAAAGATATATATTGAATAAAACAAAATTCTACACTTAATACTGGCATAAACTAAAATATTTCTGAAAATATTTATGTATACAGTATATTAACATTCATCACTTACATCCTTTAGCATGTATATAATACTCCCATCCCTAGATCTGTCTATGGCTTTGTTGGTTGGGACAAACAGTGTAAGTGGCCCTGGATCTTGGAGTGGCATTGAAGCGCCACAGTTCTATGAAAAAAATGGAAAAAAAGGTAAATTTTGAAGCACCTAGTTAGAAACACCTAGAAAAGCATGCAACTAATTTTATATGAATAAGTCAAGAGAAAAAAGGAAAGAATTCTTACATCTAGCAGAGATACAAATCGATTGAATCTGCTGTCTTCTGCAAGAATGTCTCCAATGGTTTTTGAAGAAAACTATAATAAATAGGAAAACGAGTTACAAAAAAAGAGATACCACTTAATGATTAATGAAAAAAAAGGATTTCTCCCAAACTAAAAAAAAATATGAATTTATTCTTAATTATAGTTTCTCAGCAGAGTATATTTGGTGTTCAAAGTCACCATCAGTAAATACAGTATACTGTACATGTTGTTGAATAAGTTATCATTTCTACAGCAACTATTTGTTCAGAAGCATGCATGTTGGACACTACGCATTAACAAAGATTTTAAATTAATTTTGATATGGTGTAGTTCTCTGGGAATATAGCACTTTTAATTATTTTCCAGTGGCACCCAGAGGCACAGCACCTTTGGAACTGGGAAATTGTGGTTTCGCGGTAACTGCATGACTGTCTAGTCTTTCTCTCTTCATGAGAGAAAGACTAGAGAGGCTGGTGAAAAACAGCTGTTTATTGCTAACAGGAACTGGCTTTTTAAAAATTAAGCACAATTATAAACAAATGAACATATGATGTCATTCTTATAAGATAACAATAGCTAATTCGCTAACAAGCTTTTTTTATTTCTGTGTTTTTGATTAATGTGGTATAATATTTGTTATTAGAAAATAATAAATTTCAGCATGGTAATGCATCATGTTTATTCCTTACTTACTGAAGAACACAGGACAGAGTGAGGCATGCGTATGATGCTTTTAGCATGCATTTTGCTAAGCTGGTAGCTCAAATTAGCAATTTGTTAGCAAGCCTACTAGCACCACCAGGCATGTCTTGGCTGATAAAATATAGTTTAAATAAGGGACACACCATGAAAAATAAACTTTTCATCACTCTTAACACCAAGAATTTAAATCATTACTTTACCTCAGTATTGTCAGAAGTGTCTAAGGTAGCAAACGCAAACACTTTGTCCACTATATGAATAATTCCATTGGATGCAGGTATGTCACTCATGATTATTGTCAACAGTGTATCAGGATCATTTTTTGAGATGAACTTCTGCAAAGCACAAGCAAAAATCAGCTCTAAGTAGACATTACATGTAGAAATTTTTGTTTTAGAATCATAATTCACCTTGTTTGATTTAAATCTCATAGGTTCTCCTCCATATGTCCATAAGTCTTGTCCTTGCAAATCGTTGTAAAGACGTTGGCCGAGAATGAGGTGATGTTTGCACATGGCTTCTGCTTTTCTCCCCTGGTTAAGTTTATCCATGGATAGCTACACACACACACACACACACACACACACACACACACACACACACACATTCATTCCATTACATAGAGATATGAAGTAAAAGGATTTACAGTATAGAAATTCTGAAAAAATATGTTAATTTATGCACTTAATATTTGGTTGGGGCTCCTTTAGCACAAATTACTGTCTCAGTGTGGTGTGGCATGGCATGGAGGCAATCAGCATGTGGCATTGCTGAGGTATTATTAAGAACCAGGTTGCTTAGATAGCAGCCTTCAGCTCATTTGTATTGCTGGGTCAGGTGTTCCTCATCTTACTCATGACAATACCCAGTGTATGAATTCTCTGTGTGGGTTCAAGTCATCAAGCACAGTAATATCATGGTTGGCAAACAAGGTAGTAGTAGTTTTGCCACTGTGGGTAGGTAGTAATCCTGCTGAAAAAGGATATCGGCATCACTATAAAGCTTATCAGCCAACAGAATCGTGAAGTGCTCTGAAAAATTCACCCTTTACATCAACAGGTGAGCAGACCTCTGGAAAAGCAGATGTTTTGACAGTTTGCTGGTCTGGAGCATTGAGCTGTGTGCCAATACAATGTTCTACAGTAAGAAAGATTATTCACAAGTGAAAAGCATTCAAGTCAGTTGCCAAATGTAAGTGGAGCTGATTGGCCTCTATGCCCAGCGTCATATTTAGTGAAAACCAAAGGCATTTCAGCAGAAACACCTCATGCCCACAGTCAAGCATGGAGATGGAGGGGTGATGAGTCAGTCATCTAATTCATTATGAACTCCTCTGTATACAAGAGTATTCTAGAGGCAAATGTAAGGCTATCTGTCCAACAGCTAAAGCTTGGTCAAAATTGGGTCATGCAACAGGACAATGATTTGAAGTACACAAGTAAATCTACATCAGAATGGATGACAAATTAGATATTAAGGTTTTGGAATGGGCTAGTCAAAGTCTAGACCTCAACCCAATTGAAATGCACTAGTGGAACCTTAAGAGAGCTGTGTATAAGTGTATGCCCAAAAACCTCAATAAACTGAAACAATTGTAAAGAAGAACGGGCCAAAATTCTTTCACAAAGATTTAATAAGGAGCATCTAAAATTTGTGACAAGTTAAATCTGCAGATTAAATGGTCCCCCTTAGCAACCCCTTAACAAGATGGATTCTGCTTTTCTTCCCTGGTTAAGTTTATCCATGGATAGCTACTGTACAAATTGCCTAAAGAGATATTGTCATTAGTCTTATTTTGATCTCAAACCCAAATGCCCTCAATTTATAAAAAATAAAAGAATCATTCCTTGACATTCCAATATTTTGGGAGGAGGGGACTGTAAGTGTATAGGTTTTTAGAAATTGCTATTTTTATTTATAGACTAGTGCACTTGTGCATTTGAACAAATCAGTACTCACCAGTATCATTTGGCCTTATTTTATTTTTTAAAAATGCATAACATTTTATAAATTTTATATGAGGCTAAGCTAAATAATTAAATCTAAAAGTAAATGTATACATCATTAAAATAATAAGCAGACCAGAATAATAAATAATTCAAATATATTAAAAAGCAATTAAAATTCATTTCTACTTTTGCTCACCTGTGATGTATTCACTGGGATGAACGCTGTAAACGGGCCATGCTTGCTCAGAATGAGCTTACATCCTCTTTCTGTAAAAATGAATGTGTACTGGATACATTATCTCTAATTAAAAATACCTGCAGCATGAATAAGTTCAAGAGAGGGCAGATAATCTATGAATAATTTCAGCAATAGTACCAAACAATGAAATGCTTCCGGTGAGCTTTCCTGCTTGGCTGCCTTCCTGATCCAGTTCCAAAACACGCTCTATGATATCACCATAACAGCGCCACCCATCGCTGATCTGTCCCTGAGTACAAACACACCTAAAAAAAAGAACAACAGTTTCACAAACACTGATTTACATGGCTCAGAATCTTTGAAGAATTAAAATGGTAATCCAATTTCTTCAGTGAATTTGTAGCTAAATCTACAGTACCTAACATCTACTGTATATACCATTATACGCCATTGCACTCCTAACCCTAACCCACTCACAGTACCAAGCTCTACAGCACAAATCCTAACTAAACATAGCTAAGTTTTTGCAAAACAGGCAAAACATAAAGATATAAGCCATAAGATACTAAATGTTTCTGTGTTTTAAATAAACAAAACAAATTAACCTAAGCATTTTGAGAATTTGCTGTAAATATGCTATTTTGTGTATTTTGCATACCTAAATCTGCTACGGAATGGTGTCAATGGAACTCAATTAATTTTTTTTATCCAACATAGTATTAAGCCTGAAAGTAGCTTCAAAAGTGGCAAATGTTTGTTAGAAGATAATGCCTATTTTTTGGTCATACATTTTTCATCAGTTAAAAAAAAAAAAAACCACTTACTAAATTATCAAAAATGAAGTAAAATAATAATCTGCTACACTCTTACAGTGTATATAAATACAAAAACTCAGTAAAATCGCTACTTTACCCGGTTTTGCATTTCCTAAATGCACAAATGTATGCAAAATTAACCATTATAACACACAACTTAGCACTGGTTATTTACTATATATCTTAGTAAATTGGGGCCATGGTGTATTATCAAACCTGAGATGAGAATATAAAAAATATAAAAAGGGGTCACAGAGTAGAATTTATTGAATTTGTTTAAAAACTACAGATGCCAATTTGATGTATTGAAAATATTTTTGTGAAGCTCAGTTTTTTGAGTACTGTACTTTTCTGTTGTTTCTATTTAGTGCATAACATTAAAGTTATTTAAGGTGACCATATAAAGTCCAAGCACGATATGTTGTTGGTCTTCCGGCTGCTCCCGGAAAGGGGTCACCACAGCGGAATACCCAGTCCGCACTACAACTTGGCACAGGTTTTACGCCGGATGCCCTTCCTGACGC
>JAOVVA010000001.1:19912024-19944067 GCA_028565275.1 Leiocassis micropogon
AAACATGCAAAAGAATAAGAAATCAGGAAGGGGGCAAATAGTTTTTCACACCACTGTATATATATATATATATATATGTGTGTGTGTGTGTGTGTGTGTGTGTGTGTGTGTGTAGTAGTCGATTCTGTGCAAAGATCCAACAATGAAAACATATGAAGGATTTATCACATAAACATTATTATTTGGCATTTTAAAACCAGGATCATCAAGTGATCACGATCAACAAAGCTGAAGTGGAAATGTTTCTTTAGTTTAGTTTTTAGCTTATGTTTTTATTTTTTTTTAACTCAGTTTGAATCCACTAAAAATATATAAGGTGGCCTTGTGCTCTTCACACTTACTGAAGGACTGCTTCTTATTTAACATCCATAACATGGATTTTTATCAGCAACATTCTACAATTGCTGAGCAAAATAAATAAGTCATCGCTTCAGAAGAGCTGGCCTGCATCAAGAAAAAATTCAACCTACAGAATTGGGTTAAGAATTGTCCAATGCATTATTAAATTATGGAAGGATCATGATGAACCCTCAACTTCATGTAAAAAAAAATGTGGTCAAAATAAAATAATGAAGGACTACGTTGATGTGATCAGAGAATATTGAAGCACTTTTTGCATTGTAAAAAATGCAGAAATCACAGCTATCTTTAATAGTGAACGTATGATCATTTATGCACACACAAGATTGGGACTAGTGATGCCAGTTGGGGAAAAAAATGCTTCGATTTGCTAGGGAGCATAATGATTGGACTTTAGAGCAATGGAAAAACATCATGCGGTCTAATAAGTCCAGATTCACCCTATGCCAGAGCCATGGGAATGTCAGTGTAAGAAGGGGAACGCATGCACCCCCATGCACCCATCATGTATAGTGCCCTCTGGAGGCAGTGTTAAGATCTGGGGTTGCTTCAGTTGGTCAGGTCTAGTTTCAGCAACGTTAGGTAGCAATAAAATGACGTCAGCTGAATGAGTGTACTGAATGACCAGGTTATCACATCTATGGAGCTTATCTTCCTTGATGGTACGGGAATATTGCAGGACTCAAATTGCGAAAGAGTAGTTCTGGGAACACTAGGAATCATTATTCATTAATTTAATAATGATGTCTGATTCAGTTTTATCCAAATTCAAATTTTGTCACATACACAACCATACACAGTTTGATATGCAGTGAAATGCTTTTATGACCTAAAATAGAAACATTTTCTTACAAAGAATATATTATACAATTAAGCAGTTTTTTTTTCAGGAAAAATAAAGAAATTAGGTTGGAAATGTATATAAATTACACAGGAACAGAATGTCCAAAATAGAAGTGTAAACTTTGTGGTATAAAAATATAAAAATTAAAAAGTCTTGAGTGTAAAAATATTGTGTGTGGGTATGACAACAGCAGTATGATTGAAACATGGATGATGAAATGATGTGTGTGTCAGCAGCAGTGAGGTTGTTCATGTGCAACTTAGTCCTCATTTATGTGCCAAAGTTAAGGTTATTAATTTTTTTTCCCATTCTATACACACAAATGAAAAAAATGGAACTTTGCATACAATTCTGTAAACTTGGCGCTCATACAGTATATCAACAACATGAATCCAAACTACTAAACTCTACACACAATCCTATCGGTCTCACTCAAATAGTATTTAGCACACTGTGTTCACAATGCAACACTTAATTAGTATCACTCATGCTGCACCTGTGCAAAACACAATTGGAAAAACACTTCAATCAATAGTCAGAATATAAAAGAGGACTCAAGTGACAGGTGTTAGGCAAGAAAGGAGCAACAAGAACACAAAGGAAGAGGTCGAATCAGAGTAAGAGGAGTCATAGCGAGCTGTGGAGGTCAAATTCAAATTTAAATTTTATTTCTCACATACACAGTCATACAAAGTACGATACGCAGTGAAATGCTTAGGACGTAAATAGAGTAAAATAGGTCGGAGCAGTCATGACGGCAACCAACCTCACCGGCGCCATCTTGGTCATCTGGTCATCAAGGAGGATAAGGAAGAGGAAGGGAAACCACTCAATCACTCAATCGCCTTATCCTGTATACAGGGTCACAGGGGCCTGGAGCCTATCCCAGGAGACTTAGGGAACAAGGCAGGGTACACCCTGGACAGGGTGCCGATCCATCGCAGGGCACAGACACACACACTCATTCACACACTAGGGGAAATTTGGGGAAAGCCATTTAGCCTAATCTGCAGGTCTTTGGACTGTGGGGTGAAACCGGAGAACCCAGAGGAAACCCACCAAGCACAGGGAGAACATGCAAACTCCAACCTGGCTGGGAATCAAACCTGGACCATCGCAAGGCAACAGTGCATATACTTTTCACAGAACAGAAAGCTGACCAGCAAATGGTGAAAGATACCAGAAATGCACAGATGTGAAGAGACCACTATAATTCACATGGTTTTGGAAAATGGTGCCATCACCCTAAGGGAAATCAGAGACAGAGTCCTGGAAGGCCCATGTTCATATAGCAAACTCTTACCAGAACAGTCTGTCTGAAATCGACCTGAAACATCACCTGCTGAGGATGAAACGGATACATTGTGTTCTATTTCCTGATGCCGGAGCTGTTCCCTATGAAAATATCTTGATTGACGAGGTTGTGTTCAACCTGCAGAAGACCAGGTGGCGGGGGAGGAACATTATTGGCAACCGTGTCGTTGTCACTGTCCCTGGGATGCATGGCGGAAATGTCACCATGTGTGCCGCACATTTTGCTTAGTGTGGGGTTATACATCACCATGCACAACATGATCCATATAACACTGCCAGTTTGCTAACATTCCTCTTACTGAGCTCAAAAATATCTCATCCTTCCACGGGAAGAAGAACCAGAGCAGCCTACGTAGGTTTGTCATTAGGGATAATGTGAGTTTCCACCATGACTGGTTTGTCAACAACCCATGCTTTTGTAGCTGTACTGTACCTTCCACCATATTCACCATTTCTAACTCCAATAGAGGAATTCTTTTTAAAGTGGAATGTGTCCGAACGCAGACCCCACATACAATGTGGGTGAGGTACTCTGACCTGACCTGGATCAGAGGCGAAAGTGATCAGTTTCATTACATTTTGCAATTTTATTACATTTTTGTCAAATCAGCTGAACATTTTATGTTGCAGTGACGAATAAATATTTGTTACATTTTTGTATCTGTGCAATGATTCACTTTGAAGTGTTTTTCAGGATAGCGGGGACCTGGAGCCTATCCCAGGAGACTTAGGGCACGAGGCGGGGTATACCCTGGACAGGGTGCCAAGCCATCGCAGGGCGCACACACTCACACACTCATTCACACACTACGGGGCAATTTGGGAGCGCCAATTAGCCTAACCTGCATATCCTTGAACTGTGGGAGGAAACCGGAGTACCCGGAGGAAACCCACCAAGCACGGGGAGAACATGCACACTTCATGCACACAGAGACGGGAATCGAGTCTGGCCGGGACACGAACCCGGACCCTAGAGGTGCAAGGCGACAGTGCTAACCACTACACCGGGCCACCTGAAATCCAAAACGGTTCCATCAAAAGTAGTCATGTGTTTTTAAGATGTTCTTTAAGACATAAGCATATGATAGCTGTACGTATTGTTTTTGTCGACTGAGGTTTTGAATCCTGAATCATTTTCAGTTTGATTTTAGACTTTTGAGAAATTGAGAATTTCTCGTACTGTGTTTAAACATTTGGGAAACCTGTGCAAAACAGTAAATTCAATAGATAATAAAATGCTTGATCTGCAGAAAAGCACCATAAATATGTGATTGGATGGGGGGAAAACAGGCTTGGCACTATACATAGTGCTGTGTAATCAGAATAATGCTTTCCTTTCCTGACATTGTTTTTCTTGCAGTTTTAACAGAACACTGTTTAAGTAATAAATGTGCTGTCAGCCAAAGTAGGTCAGTTCATAAGTCCACCATTATTAACAGGAATTTGTGATATATTTGCAAACTGAGTTGCAATTCATGTCATATAAAAATAGATAAATATGAAATTTGAAATAAATCATGTTAAGATTGCTTAAGATTTAATAGCACTTTACAATACTTTTTAAAGGTTGTGTTATACAGAACATCCAGAACCCTTAAAAAAGGGTGAAATATTTAAACATTTTTTAAACGTATGCATTATTGTGCCACAGTGCAGGTGTTGAACCTCTGACAAGAGATATAGTTATGATTAAAATTACAGGTTCACTGCATTTGTTTTAATATCTTAGGATTTCTGTAGTAATCAGTGGCGGCTGGTCAATAAGGGGCGCTGGGGCGCCGCCCCTTTAAAGTTAGCCAGAGAAGAATGCTACTCTAACTATTACTATGCTATGTAATTATTTAACATAATAATTATTTATTTTAATAATGAAGAAGAAAGACATTTAGTCACAATATTCCACTGTATTTCGTAATATAATTTAATTACAACTTAAAAAAAAATCTAAACTGTATTACGTTCATTTTTGTTTGTTGTACGCGGGGCGCTGGACAAACGAGTGTTTATGTACTGTAGGCAGGTAAATTTTGGTAAAGCATGTGATTTGAGGCTGAGCTCTAATTAGATTTTTTCAAATCATCTTTGGAGCGCAACACTGTGCACCCCGAACTCTCCTACTTTTGTTCTTATCGAAACAATATTGTTCTTAAATAATGTATTTTGTATACAATATTCATGTATATACTAAATAGCCAAAAGTACCTGCTTGCCTGCCTTCACATGCATACGAACTTCAGTAATCCACAGGGTTTAATATGATGGACCTTGCTTTGTGCGCTTTGTCATGTTGGAACTGGTATGAGGTTGTTTTTCTGAGCGGGGCTTAGCCCCCTACTTAGGGACACTTATAGTAATGCTTCATCTTACCAATACATTTTGGACTATTTCATGCTCTCTACCTTGTGGGAACAGCTTGAGGACAGCCCCTTACTGTTCCAACATGACTGCGCACCAGTGCACAAAGCATGGTCCATAAAAACATTTATAAGTAAGTTTGGTGTGGAAGAACTTGACTGGCCTGCACAGAGTCCTGACCTAAACCCGCTAGAACACCTTTGAAATGAATTAGAGCGGAGATGCGAGCCAGGCTCTCGTCCAACATCAGTGTCTGACCTCAAAATGCGTTTCCGGAAGAATGGTCAAAAATTCCCATAAACACACTCCTAAGCCTTGTGGAAAGCCTTCCCAGAAGAGTTGAAGCTGTTGCTTAAAGGCAACCTCAGACAAATGACAACATGTAACTTTTTTCACAGTACCATTATTTATTTCACCAAAATTAAGAAAAAACATGCAGGTAATACTAAGTACCTCTCTGATTTTGTAGCTTGCAGATCCAGCTTTAGCAGCAATAACTTTAAATAATCATTACATATATACAGGCCTGGCCAAAAAAGGTCATACATTCTAATAGTTTGTTGGATGGCCTTTTGCTTCAATTTACCATGGCATCATTCCAATGAGCTTATGCAATGTTGAATCATTTAGCTTCATCCACATCACTTTAATCTTTAATTGATGATGGGAGAGTCAGACTGCTGCATAAAGTCTTCTCCAGCACATCCCAAAGATTCTTAATGGGGTTAAGGTCTAGACTCTGTGGTGGCCAATCCATGTGTGAAAATTATATCACATACCGTTCATTCACAATTTGACCAGTAAGAATCCTGGCATTGTTATCTTGAATTATCTCATCAGGGAAGAAAAAAAATCTATTGATGGAAAAATCTGGTCATTCAGTATATTCAGGTAGTCTGCTGACCTCATATTGTGGGCACAGAATTGCTGAGTCTAGACATGACCAACAAAAGCGACTCCAGATCATAACACTGCGCCACAGGCTTGTACAGTAGGCTGTTATCATGATGGGTGCTTTTCTTACCCTGATGCACCATACACTCTGGAACAGGGTAAAGCTGGACCCGTAGGACCACATGACCTTTTTCTAATGCTCCAAAGTCCATTCTTTATGCTCCCTGGCAAATTTAAGCCTTTTTGTCAATTAGGATTACTTTGAAGTGGTTCTCTTAAGGCTACACAGCTGGTTAGTCCCAATGCCTAGAATAGCAAGGAGCAAGTTTTACAAAGTTACCAGAAGAACTGCTGGCATATTCCTCAGCACACACAGCGCACTCTTTACTGCTCTTTCGAAAAGTTTTAAAAGGCATCATAATGCTTATGGCATTTTTTTATGTGCTGTTTGCACAGTACTGTGAGTAAAAAAGCTGATAGGTTTTACTGAGACTGCTGGAAAATGTAAGTTTTTTTTTTTTTGGTAACTTTGTCACACTTTCTCCTTTCCATTTTCATGCAAAATCCAGGAGCCTAATTGTTTTCTCTTTCTTTCTTTCTTTCTTTTTCTTTCTTTCTTTCTTTCTTTCTTTCTTTTTCTTTCTTTCTTTTGTTTTTTTATTTGTTGTTTCCATCTGAAAACAGGTCTGTAATTTAATGTATTGCTTTTATTTCAGGCATGCAGATATTCTGTAAAGTTATTTATTTATTAATTTTGTTTATTTATTAAGTTATGTTTAGAAATAGTGAATGATTTTGTACATAATAATGCAGACATGATAAACACATATAACTCAATTCATACCAAAGATAATATGCTGTGTCATTCAAAGGCATGGCTTTTGGAGTGTCCACAAAAATATTTGTGCATTGACAGGACTGAACATCACTCTGTGCTCTGACCTTTAGCACAGCACACTCTGCCTTCCCTGGAATAACAGGATGCAATGAGGTCAAAAAGGATGCAATGCCCAGTGTTGCTTCCTCACCCAACATCACTCATGAAAAGTTTTGTGAAAATTTTTTAATATATATATATATATATATATATATATATATATATATTCAAAATTATTAGCATAGAATAAGAGTGAGTATATCATGTTAATGAGTTGTTCATCTTTGCATATATACGACACACATTATTCTCCAGTTCATTTATACATTTTAACAGGGTGAGTCTGTGGTACACAATCTACAGTACAGAGAGGTTATGTGTAAACAGCCTATATTTAAGCCTGAAACCTTAAAATCATACATATTGCTTGTGTATATACAGTAAATATTTGATTAAACTATTTCACATTGTAATGTTTTCTTTTTAATCACGCATTGCTGAATGGAAAAAGAAGGATAGAATACTGCTGACTGTCATTGTAGTGTGCAGAGAATCCTCTTAAACAAAGGGTGTTGCGTTTAAGGTCAATCGGTTTATCTTTACTAACTGCTAGATTGCAAAATGTGCACAAAACCTTTCTCTCAACAGTTTTCTTTTGTTAAACCCACACAGCACATTTTAGTCGGTGCAATTTTTTGATACACAGTGTTTTGACAGTATGAGTTTTACACTGAAATGCCAGTTTATTAGCTCCATTAAGGTGATCCATTGTGAGCACCTTGTAGGTACTGTATATACAGTAGGTAGGGCAAGAAGTCCACTTTTATGGACCTAATACATTTTAATTTTTTTTATCTGAATCTACTGCTGGATATATACGGAATAATTTGGTTAGTGTAAACTGTTTCTTTAATCAGCAGTATAATTCATAACCCTGTTGAAATTGCCTTTTTATGCAATTTTATGCCAGTATTTAACTAAACAAAGCTCCGCCCACTAGAATTGATTGGCATTTCACTAGAATGTAGATCATTGAGTTTATAAATTGTTTTTTTTTTTTATCATTATCATTAAACTTCAGACTCTAATGAGACTCTGATTTTGTAAAAATCCATATGTTTGAGTGTAAATGCAAGTTATTATAAGTTTGAACTGGCAAAGTTAAATTGTCCATAAGAGACAATTTTATGGTTGATGCAAATGAAGCAGAATAAATAAATAATTTCCACTCTACAGTTTACTTTACAAGAGATTGCTGTTTTATTATGCAAAAAACGTAAGAAGTGTGAGCACCCAATTTGTGTTAAATCACATCAGCTACTAGCAGGTCTTTAGATCAACCTAACATTCCAGGTTTAATGATGATCACTCAATGTTAACCCTATAAATCCTTATGCCTGCTGAATACTAAGTGGGATATTTTCATGTTTTGCTGCAGTATACCAGAGTGCAGTATACCAGAAGTCAGCTCTCTTAAGTGTATAGTAGCTGAAAAACAGTTATCTGAATTATGGCCTCAGAACTTTGTGCTCTATATCCAGTTCAGGGTTCTACATGCATCCTCTAATTCTGTTCATTCATTTCGGATACTTATTGAAGTTATTATTGAAGACTGAGTAATTTGAAATCTGATCCATTGGTACCCATCTTGCTTGCCGTGTAAGGGTGTACTATCAATCTTTGGTTGTTCAGAATCCATGCTGCATATACAGTGCTAAAGCCTTACAGAAATCTTTGATGCTTGGTATGAACACCACCAAGAGACTAGTTATAACAGACTGGAAATCTCACTGTTCTCCATCTTTTCAAAGGTGCATTTTGGAAATGGTGTCTATTATCCGATTGGGAAAATGAAGGTACACACGATCCAAATCCCTGGATAAATTTTTACATATTTGGGGTTCATTTTTTGCCATGACAGGACTACTGTTCATATTCAACTGTTCATAACCTACTGATGCATATTGTACATTTATTGTATCCCCATGGCTTATTATTTATTGTACATTTTTTACAAAATGTAATACATTTTATTCTTTAAGGGTATGTGAGCAATCGTTTAATTATATTATTTTTGGTGGGGTTTTTTTAGTTACCATGTTAAGTGTGCAGTGGTTATGTTTTCAATCTGTTGGTTGTTATTAAAAATTTTAATTAATAAAATCACATTTATAATTTTATGTTAAATAAAATTATAAATGTGGATGAGATGATGTGATGAAGGACTCTAGTTAAGCAGCCCCTTTAAGCAACATTGCTGTAATGGAACTGGTTAATACCTAATGAGACTTAATTTCCTGTTAAATACACAATTTTATGAATAACAAAACCCAGACAATAAATAAATAAATAAATCTGTGGCTTTAACAACTTTAAGGATCTGAGCGATTTTGGCAAGGCCCCCCAAAAAATTTTGATGGCTAGACACCTGGTCAGTCCATCTCCAAAACAGCAAGTTCTGTGGTGTGTTCCTGTTAGGCAGTAGTTAGCACCTACCAAAAGTGCTCTGAGGAAGGACAACTTGTAAACCAATAACAGGGTCACAGGCTCCCAGGCTCACTAATGCATGTGGGGAGTAAAGGGTAGCCTGTCGGGTCCAATCCCACAGAAGATCTACTGCAGCACAAATTGTTGAAAAGTTAACGCTAACTCTGATGGAAGGCTGTCAGGAGACATTAGAGCTAGCTTTGTACTGTATGGGGCTGCAGACGGTTGGAACATACAGCAAGAATAAGAAGGTGGCCTGGTCTGATAAATTGCTTTATTTTACATCATGTGACAGCTGGGTTCACTTACTTGGGGGGAAAAGATGGTACCAGGTTGCTATATGGTAAAAGTAAATCTACCTCTTTATATGGATTCAAGCATCTTACAGATTTTAGTTGTTCAGAGTACCTGGAGTATTATTTAGACTCAACATTGTGTAATACAGGTACGTCAAGTTTATCAGATGCACCTACCTGAACAGCCACTTTACAGTACAGGATAACATTCACATACCAAAATGAAGCGTTCACACAGGACACATTCGGATTAATTACATTTATTTTTGTTAAAAAGAAAAATAAAAAAATGGGGGAAAAAAACAACATAAATCCAAAAGTGCATGCTTCTAATGTCCAAGGCAAATAATGGCATAAAATCAAACTCATTAATGCATGACATCCTGTAAAATTTTCTATTTGTGTAAACCACAATGTACAAACTGTACAACTCAAAATGACTACCTTAAAAATACATAATGCTTTAAAACATAAATCATATGAAACCATTCAATAATTAAAATCAGCTCGGAACATACATTTTTATGATATTTCTAATAAAATACAACATTTAATAACATCATTCTGTTCAGTAATTTACATTCGGTAGATTGTACAAAGCAGCAAGTAAATAAAATATAAGCAGTGTGAGAAGAACAGCGTAGTTTGAAGGCTGATACGGAAAAGAAAATATTATACTCTTGTGGACTCTACACAAAACTTCCCAGGATGCTTTGTGTTGAAAGCGTGAGTAAAAATGGAACAAAGAACGTGTGTGTGCATGTGTGTTTGTGTGTATAAGCTGGGAGGATTTTTCTTTTTCTTCCTTTGAACTACATGAGGATAACCACATCCAATGTTTTAGCTTCAGCTTTTTTAGCTTTAGTTTTCCCTTTGAAGTGATTTCTGTTATCCAGCTTTTTTTTGCAGCTCTAGAAAATGGATTTGGAGCATCTGGAGCAAACAGAAGACCCTCATTGTTAGTTGCACCTTCTATTTTATCTAAGACGTTCGGTTACTGAGACTCAGACAAAACAGTGGTTATTGATATGATCAGTTGTTATCTTTGCCGCACAGGTAGTGTTAGTATTAAAAGACTGTCAAAACTATACATTGTAGTAGCAAAATAAAGCAGAAATTCTAAAAGTTTAGGTAGTTTTGATAGTTGTTCATACAACATACTGACATTAAAAAAGAGCATACTTGTATAATCGATTTCACTGAAGGTCTTGATCTGGCCTGGCTTGAAGTAGATTAACAAAAAGAAAAAAAAAAATCCTTAACATCTGTATGTTTAGATTAGCAGATGTTCTGGCGTTAAAATTAGTTAATGTAGTTTAACATCATAAATAGCAAGTTTATCTGACTAATTTGCCAGTCTTCAACCTGCAATCCAATTAATGGTGCATGTCCAGAAAATGAATAAATAAATAAAACTGAATTCCCCTTCGGCCATGTTCACAAAATCCCGCCCCAGGATCATAGATGCCCATTATTGTTTGTCTTTAAAAAGTCTGACAGACAAGCATGCTGGACAAGAAGTTACTACTTCCTCAATAAATTAATGAACTTTTTACTTAGTGGTTACACTGTCACCTCGCAGCTCCAGGTTCCGGGTTCGAATCCCGCCTCTGGACTGAGTGCATGGAGTTTGCATGTTCTCCCGGTGCTTATTGGGTTTCCTCAGGGTACTCTGGTTTCCTCGCACAGTCCAAAGACATGCAGGTTAGGCTAACTGGCGTTCCCAAATTGCTCCAGGCCCCCTGTGGTCATGTACACAGGATAAAGCTGTACAGACGATTAGTGAGTGAGTGAGTTACTAAATTCATGTTTCAGGCCAATGTTTTTTTTAATGATGTTTTACATATCTTCCAGGTTATTTGTACAAGAAATAAGGGTACAAGGGAAATAAATTTTAAAAAATCCTTTTTATATGGAAAGCTAAATATGTTGTTTAATTTAAAGAAAACTAGTAGACTAGCTAATTTAGTAAAATTCCCCCTCAGGTTGGCAGAACAAGCAGTCATGTGTACTAAAAGTCATGATGCATGATGACACTAGCGGACATTGTGTTTTGGATGTCTTTCAAAGTTCCTGATCAGGTCCCCAGTTTAGCATGTTTAATGAAACAGTAATTAAGGTCTTATTGCTGCTGTAAATAAACAGCTGTTTAAAAAAATATTATTTTTATTTTAGGATGTTAGTGATGTTGCTGTAGCATGAGAGAGAGCAGAGACGACAAATTTAAAGTAGCTGATCTGATGTTATGATTTTCTTTCTTTCTTCCTATAGCTGTTTATTTGTAAGTAGTATATCCTTTGTTTAATTGTTAAATGCACAGATGTGCACAGGTCACCACTAACTGTTATGCTGGTGTGTTCTGTCACTTTGACAGTCATTATCATCATTTGTGTCATATTGCCTGACGCCAGATGCTTGAAGACTTCATAAAGGAAACTAAAGCTCAGACTAAAACTGAAGCTAAGACACCCAGTCACTTATTAGACATAGTCTTTATTTTTCCTTAATTACCTTCGAGCCTCCATTAGCCCGTGAGCTCCAGTGGAAGTTCCCGGCTGCACAGCGCTTCCCACTGGCGAGCCAGAAGCGAGATCAGTCTCTCCCTGCTGTCTGCGCCAGGGACAAAAATACACCACTGTACCTCGCTCTCCGCTCCATCACCACCTTGCATCCGTTTCCTCTCCTTCTCATCGGAGAAATGGTCCATGGTCAGATGGCACAGCAGATCAGGTCCAGGCACGTCATCAAAGACCAGTGTGAGCGCCTGTGGGTACGGCTGGTATCCCATGAGCACACGGTCCAGGTCTCGTATCCTGCGGGCGTCCGTGAGCCTGTATTTGTCTCTCTGAGGTGGCTCTTTGGCAAACTGGGGCAACGGGTAGCTGATGTAGTCCTCATCCAGTAGGAAGACATGTGTGCTGCTCAGAACGAGGCTCTTGGGCTGCAGCTCGGTCCCCGCACCCGGACCACTCTGAACTTGGAACACCAGGGCGTAGAAGAGGACGTTAAACGAGTGGGTAGGTCCTTGAGGTCCTTTCCTCTCCGCCGCAATGAAGGTTAAGTCACCGATCTCCTCCTCACTCGGGTAGACAAATTTCACCCGGCTTGAGTGCACCAGCTCGTAGTTCTCCATTATGCCTATTTTCATGAAAGAGCGAAATACAAGTGTAAGTTACACAGTGCCTGTTTTGAGACAAACAAACACAAAGGCTCATGTATCATGATGGAGAAAAATCCTGAAGCTTTGCTTCATTTGAATAAAAGTTAACTCCTGAATACTCCCGAGATGGCTAACCCACATTGCTTTGGCAACAGTTGCTATGTTTTCCATCTGTTCTGTTTAAGAAGAACTGACTTCTCACCTTGTCATCATATCGTATCACATCAAATCACAGCCAAAGTAAATTTAGATCAATACAAGCATGCCCAGACAAATGCAAAATAGGACACAAACAAGCAGACTATAAGCATACTTAATTACAGTAAATTTTTTGGCTGCTTTAGCTTTCTGATTTCTCTCTCTGCTCCAGGCTTTGGCATTAAGGCTTGTGGACAAGGTTGAGAGGGGCATTTCTTCGGATCATTGCTTTTTAATGCTTACTTTAGACTTGAGTCTGCAGAAGTATGGGCGCCGATACTGGCAGAATTTCTTTTTATTTCATCATGCTTGAATGTACAGTCATTTTGCTATAAAGCTGAACCTTGATGTTAAAAAAAAATCAAAAATGAAAAATTTTCTTTCATTCATTATCTATACCGCTTAATCCTGTATACAAGGTCACAAGCCCGGGAGCCTATCCCAGGAGACCTAGGGCACGAGGGTGCCAATTCAATCCATTGCAGGGCACACACACACATACACACTTACTCATTCTCAAACTGATCGGTTTTCATAAAGCGTCCTCATGTAAATATACCCTGCTTGTAATGTAGTACTCTGCAAGTAATGTAGTAATAAGCTATATTAATTGTTAAGTTTTAGTTGGAAACGAAAGAGTTAAAATCTTAAAACGGCAATATGAAGATTATTCAGTCTGTAATTTTTTCCTATGATGTCTAGGCAGATACAGCCAAAGCTCATTCACTGCCTAAGACTTCAGAAGCGGGACATACCGTTTTATCTGTCCAATTATATAGAGACACAATTAGGAAGCAAGTATGAAACATTTTATGTTTTTCAGCAAGTTGGACCACACTTTTCTAGCCATGCCACTGTTCACAAATTGTTGCCATCAATCAGATACGATTGCAGTTAGGGATATGTGTTATACGAGTTCACAACAATAAAATCTCTCGTGTCATAAGGAACAGTCTAGTGAGAGTTTATACCGAATTTCCTACTGTACCTGTGCTCTTCTTGCCGAACTGCGTGTAGAAGTCTTGGTCTGAAGGCTCGGGTGAAGGTGCTTTCTCCAGTAAAGACAGAACACTCATCAGCTGCTGGAGAAAGTGGTGTGTGCTGTAGCTGTCTCTGGTTAGGCATGAGATGATGTGCTCTGGAGAGGACCCTTAGAAATAAATAAAAGAGAATTAATGAAATAAAAACCTTGTGACATCTTACTGTTTGGTATATTATGTTTTTGTATCACATAAAAATAAGGTTTTTTTTTTTACACACTGCCTGGCCAAAAAAAAACAGTCACCAAGCATTTCAGAAGGGTCAGATTATTGGACTGTATCAAGAAAAGAAAACAACTAAAGTGAACTGGGTTAATACCCTTCAATATACTATTCAAACCTGCAAGGATGATGCTGAACTGTCAACTTTGTGCAAAAAATGTGATTGAAAAAAAAAAATGACTGGAGATCATTTAAACAATTGAAGTTACATGGTTAAAAATTCAATGCCACACACCAAGTAGTGCCCTGTAAAGCATGATGCATGAAGTAAAAAATAAATAAAATAAAAAAATATGTAGCTATATTTAATAGTGAAGGTACAGTAAGAGCTTTTCCATACACACCCAATGTGATGAGAACTTGCAGGATTGGGACGAAACAACTATGTGGCCATAAGAAAACCATTTGCATAAGCATAATGACTGGAGAGTAAGTAGGGAAGCACATTAAGCGATGCACCCATGATGCACAAGCCTCTGTAGCAGTCTTATGATCTGGAGTTGCTTCAGTTGGTCAGGTCCAGACTCAGCAACGTAACATGGCAATAAAATAAAGTCAGCTGATGACATGAATGTACTGAATGACCAGGTTTTCATGTCTATGGAATTTTTTTTGTTGTTGATGGCACAGGCAGATTTCATCTTAGTGTGTGTGACTTTTTTTTTTTTTTTGCCCAGGGTGTACATTTGTGCACCTCTGAAGTAGATCTGAACAAAGTCATTTATCCAAATGTCATGTAACCACATCGGGCTATGGCCATAATTAATATACAATTATAACGCATCAACTGTTCTTCAGGTTAAGCATATGCTTTCTGTGCACTTCCTTCACTAAGATGCTTTTTAATTGCATCAAATGTCTTTACAAGACTTATGCATTCAACTACTACTTGATTGGTCGAGTGGCATTCCAATAAGGCCTATATGTCCTATAACTGCACTGGGACATTTCACTGTGTGCATCACTCCGCTTGTGTGTTCCCCATGTAAACTATTTCAACTGCTTCCTATATCAAAATGTCATCGGCCACAATGGCAATCAATACTCATCAGCAATACATACTTTATTTTGTTTGCTATAGAATTGCAATACTGCGATTATCTTCTGACAACAGCACATACCGCCATGATTTATTTCATAAATATTGCACTTCCCTACATTTTCCTACCACACATCTCTACTCACCCACCACTCTGAAGTACTGGTCAAACAGTCCCACATTTACACTCTGGAGCTCGTTCAGCTTCATCGCAAAGCAAAAAGAGATGAGGAAATCGGCGTCCTTGTGGTCTGACGGGTGCCAACTCCACATCACTGCATGAAGAAATGGTTTTGTGGTCATTTTTGTGTGAACATTGTTTCTGAGTTTCAGTTCATAATTTGCGTGCAGATTCTTTGTGGAAACTGGGAATAATCCATGAAATAAACAGAATTACTCATCAGCAGAGCCCTGAATTTCAAGATGACTACATTTACCATGTTTAAAGGTCTAAGTGTAATGTCTAAATCAACATACAGTCAAATAGTGTCAAATTCTCAAATATAAGCGTTTGTAGTGCCACTGATGGTGGCTTCGAACTCTATATCATACAAAACAGAACATTATTAGGAGCCATTATTCAGTCACAAGTGATTTGTGCAATTTGATTTATACGCTCAAGTATTTTGATAGAGATTTTTTTTCTTTTGTAATTTTTTTGTTGTTGTAATTTTACCCCTGTACACCAACACAATGGATTTACAATGCAGTCCTAAAGTGTAGACTTTCAGGTGTAATTCAAGATATTTAATAAAAATAATGCATTAACCATTTAAGAAAATACAAAGTACCTCCATTTACGCATGCTCAAAAGTAAACAAACTAACAAAATCACCAAACTGAGATTTTAATTGTTTTGCTGGGCCTTTGTTGCAGCCAACTTCAGATGCTATATTTTTGTAGGTCATTCTTTCTTCAGTTTTGTCTTAAGTAAAAAAAAAAGTGAAGGTCAAGAGCCTGCTCAGTTGGGTTGAGGTCAGGTGACTAACCCAGACATTTAGGAAAGTTCAATTTCTTTGACATGGGGTGCTTTCACAGCACATTTTAGGTCAGTATCCACATATGAAATTAGTTTAGCAGCATTCAACTGAATGTGTGCACAAAGTATAGCTCTATAATATTTTAGAATTCATCCTGCTACTTCTATCAGCAGTCAGATCATAAATAAACACCTGCAGCCCAGATTTGATTGGCTGTGGAACATAAGCCTTCCTTATATTTTTCCGATAGGTCTGTTTTGTTTTTGTTTTGGTTTTTTTTGGGGGGGGGGGGGTTTGCACTTTCATTAGTACCTTTTTTTAATGTTCCTATGAACAGCAAGTGTACCAAATGCAAATTCAACACAGGGAATCAGTGCCAGATCTTTCATCTCCTTAATTTCTTGTGAATTAAGCAACTGCAACATAATATTTATCATATATTAAAAAAAAATAAATGTAGACAACTAAGTAAAAATCTGGCCACTCACAAGCTTGATCGCTGAGCACGGACGCAGCATCATCCATGATAAAGTAAACGGCTTTGGTAGACAGCATAACGCAGGCGGTCAACTCCACATCAGGGGATTTGTAGAAAAGCACAGATGTCCAAAGCATGTGCTTTAGCTCTTCATTCTCCACCTAGAAGAACAAACACAACATTCTCTTTTGCAACGCAGTCGGTGTGGTGACATATACTGTAGTAAGGATACATATTATAATTTTGACATTCGCCTCAAATTAACAACTGCCTTTTGTAATGTCATAGCTATTTAAGTCTCAAACAATAAACATTAAAATCAAGCAATGCACAAACTGGAACCAGGCTTGCTTTATGTAATACACACTGCATAGCATACCTCTGCGATGTTGTCATGGAAGAAAATTAAAACCTCCTCGCCCCTCAATAAGGAGAGGTGACGCAGGGCTGAAGACAGCGATAGGTGGGACGGACACTGGTTTTCATCCGACAACTGCTGGATTAGCGAGTCTCCAGGGTTGACCAGAGACAAGGTTAAATGGGGTTTCTGTGGGTCCTGAGGAACACTTCAAATAAAAATAAACCCTGGTTAGACCAAAAGAGGATGGCGATTCTTATCATTTAGAAACACAAGAAAGTACATAATTCATTCTTACTTTATCTTAATAGTTTGTCCAGCAGATGGTACTACAAAGCATTGACAAATGGTAGAAGCCAAAATGTACGTACTGTAACTGTGAAACCATGAATCTACGTCACAGTCTAGACATGTTAATTCATACCCATTCATCATTTACCACCTCCTAGTCTTAACCGAAGTCAGAGATATGATTCTGCTGATAGAGAAAATTCCAGCTGAGTGTATAACTGTATACCCCTCAAATTGTGTTAGGTCCCATCATTCCCACAAGCCACCTTTTAGAGTTTTCTGATTGAAATTTTCAATGCTTCTATTGGTCCTCTGTCATACGTCTTCAAACAACCCCCTCATTGTGCTTCCTCATTCCCATTTTTGGTAATACTTCCTATGGCTCAGAACATGTGCTTCCTATAGTCTGTTTTTGGGTCTCAATACGACATCATCTCTTTGTTCTCCTTGGAACATGTTAAATGGCTACTGGCTCTTATTAAATGGCTGTTAAACATGACAACTATTTCCTTACCTCTTTTTCTCTGTAGCTTTGCTAGGACTTGTGATGTTTGCCGTCAGTTGGCGTTTACTCGTCTGCAGAAGTGCGATGGTCTTGATGTCTCGAAGGCTGGCACGGAACTGAGCAAACTGCTTCAGAAACAGAAACTTGTCATGGGGGAGAGCAAAAATGACAGCTAGGTGTGCATGCCCTGCCATGAGCTCTAAAACATGGCCATCACAAAAACAATGGGTGGCTGAACTGCTTTGTCCAGTTCGACTCTTCTTGGGGTTCAGTAAGGTAGATGCCAGTGGAATTCTGGTTAACTTGGTACAGGAACGTATGCAATTTCCGTTGGGTTTTGATGCCATGCCAATGAAATCAACCTTGAGCACGCAGAGATATCGTGCTGTGAGGAACAAAAGTAATGGGATGGAAGTGTGGCTTTCATATACTGGCGATAAGATGTCCGAGGGAATAGAGCTGTTTTGACTTTGTGGGGGCAATGACGCATGGTCCAGAATGTGAGCTATGTATCCACCTTTTACTCCGCTATCACTCTCTTCGATTTCCCAGGAATTTAGAAACTGCTGAATAAACAACTGGATTTTAGACTGTTCACTGATACTTTCACTTTGTGCTTTATCTAGAAGCAAGTTCACATGGGAATGGATCTCTTTCAAATGTTGTCCATCTGAGAAAAAGAACCATCGCATGGTGCTAGACTTCGTCCTTAAGGAGACGCAAGTGTCTGGAATGCCAAATCGAAATGCCTCAATGTCTGAATATGGCACCATCAGTGCTACTTTAATACTGTCCATTAGCTCGTCCAAGTTATGTGGTTTCTCTTTGGACCGTGTCTGAAAAACCACCAGTGCGTTATCCGTTGCAGCCAAACAGCACAGTATCTGATTCAGACCTCCATCTTGGCCCACACTGATGCAGTGAGACCAAACTATCAGACTGATCTGAACGCTTGAGCTTTCCACATTCTCAGATTCATTATCCAGAAGTGTGGAAGAGGAAGAACAACCCATGATCTCATCATTGTGATCTGGGCCCATCTCAAAGTAACTGCCTCCAGAGTCAGGGCTGCCCTGCTCAGTCACATCCACAGAGGAGGTCCTGCATTCAATGGATATTTTATTCTCCATATGTTTTTGCCAGATTAAATCAGAAAGCCGAGTAATGAAGTCCAAATTGGTGGTGGTGTAGGACAAATAACAGAAGGGTAGTACAGGTGTGGAGCATCTGCTGGTCCAGGATACCTGGTTTTCTTCACAGTAAAAGCAGCTACGGGACAGAAAGGTTTGTTTGAATTAACAAATGGAGACACAAAAACAAGCACAATTACTACATTTTTGGGGAGTTTCACCATCTTACGTACGTCATGTATTTGACAAACTGTATTTGTAAATATTTGTGTATTGATTTGTTCATATTTTTGTGCATCCATGGTCAATACGACCATGTTTAATTCTGGACTTAAGGTAAGTAAAGTAAATAAAGTTTGTTTGTCCCAAATATGCTGCCAATATATTACTAAAAGCATGTTGACAGCCGACCATCACACCCATTTGAACATTCCAGATTTATTCCCCCTTTGCTGTTATAATAACCTCCAATCTTCCTGGAAGGCTTTGCACTAGAAGGCCTTGGGCAAAATGTGTTGTTCCGGTTCATCCAAAAAGGTGTGCAGGTATTCAGTCAGGTTGAGGTCAAGGCTCTGTTCAAGTTCTTACACTCGATCCTTAGCAAACCATGACATTATGAATCCTGTGGAACAGCGCTGGGTTTCTTGGTTCCAATGAAAGTTTGGTAATGCTACAGCACACGAACACATTGCATACAATTGTGTGCTTTAAAAAAATTGGAGAAGGATCATCATGTAGGAGTGATGGTCATTGCTGACCTAAATAGGTCATTGCTGCTATTGTAATTATGGACTTGATATGCCATATTACTGATATATCAACAGAAAGTTCACATTTTGCACCTACTACTGTCAAACACTTGCCATATAATGTATAGGCTAATGTATTAGTGCATTAGTTTCCTTAACCTCATTAGATACAAATGTATAGGCTAATGCATTAATGCATTAGTTTCCTTAACCTCATTAGATACAAATGATAAACTACAGCAAGGTGGGCTTTGAAAGCCATGGCTGACTCAACACCCTATAAACTATTATAGTCTAAGCCACCACATGATTGGCAAAAAAAAAAAATACAGTCGCATTACCCATGGAATCCAAAGCACTCTCAACATCCATAACTCATAAGAGCTTCATTGTTTCTGGAACCTTTACATCTTTCCTTCTTCTCTCTATTCACCTGCATTTTATTTTCAATACATTTCAACATTATTTTGCTCTATAATATTGTTCAGCTCACGGACGTCTGTGAGAGATATCGAGTGGTTATTATGCTCTGCTACATTCTGTAGTGATCCGTTTTACAGCACATTGTACTGCTGCTATAATTCACGTTTACAATTTGCATATTACCGCACTTTTAAAACTACTAAAACACTTACTGCACACTTGAGTATCTGTAATGAAAAAATTGCCTTGAACATGGTTTCGAAACTTTATGATGGTTGTCAAATATTAAATTTCCCATTAGATTCATCAAACATTGTGATTGCGTTTAAAGTTGGAATCATCATGCAAAAAATATTTGCATGGGAAAATATGTGTAGTTAATATATACACATATATATAAAAAAATATATTTTTGGGGGGGGTACAGAAATCCAGAGGAAAACTTGAGCAATGAATAAAACTCTGAAGGGACATGAGGAGAGGAAGCAGACCCAAAAGGGAAACCTCTTCTCTGTAAATCTGGATAAATATTTACTGTACTGTGCATCATGCAGAGAAGATGCAAACAGTATTTGATGTTTGGGAGGAAATTCAGTATGACCTTAATTATACGTGTCTAGATTTATTGATCAGACTATGAAAACCACTACTTCTATTGAATGAATGATCAACAACTGCGTCAAACTATAAAGTAACAATCCCATTACTAATAGTTTGTCCCCCATTTTATTTTTATTTATTTTTTGGTCAATTCCCACCCACTAGCTAAGCATCCCCCATCAACAAATGGCTACTAACCACCAATCAGAGAGGATGAAGGTTTGCACATGCTTCCTCGTGACATTTTTTTTATCCTGCTGCTCATGCAACATCAGACAGCAGCTCTACACACTCTGAGAAAAAGTGCTATTGTTGTTTACTGAACAATCTAATCTAAACCTTCCCAAGAGAGGAAGGGGCGAGGCAGATCTTTACTCTCAGCATTCATATCAGAACATAGGGCATCAAAAGAGTGTTTGAGGATTGTTTACACATTCTAAAAAAATCTGACTTGCTTGAATTACACCTCATAACTCTATTAGTCTCTTTTATCAAGGAGTGATATCAAAAGCTTGGGAAATAAACATGTAGGGAAGTACTCATGTATACACATTCTCTCTTATGTTTCTACGAAAGCTTCAGGAGCAGTTACGTGTTCAGGTGATTTTATCAGTCAGCATGTTTACATTAATAACGTTCTTATATGATTTCCACATGATTTAAGAAGATGTGTAAACAGTATATTATGACATTTTAAATCCCTCTTAGAAATGTTAGTCCACTGATAAACATATATGTTAATCCGAGCTGCTGGAACACCATCGTCTCAATAGTAGTAATTTTCTAAGCATAATAATTCATCAGTATAATTTTTGACAGGTCATAGAGCATTAACCATGTATTTAGAAAAATACAAGAATTAGTGATTAGAACTTTAGCATTAGATTGCATGAGTGCTGATTTTTTTTTGCAATTATGACATTTTCTATATATTATTGTACTTAATGTAAGGCAAACAAATCTAAATTTAAAACAAAAACTGACCCAGAATTTTCATGCTTCTGCTCAGAATTGATCTCAGAAGTTGAACAGGTAGTAAGTTGAGTCCTCACCTGTAATAAACCAAACACATGCAAATATTATTTCACTGCTGCAGTGTTGGAATAAATGTTCCCACAATGTTTTTAATCATTGACAGATGTACATAAAGAAATACTGTACTCATATATACAAACACAAAAACACACACACAGAGGGGCCCAAACAAATTGAAAATGAAAAGGAAAACGGCGGAGCCACACTTTGCTTTCGGACAATGTAATATCATATTGAGGTGGTATTGTACATTTGTACACTTGCTGCACTATGGAGAGAAATTGAAGTATCATGTACAGTAGAGTAATCCCTATGAACTAGTCATTGATGTTCATACAGTAGTTCGCCGAAATCAAACGTGTCTGGATGCTAATGGTGACAACTTTGAGCACCTAATGTGATTGCATAATTCGAACATGACTGACAACTACAAATTTATATACATTTTTCTTTTAAACAACCATTTTGAGACACAAGTGGTGTCTGTGACTGAGGAATCGGAAGCCATGCCGTCTTCACTGAGCTTGTCAAAGCCTTTTACTGCGAATGGATGAAGTGTATAAATATTACAGCACAGTGGTGTGTCCTGGAAGGAGAATTGAGCACCATGGGTGTAGTATTACTTTCTGTTGTTTTTTTTCAGTGGACAAGAAGATATAACCAGAAAAAGACAGTGAGAAAGAAAACAAACCCTACTTCCTACTGGCTTCTGGAAAAGTTTAGTATTTGGTATGCTTGTTAAAAGATAACCTACTTTACAGCTGTGCAACTCACACTATAGCACATGTTCCTGAATCTCACCGCAGGCTGGACTACAGTGAGACATATTGGTAATTGACAACCTCTACAAAAGGGATGTACATGTGAATATCTAGAGTAAAAGCCTTATCAGGAGAGGAAACGGTCAATTCCAATTATCTATTTACCTTATTCTGTATTCACTAAATTCTACTAACAGATTCGACTAAAATTTCCCACTAATACCAAGCCAAACATAAATGCTGGTTGTGATGGGACTGTAATTGACTCACATAAAAAAAAAAAAATTAAAATTCAATTACAAATTTATCTGCAGTTGATCGACTGATAATTCTCTTCACCTGAGGTGTGGCCTCACAGGCTGTGGGGAAGGCGTTACAGCATCGCTGGGTAAGTGTAGAATCCACATGAGTCAATATCTCTTTGGTAAGAAAGGCATCGTCTTTGCAGGCTATTTCTGGAAAAGGACAGCAGTGATTTTATTTACCCAACAGAGGTGGAGAACTAAATAAATTATAAAGCAAATCAATGGTATAGCGAGGGGTACAGTTATGAAAAAAGAAAAATCTAATACCGATACATCAATGCATCTGTACACACACACACACACACACACACACACACACACACACACACACACACACACACACACACACTTCATGGATGCTCATATAAAGGTAGGCAGGCAAAGTGAATCAATATAAATTGATGCATTTAATTATATCAGTGTCACGAAATAGCTTTTTATTATAGTTTTTTATGTATTTTTTGTTGTAAACCACATCAGAGTCACAGATTTTAAAAAAAATAATAATAAAACGTAACATTTAGCATACAACAAAAGTATACCACATACAACACCTGTCTTGGAGCAACTAAGACAAAATAGTATAACTAAAAAGAAAAAAATATATAACATATAAATAAAATTTTGTCCATTTTTCCAGCTTCATGTTTCCTACACCGTTCACAGAGGGGTTTCCATGTGTCCCTCTATAGATCCCTTCATAGAATTAACACATCTCAAGCGGTACATGATGCCCAACGTCTTTAATCCTATGACCATAAGTCAGAGGTAAAGAGTCTTTTCATATACGTAGAATAAGAAAAGAGAAAGCAGAAAGACAAAAGTAAAAAGGCATTAAGAGGCAATTGCCATCTCAATTAATGGCAAATTTTGAATGCATGTAATATGACACGGGTTGATGTGAAGTTAGTCCTAAGCTGCAAAATTGCTAGCTTTGTACATAATGTACAAAAATCTGATGGTTTACAAAAAAGAAATGGGTGGATGGATGCCTTCTCCATGGATAAAATCCTTCTTTAGCGAATTCTTTTGCTTACCACAGATTATAGATTTATATTTATGTGTAATTCATTCCTCCAGATATTCACAATTTCTTGTGATTAATCCTAAAAGGGGCTAAAGAAAAATAATTATTGAGGAACGCTGTGCCATTTGGCATTAGTTCAGTTTTCTGATGATTGACTTTATATCCTGATATTTCACCCAACTCAGTCAGCACATCATCATATAATCACACATTTTCCTTTTAGATCCTCTCAAAGCTATGGCTTATGGCTCCATCACTACAACAAAAAAGCTGAGATAAGGGACATACTTGTCTTGTGCCACGTTGTAACTCAAAAAAGGGGATATAAATTTCATATAGCACCCTGATCCATGACATGAACACAGTAGGGGGAAGGGAGGCTGACAGGAAAGACTCCTCAAAGACTCATAACAGTAGGGGGGCTTAAAGAAAACTCATCGCAACTTAGAAGACAAGCATTCAGGTTGTTGGGCTTTTAAAATATTTATTGAGTTTGCACTAGTAGACATTGTTCTAGTAGTGCTGGCGAGAAAGTCTGACTGTGTAGCAAGTCAAGCCTTATTTGATCTGTTAGTAATTTGAGGCATTCATTTCTCACTCTCCTTTTAATTTCACTGTAAGAAATAACCAGCCCTCTTAAATATGTCTGGAATATACTCTTAAATATGTGCTTCCCATTGCAATGAAGGAGACGTCAGGAGTTTGGATGATTTATAAGGAACAATTCGATCTCAAGCATAATATATATTCCACAAACCCCTTAAGCAAAAGGAAGAAAAAAGCAGTATTAGGCCTCCACAGATGGTAGAGTTCAGTTGTATAACAGGAATAAGAAGTGATAAAGTCTGAAATAACTATAGTTTCATATTTGTAAGCTGGACAGGATACAAAACCTATGAAGAATTAAGAAGAATTATGCACAAAGGGGGGGAAAAAATTAAAAACAGCAAGATGTGGGATTGTGAAATTTTTGAATAATGAGTAATAGCTGATCTGGAGGTGGGAACCTCCTTGGTAGAACTATGGTCCAGAATAGAAGAAAGAGCCCGGCTGAAATCACTCCCACATTTAGGAGATAACGCACCGTATTGGGCGTTTAAAAAAAAAAAACGCTAAAGAATATGTGGTCACCCCAGTTAGGTGTGTATGTGCCCTGAATGTAAAACCAGTGTCACTGGTCTTCAGTTCACTTCACTGCTAAATATTTAAAAAATTACATGCTTTTTACTGTTCAGCGACAAAAAAGCATCATTCAGTAATCAAAGGGCAATATGAACCAAAATATAAAAGGTATAGTTGTTGCAGGGGCATTTATCTTAAGGCATTTTGAGTTCTAGCAAATCACCACCATTAAATGACAAATCACCTTAGGAAAGGACGATTGCAAACTATCCATCATGGGTCTTGAAGCTGCTGGGGGAAAATAAATAATAGGTACAAAGCAAACATTTGGGCATTTCTGTGAAAATTTTTCATTTAGTCAGGGGGCTCTCTCACATTCGCAAACTTGCTGGAACATGCGCAATCGTCCGAATGGAAATTTTCAACAGTTCTTGATCACCAAGATATCACTGGAGCCTATCTCAGCCTTGGGATAGGCTCAAGGTCCCCGCGACCCTGAATACAGGATTAAGCGGTATAGAAGATGAGTGAGTGAGTGTTATGACATACTTATGATCACAACTCTACTACAAACCATGCCAAACTTCACTTATCTTCTACTAAATATACACATTTTACCCATTACTAACATCTCACCTGTTAACAGTGACCAGGATACCCGTGTTTTGGATTCCTGTGACTGTAGGTTCATAGCTTCTGTCACGCACTTCTGTAATAACATCACCATACTGAGTATAGTATCTATTAGAGCATTTTATTTAGTACTTTACTGCACAGGGTCAAGCTGATCCAGAAGCGGCAACTCTTTGATTCATAAAAAAAGTGGCACAAAACTATGCGGTCTCCCAACCACCTACAAAATGCTTAAATCCAAGACAACCATATCAAACTCCGATGATCTCATAAAAATTTCATACGATTTCCCCCGATACGACTGACCCCGATGAAAGCATAATGAGATGGGGAAAGAGGCAGAGCTCCCAGGTGGTGCCAGTTAATATCAAACAGCATGAGTGACTGAGTTCTATTCATTCAAAACACATCCACAATTTTTTTTAGTTACGTACATACCGATCAGCCATAACATCAACACTACATAACATTAACTCATTAACACTGACTATCAATTACTGTATATACCAGTAAACTAGTGACAGGACCACAAGCACCCACGCCTCCAGACCAAAGGCCAACCCTTCTGTTCCGATCCCACAGAAAAGCCAATGCAAAACAAATCGCAGAAAAATGCTAACGCTAACCACGACAGAAAGGCACCAGAACACCCGGTGCACTGCAGCACCAAAGGAACCTTTTAACCAAACAGAACTGTATCTCAGTGCCTCAACATTGTCCTAGAGTGTGTTCATGAAACTTGTCATATGTGCATTCCAAGGTGTCAAATTAGCAGGTTTCTATTTTATTTACATTCTGCAGTCACAAAGAAGAATATTCTATCGCATGATATTTGTGTCCGTGCAGCCCTGAGAGTCCTGAATTCAAGATGTAATACCACATCAGGCCAGAAGAGGTCACACAAAACACCTAAGAACTGAAAATGTATCAGCTCATTTTGTTGCTTTACTCCTAACGTGCATTAATGTAAGCATGTTTAAGTTTTTGCTCAACAAATGTTAAAACAAGAAGTGCTGAAATCTTCCTATATTCTTAAGTAACATTTGAGAAAGTGATTTTGAAATTTGAGAGAAAATCCCTAGCCTAGTAGCACTTGTGACCTAGTGACCACCATCACCAAGGTTACCAAAAGACATGTAAGAAACTGCAAAACTGCAATGTTTTTGACTCAAGCCACACCTACCAAGATACCAGGCCTGTTGTGGCACTTCATAGAAAAAATATATATATATATTCATCCAATTAAAGCCAAATAAAAAAAAAAAAGCAGCAGATCATGAACAATCATTCAATTATCAATAAAAAAAGAAATGAGATTAGACATTAGACATTAAATGGCACCTATGTTGCCATTTAACTTTTGTACACAGATGCTTCTTTCTTCGGGTGATTTGACATTTAAGCATGGCCTTCTGTACCTTGTATTATGAGGACTTTAATCACTTCAAAAGCAATAATGTCTTTAATTCTGCAATGAACCTATTGCTGCAAATAACTACCGCAAACATATATTCTCATCTACATAACTACCTATTCACGTCAAACTTTTAACACTCGTGATACAAAATGAGCCACTTCATGCTGCGCTGATACATACATGATTACCTTGGCTGGAGCTGGCACAGTGAAGCGAAGAAGAGGAAAAAGAAGAGGAAGACTGTGAAGCAGTGACAGAGCCGGAGGATGAGGGATTTAGCCCTGCATCAGTCCGTCTGGGGACATCACTAATCTGACACAGAAGAAAAACACACCACTTTTAGGAAGAGTTAAATGTACTGGTTTCAGCTTGCACTAAATATGCAGCTACAGTGAATCACGTCATATGAATAATTTCTTTCCGTATAAATCGGAATTTATATGATGTACCTGCAGAAGCTATTTCACTAAATCCTAATTTAAGTACTTAAAGTCTGTGGTCAAAAGAGCGTAGCAATGAGGCGGTGTGGAAAAATTGAGAAGGGTTGAAAACAGATTACAGTTTTGAAAGAGGAACTACAGGGTCATGTTGAAGGCCCACATAAGGAAGCAGATACCAAGCTTATCTTCAGAGGAACAGTTTCTAAAAGACTGTGATTTCCTTTCTTAAAGTAACAAAGACTATGACATCAAACAACCCTTACCTTTTTATCAGAGTTCGCCATTCTGTCTTTCGCTTCTTTGGCTTTCTGAATGGCTTTCAGCACTTCAACAGTGTCCAACTCCTTCTCAGTGGTTACTGTACCATCTAGGCAAACCTTTAATAACACATATGTTCACCCTCGTGCATCATGAATTTTCCAATGGCAGTATAAGAAGGAAATTAGACATGTAATGAAAATTTTACTACACTATTTTTATTATTATGAGGGTGAGTGAAAAACTATCCGCACTTCTACCTGTAGAATTTATTAATGAATTTTTAGAAAAGACAAATACATAATTTTTTTACATAATCTCCTTGCTTCTTAATACACTTTGTCCATATCCATGAGGAGACTTAAACGGAAAGCGCTAATGAGGCCAACAAACGTTTGAATATAACAGGAGTGCGGATATTTTTTTGACTCACTATTGTATTATAATATTACTGAAAGGAGTTGTTCTGTTTTGTTATGTTGTATTGGTACGTATGATTTCGGACCACTTGTCCATTTGGGGGATGGATCACTTTTATCAAATGATGAACTATTCCTAGATCAGTAAAATAAAATGGGGAGAAAAAAATATAATAATAATAATAATAATAATAATAATATTTTAACAATAAACGATGAAACAAACACACACACACTATGACGGTACAAGTAAATTTCTCATAAATAAGTAAGCCGTACCTCTGATGCTCTGTCACAGAACTGCGCCAGAACCTTTGTTCTGTAGTCAGGAATGATGCACATGGGGTTGTTGGCGATGGACAGTTTTTCCAAACAGGGCAGCATTCCGATGTGCTTTATTTCATCCAACTGCGGAAAATAACGATTAACAGGTAAATCAAATTAAACACTATTTCTGCCAACATGCATCTTAGCCACCTTTGGCAACCGATCTTCTTAATACCTGTGCTAATCTGTTACTGCACAAGTCCAGGTTCACAAGAGAGTAAAGTTTACTGAGACCAGACAGGGTTTCAAGTTGATTCCCAGCCAAATTCAGGGTCTTGATGTTGCCTAGTTTAGTGTGAACGCCCTCGAGGACTGTAAGCTTGTTATAGGACAGGTCCAAGTGCACTAGATTGTACAGATACTGCAAATAGACATGAAAAAAAGCTGTAAGGCTTTGACAAATGTTGATTAAAGTTTAGAATGTCTAGTAGTACATGTCTACAGTATATTCAAATATTATAGTTTAATATTAACAATACTATTATTTTTAAATAGCTTACCTGTATATTTTCCACCAGTGATATGCAATTGTGTCCAAGATCAAGGAATTCAACTGCAGGAATCAGTTTCTAAAATGACAAAAGGGAAGATTTAAGCCTTCTCTCATCATTACCAGTAGAGGGAGTGTACCATGTGTGGCCAAGAAGCATGGATGCCAGGGGTATTGCCAGTAAAAGAGGTGTGGCATGATGGTCTCGGTGGAGTAAGTGCACACAGCCTCTGTGCTTGTCAGTCCCAGCAAAGGTGGAAAAGTTTCTTCCTTTATTTTGTGCTTATACACTGATCAGCCATAACGTAACTACCACCCACATAATATTGTGTGGGTTTCTGCTTTTGCCACGAAAACAGCCATGCACTCTGTGTTCGCAGCTTTCTATTCAAACCAGCAATAATCGTTTCCCTAATTTGAGCTACAGTAGCTCTATTGGATCAGACTACACGAGCCAGCCGTCGCTCACCATATGCAAATGAGGCTTTGGCTGCCCATGACCTGTCGCCGGTTTACTGGTTTTGCTTCATAGGAGCACTTGAAGTCCTGACCACTGCAGACTGCGGTTTTGGAGTTGCTCTGATCCAGTCGTCTAGCCATCACAATTTGACCTTCGTTAAAGTTACTTAAATCTTTACGCTTGCCCTATATTTACTTATCAATATGGTGATCACATTGTTCTAAAAGAAGAGAAAAGAAATTCCTAGCAGGTACAGAATTCAAAGCAGTGTTGCCTCACCACAGACTCATCGATGCAGCTGATGTTATTGTGGCTCATGTCCAAGGTGGTCAGTAACTTCCAAGTGGGAATGATTGCTGTCACAGCACCATCGATGTCCAAGCCTTCGGGTTCCCACTGGGCAAACTCAGCAGCTTCAGGAACTAACATTTCCTACAGAACAAAGTCACCCAAACCCAGTTCAGGGTTAATACAGATGCTGGAGTTTTAAATTGGCTTAAATGGTTCAATCAAAGCAGATATTAAACCTTCATAGACAGAGCAGAGCGATGAATACTGAGTGTAGCCAGAGTGGGTTTTAACACAGGAAGTCCTCTTATCTGTCCTGAACTGCAATCATTTATCTGAAAGAAATTAGCAGGTAGAGGCATTTTTTTTTGTAGCACTTTGTTTGTATGCAAAAGTTTCCAAGTATGCAAAAGTGTTAGAGTTTCAATTGTTCTTGCTTGTCAGAAGACTGAGAATAAGCCCCCAACTTACGAACGAGTTCCGTTCCAAAAGCACACTCATAAGTCGAATTTGTTCGCAAGTCCAACAAAATGAGTCTCGTACAGCTTTGACACAAATATACAATGTAAAGCATTTTTTTTAAATGAATAAATAAAAACACAACAAGTTTGGGGTTCTGTATTATAATCTAGTGAGACTGTGCCGCCGAATCGCGAAGACGCAGCGGGATCAGCTAACCTTGTTTAAAGGGAACCCAGGAGGACATCAGGGGAGGGACAACGCTACACGATGTTTACTGTTTGCTTGAACGGATGCCATTTTGTCTCAGAGTTGTATTGAACTGTGTCTTGTTGAGGATTTTCCGAAATAAGGATTATTCACCATCAGGACAGCTTTACAGGACAGCTTTTCTATCCTTGTGCTCCCGAACTGATTCATTGAGACCGGTAAGGTCGTCTCATATCTCCCGCACCCACATACAATATACTGGACTTTGGACATTTTATGCATTTACTTACACATTGAAAATATTGTATATAATTGTACATATTTGTATCTGGAGCAATGCAGTGTCTATTTTTTGTAGAATACACTTGAGCTACTTTCCTGATTTCTAATGTTCATAGCTCCGGGGTAGTTTCTTATCTGTGAAAATTTGTTACTGAAATGTTTGTAAGTTGGGGTACTTACTGTACTTCATGCCAACATTTTTAAAAACATAATAACAACCTATTACAGGCCATAAAGAAAATGTGTCTCTTACCTCAATCTGGAGCATGGATTTAAAAATAGAAAGGTCAAATGGCAGTCTGTGTTCTGCAATATTGCTGGTGCCCACAACTCCTATTGTCCCTGGGATCTGTGCATGCACAAACACATTAGAAATTGTTAAAACCATTCAATATATCTAGTCATCCTCATATTTTCATCTAACAACTGCTGTTTCCTGATCAGACCAAACTGGAGCTAAATAAAATACGAGACTGCTTAGGTTTCTGATGTGATGATTCATAAATAATGAAGAATTACTTTAACAAGTAGCAATAGTGAAACTTCTTTAAACCACTTCTTACTTATGAACACCAATAAAAGTGTAAACCTTCTATATATTAAAATTGTAAAAATAATAAATAAAGAAAGAAAGAAAGAAAGAAAGAAAGAAAGAAAAAAATACAGAAAGAACTAAGAAATTCTATAAATATGATGAATGATGCATGAAATCAGGAACAACCTGACACCTAAAGCAAATCTTTATGCACCTTAAGATATTTGAGTCTGCAGGCAAAGTCCAGTATGTGGCCAAGATCTGCCTTGGCATCTCCATTGGCACAGGTTGGTTTGGCCAGTTTCAGCTGTTGGGTGATGGCATAGAGCTGTAGCGGCCTCAGAAGGAAAACCTCACCAGCAACTAACAACTGCTCACCTGCATAAAGAGAAGTGCATGAATTATAACCTGCAGTCACGTTTTTATGATTAATCATCAACAATAAAAAGACAAACAGCTGATTATATATTATATATTTATTAGATTATTAGATTATATAATTATTTACTATATATTGATCTTAATCAATATATAGTATCAGGAATTTCTCATGGAGCCATTTCTAAAGAACCGCAGATTCCAAGATCAGTTCAAACAATGGCAGTGGCAATTCTTAAAAGTCAGCAGAAAACCAGTAATTATCAGTAATTAATTCCAGTAAATTAATTAAGATCGATTAAAATATCCAACCAGTATTCTGCCAAAAGCTTGTTAATGACTTGGTAGTTGTTATCTCTGCTAAAGAAGAAACTGAGCATTCCAAATATTAGATGTGCTGCATATATAATTTAGAGCATGTACTGGTTTCAGAAAACCCAAAATAAATTAAAACTTGTACACCAAATTCTTGTTTCTTTTTTTCATATATACAGTACTGTGCAAAAGTCTTAGGCACCACATTATATGCTGTACCAATTTTGTTATATATGTTTATCATGTCTGCATAATTATGTACAAAATCATTCAGTATTTCCA
>JAOVVA010000001.1:19953515-19964667 GCA_028565275.1 Leiocassis micropogon
ACAATGATAAGGAATGTTATAGTACAGTTTCTGAGTGCATATTATAAACATGTATAAATCAAATGACATCTCCTTAGTACCTCTGTGTGCATCTTTCATGTCAGTGATTCTCAAAACAGTCTTTAGGGCCACCCTACCCTTCCTGTCCTGTGTATAAAAGAAAAAAAAATACCTGGGCTGTGTAGTAGTGCCCTAGGTTTTTCTAAATTTAGACTAAGCTTCCACAGTTCGCAAGTATATTAAATGATGAAGAGCAAAACAACAATGTGGGAAATCGGTGTAACTGATTATATTTACTAAGGCCAAAAATCATGATCACAGTCTGATTGACAGAGCTGTGCTGTGTCTGTATAAAGAGCAACAGTGGTGTAATGTGGCTTTTGTTTTTTTTGGAGTGAGGAAAGGGAAGTCTTTGTTAAGCATTTGTGCAACATGTAGTATTATCAGTAATGTCAATACTTATGATACATTAATAACACTTTATATATGTTTAAATGAGCCCTCTAACCAAAGGTCACGTTTGTCACGTGCTGTTTGATGCATATCAGATGCACCAAAGACGGGTATTTAGCAAGTCTATGGATTATTTGCTTGTTGTTTATGACAGTCATATATATATAATAACTATATATATATAAGTTATAACTAATAACTCATTGTTTGACCCTGCATAAAGTCTGAAAAAATATTTATTACATTTATTTATTGTTTAATATGAAGTCTTTATTCTACAAAACCTGCTGTATCCGGCTGGGCATTGAGTACTGTTGTTTTCACTTGCTCAATCCGTGCATGCATGATTACTTCCCGAGGATCATGTACAAAAAATTGCAAAAACGTTTACAATTTCCTTTGAGAATTCCCTAGTTTTAGCCATTTTGTGTGCAAAGCTGAACACCACAGCTTTAGAAAGTAAAAGTCCTGCCACATATTTGTTCAGTTTCTTCTGTCTGTTAACTAAACCAACTGATTCTAATTAGCAAAACTCTTCTAATTAGTAACGTCATCTGTTTTATGCACAGGGAGAACTATAACGTATCACATATGTTGTCTTAATACTTCATTGTATATCTGCAATGCTACAGCACAGCTCGATCCTAAATATTTATTGGATGAACAGTATAAAAGTGATAAAACATACTGTATGAAAAAATGTAAATATTAAAGCACAAATTCATGAAAACACAAAAAGACCAATGTAACAGCTTTGTACATTTGCATGTTTTATTTCAAATTCGAAATTTTATTCATCAAATAGACAACAGTGAAAGCAGTTGAAGTGAAGCAGTGAAATGCTTATACAAGAAAAAAATGTAAACACAAAATCTACAATATGTAGTAGTTTTGTTACAGTAAAATAGAGTATTAACTAGAAATACTGTATATAAAAATATGAAAGGTATGAACTATGTAAATAAACTGTATGAAGTATATGGAATGTGCAATGTATGCAATGTGCAAACAGTAGAATGGGTGGTCATGGAGTGTGAAAAGCGATCACGAGCAGCAGTGGCACTATCCATCTTTAAAGTGCATAGTTAGTCCTCATTTATGTGTAAATAAAACCAGAAATGTTCAACAGACAGTATGTGTCCTGTGCAATGTGCAAAAGTGCAGAGTGGTTGTGGTGTGCTCCAACACATGTGTGAAGGAAACATAGCAAGTCCAATTAATTTTAACTTTTGAGGTTTTGTGGAGGGGGGTTGGGGTGGGGGTGGGGGTTAAGATGTTGGATTGTTTTCAGGTTGGACTTGAAAACAGTTGGACTTGAGTTCCAGTGAAAGGAACCCTTACTGCTTCAGTATACCAAGACATTTTGGACAATTTCATGCTCCCAACTTTGTGGGAACAGTTTGGGAATGGTCTCTTCCTGTGCACCAATGCACCAAGTTAGGGTGTTTGTTTTCTTTAATACTGGCAAGTAGTTAACGTGTTAATTTGGCAAGTTAATTTAACGCGTAAACTACAAAAGAAGGGCATGACCTGATTTTCTACATATTAAACTGCCTATCATAGTGGTTAGCACTGTGGCCTTAAGCCACCAGGTTCGAAGGGTTTGGTTCCCACCTTGAATGTTCTCCCTGTGCTTGGTGGGTTTTCATATGTTATATCAGGGAGTTTTTATTTGCCACTGTGGCCTCTGGATTGCTAAGGGATAAATAGATAAAGCTAAAAATGTGTGTGTGCTTAATTTATATATATATATATTTTTTTTAAATTAAAATTTCTGTAAGGCTGATTTTTTTTTATACAAATAAAATTGGATTGAAGTGAATTACTTTCACAATGTACTGCTTGCTATATTAAGAACATTTCCCACAAGTGCCTTAAACTTTATGGTTCACACACACATGTAAGTCAACAGTATGTTGGAAGAGATCGTGATAATGCAAATGAAATCCAGTGTTTGCTTATTGTCAAGAGGACAGGCTGGACTGGGGCGGAATTTGGCTCAGCACATACAACAGGTCACATAATGCAATGTGATATTTGATAAAAAATCAGGTCATCCTGCCAATACACACTTGCTCTGACATGTCACAAAGCTTCCCTTTTATAGGTGTGCCACATCAAAACAGTCCTTCCTAACATGTGGTAATTATGCACAAGTGATAAGTTGAACTTCACTGATTTAAGCTGATGTGAACTTAGTTAAATACTTTGATGGTGGTCAAAGTTAAATGTTTGGGATGAATAACGAATATGAATCACATGTGTAGTTTCAGAATTCGCTGCTGAAGCAACAATACAAATGAGGAACCTTGAATTATGTAATTTGTCTTCATGTGTTATACCAAAATAACATAAATTTTATGAATATAATAATTGTAAAAATATTAATAATATTAATTTTTTTATTTAAAAAAAACAGTAATTTTATTACATGTTTATTCGAAACTTAAGAAGTAATATGTTCTTACCAACCTTTACATTTAGTATTAATCACATAAGAGCATGACTTTATTGGACAATATCAACTGACAAATGTAACTTGCAGACTCAGATCAGATTGATGGCCTAGTTATTTAATTAATGTTCACATCAAACATCATAATGGGGAAAATGTGATTTCAATTACTTCGAATGTGGCATGGCTGTTAGATTGAGTATTCCTGAAATGTCAGATTTCCTGGGAATTTCAGGCAAAACAGCTTTCAGAGCTCGCAAAAATGGTGCGAAGAACAAAAAACATGCAATAAGCAGCAGTTTTTTCGGGGCCGAAAAAATAAGAGAGGTTTAACGGAAATGGCCAGTTTATTTACAATAGAGAAGAAGGTTGCAGTAATGCAAATGAGAACATGTGATGAACAGAAAAGCAACTTAAAATGTACAACACAGGAAGTAAAATTAGAAACGAATGGCTTTGAAATGTGTTAGAAAATATAAGGTACTACCGTATGTACCCACTGTGTATATTATCAGGTAATAATATCATCAGTGATATTATTTTTTCAGGTTGAAGCCCATGTACATGTCTGTCTGTCTTTCTGTATGTCAGAACTCTCTGCCTAACTGATTAATACGAAGAAATAACATTTTGTAAGGTTGAGTATCTAACGCCTTGTTTACTAAGTTGTACTTCTTTCGTCGGTAATTGGAGAGTGAATCACAGATAGGAAATTTAAAAAGTGGATCAGATAAAGCTTAAGTTTGGTCTTAAAACAACTCCAGCGTGTTAAAAGTCACTTAAACCACTTCAGCGTTGTTAAATAATGAAATGTTAAGTAATCCTAGGGAAAATATTCAGTTTAGCTTTTCTAATTAATATCTATTGGTAGCTTATTAGTAGCTTTTGTACTGTCCTGCAAAAGTTCCAATAAATTCCGTCCAGCAATCGATTTAAGATGAGCAAATCCAATTAGAGGCAAGTAGTAGGTAATTCATGTTTATCATGTTAACCCGTGTTGTCTCTGTGTTAAGATACAGGCCTAAATCCTGACCGATAATCCCAGAGGCCTGTACCTGATATGTCTGTTCAGTAACCTATTCTTTATCCTATATATTTGTGGCAACAGTTTGCATAAGGCCTACCTAGTATGGGTGTGATCTTCAGGTGCCCACATACGTTCGGCCATACAGTATACGTATTTGTGACAAATTAAAGGAACAAAAATGGAAAAATGCTACCGAAATCCGAGGTCAGTGTTTTGATCCCTGTGACATGCTGATTTTTTTAAAGATGCGCTGAATTGTAGCATACATGTCTTTTAATCCATGAACATACTGATTTAAAAAATGTGAAACAATGGCAGCAGTGTTAGTATGGTGGGTGATCCCAGGCTCAAATGGTTCTTCAACCTCAGCTACAGTACCTCGCTCCAGTTAATCATTGAGCTCAACTAAAGGTTGTTTAAATCTAACTAAACGTTAGATCATACAGATTGCATGCACAAAAGCACAAAACCCCTGCACCATTTTGTCTTACTCCTGCAGGATCCTAGCTCCAATGCACACCTCTAGTCTAATGACAAACTTCCTGAAAAGAATGCGAATAGTGTGTCTCCTAGTTGTATCTGTATCACTAAAGTTTATCTGTGCTTAGCTAGCATTTTAACTCTTACACATTACTAAACATTGATGACTGAGGAAATTCTTGTGCAACCCTGAAGGGTATAAAGAGTTGCAGGTGTTGAATTAATGAATGGTATTGACATCGCAGTTGGATATCAACAGGATGTTTAAAATGATTAAATTAGGCCACTGGCTGTTGATAATCTCAAACAAAAAAATTAATTAGATAAACAAACAGTGTAAAATAGCACTACTGAGTTTTTACCAAAAACTGTCTAAAAACTGGTTATAACTTGCCCATACTATCAGACAGGTTAATCTTCAAGGAACTATTTAGCTAAAAAACAACACCAGGACAAATCCATACATAACCCAGATGTACTCGTTCAAAAATTACATGCATGGTGTTTGCTTGTTTAGTCTTGCAGTACAAGGCTACTCTAGGAAAGCTTGTGCAAAGTGCAAGTCTAAATCACTTACAATCAAACTGCATGAAGATGTTGAAGATCTTAAAGGGACTTGTTTGTGTGATTTGCATAATTTGTACTTTGTATGATTTTGTACAGTTTTATATGACAATAGACAAGAGACAGCGTGAATGTGTATTCTTTTCAGGTGTACCCTGCCTCATGCCCTAAGTCTCCAGGCCCCCCGTGACACTGTATGCAGGATAAAGCGGTATAGACGATGAGTGAATGAGACAAGAGATAATCTATAGCTAAAGATAAGACATACAGCATACAAACACATTTGCTATCATTATGTCATCTTAAACAACACTTTGTCTCCTTAGTAATTTCTCTGATTCATCGCTAACACAAGCCACAAAAGCTAACACAGCTGACTAGCTTTTAACACAATGTTCAACCTAAGTAGGAACGAGTTTACCATTTTATGCTATTTGGGATTGAACCCTGGTTATTATTTAATAGCTATTAATTATAAAGTTGAAATGTCAGTATTAACCTTTTACAGACACTATGGCGCCAGTTACAAAAGCAAAAGTACTGTTAACTGATATTAAGCTACTATATAGTTTTGTTGTTAATTGCGTTCGATCCAAGATGAAAATCCGAAAGGAATCAAAGTTTTGTACACTGTCTGAGGTAACTTTTTATCACGTTATGATAAATCAAACTTCTGCAAATTAGCATCTGTATTACCTTCTTCATCGATTTTCATAGGCCTCTGTTTCTCATTTGGATATGTTGCAACATAACATACTGTGTATGAAAATAACCAGCAGAACAGAAGCAATCAGTTGCTAAGTTACTCTTTTATCTGTGTGACAAAGCATCAGGTAATCTAGTTTGTCAATGATGTTAAACCTTAGCCAGAAAGGGCTGGTGTGGTTGTAGGCTTTCATTCCAAACAAGCAGAGGCAACACCTGATAGTCTATTGAAAACCAAGAACGACTAATTAAAGAGGTGGAAGCATGTCTGGTTGTTTGGAATGAAAGCCTGCACTCATACTGGCCCTTTCTGGATAAGGTTTGACACCCCTGTAGTAGGTAATCAGGTAATCATTAGATACCTTTTTTTTTTATTATTATTTTTGGCTCTAAAATTAAATTCAAACATAATTATTAAAAAAAAAAACGTAGTACCCCTATGTCAGCTATCGGTTCTTCCGCGGGACACTGTAGTGACTGACGTCATGGTAGTCACACGGCTGCAAAAGGTCTATAGCCTGTGGAAAATTAGTCACTAAACATGTTTTGACATGTTTTGACTGATTCACTCTTTTTATAATGAGGAATACTGTGGTAAATTATTTCAAGCCAAAATAACGAGAATTTAATAAGGGATATTTTGACATAGAGGTTACCATGAAACAGAATACAGTATATGGCCAAAACAACCATATGTACTTTTGGAATATCCAATTACAGAGCTTTTCACTGGGGTTTAGGTCTCTCGAGTTTGCTTGGACCTCCAAGGTCCGGGTTCGATTCCCACCTCAGGTCTGCCTGCCTGTTCTTATACAGTTTGGATGTTCTCCCAGTGCTTTGTGGATACCACTGGGTACTCTGGTTTTCTCCCACAGTCCAAAAAAATGTAGATTAAGCTAACTGCCATTCCCAAACTGCCTGTAGTGTGTGAATGAGCGTGTGTGTGTGTGTGTATGTATATATGTGTGCCCGCAATGGATTGGCACCCCATCCAGGGTGTATCCCCTTCATACCCTAAGCCTCCTGGGATATGCTCCAGGCCCCTGTGACCCTGTGTACAGGATAAAGCGGTATAGACAATGAGAGAGAGTGAGTGAGTGAGTGAGTTTGCTTGGTGCACAGGGACATTGTGCTCCTGAGAACAGGTTTGGGCCTGTTCCAATGAAGGTAATATAGTGTTATTTCACATTCACATTCTGTATACTTCTTTTTACCAACAATTTGGTGGCGGCTCACATGTGGGTGTGACGGTCAGGTGTCCACATACTTTTGGCCATAGAGTGTACATGAAGTTGCACTTTTTACCATTATTCTTTTTAGGATCTTTTGTTGTCGGAAGCCTGTTTACAGCTTTACAAACGCCTCCACAAAGCCTATCTTTCATCATTTCTGATATACTGTACGACGCAGCAGTGGCTGCCTTTGAAGGTCAGTCAGGAAAATACTCCATCATGCCACTCCACCAGCACACAGATACAGACATGAAACATAAGTACAGTACACACCACAAACAACCCTAGAGGCCTAAATAACTCAAATTATAAAATAATTATCTTATTACCTTATTATTATTTTGAAACTATTAAAATATATTTTTCATACTTATACTGTATGAGTCAGCAATTGGCACTACTGACCTTAATTTTTTTAATAGATAGGCTTAAAAACATACTTCTTTATAAAGAAAACATTTCTTTATATAAACAAGTTTTTGCCTGCATGCCCGTATGCTTGCACAATCACCTCCTTTAACAAACAGACTAACCTGGGTTTAATCAAAGGACCCCTTTTATCCTGCCCCCAAGGCTCACAAACAGCTGGTCAATGATTCACCAACTGGTCACCTCAACATGGTGCTCGAAAGCCATCACTGAACACAAGGCTAGTCTCATCAACAGGGGCAGATAGATTGAAAGAGTTATTAATATTCTGATTCTATCTTCCATCAAGCACACAGGACAATCTTCATGTGTTTGAATAATCTGTGGGTAAGTCATGTGACTGTTTTCGCAATAGGGCTCCTACATGCAAGATCAACAGTTTTGCAGCTGTGACTGCTCACCTGCTGTTGGAACTGTTGTTCAGCTGCCAATAATCCAGATAAGGCAATACACACAACAGACCATGGTGTTGCAGGGGCTCTAAGGCAACTCGCACACAACTCGACAAAGCAACCCAATGCCACACTGTTAATGTGAATGCAGAGAAATCAACTGTATTACACAGCAACCGAAATGAGAAAATATACTGCGTCTTCCTGATTCGTTGTCCCAACCAGTTGTGAAAGTACATTGACACCCTGATCTGACTAATTATTTTAGTGTTCTGGGTTGGTTTACTGGCACCCAGTGCTGTTTTCTGTCTAACCCAGTACTGTTTTCTGCAGTTTCTAAAACTCAGCATTGTAAGAATAATGCAACGGCTAAATATGTTACGTTTGTGCAAATCCCAACCTTTTTGAGTGAGTCAAAAACAGTAAATGACCTTTCATTCTCATTAAGTATGCACTAAACATTTCCAGTGATTCAGTACTTGAAATGTTAGCATTGGGTGGCATAATCAGGCTTTCTATTTGCACTCAATTGACTCAAGTTAGCAAATAGATTGTAACAGATTGTAACTATTAAAAAGTAGCCTGTTGCATGAAATGTCCGGTTTGTCCTGTCGGCCTAAAGTATGTGGACACTGGACATTCAAATTCATAAGCAAGTCTTCCCCAAATTGTTTCCATATACTGTATTTGGATGCACATAATTATAAAGGTTTTTTTATATGCTTTAGCTGTAAAATTTACCTTCACTGTAACCATGAGGCAAAAACATCTTCCAGTTTTCAGTTTCCCTGTGCACAAAACAATTCTATGAATGGAATTGGAGGTGGTTGGAGTGGAAGAACTCAACTGACCGGCACAGAGCCCTGGGGATGAATGGGCAAAAATCTGCACAGCTACATTCCAAAATCTACAGTGACACCTTCTCCAAATAATGGAAGTTATTACAACAGCATAGTGAAACAATTTCATATGTTTTTAGAATGGGATGTTTAACAAGAACATATCAGTGTGATAGTCAGTCCTACACATCCATGTGGCCGTATACAGTATGCAAGGGTAAAAGTTGTTTTAAATTCTTGCTGGTACTATGTAGCTAAAAGGCAAAGCTCAATAAACCATGGAGGTGGTGGACAGTCCTGAAAATCTCATAAGTTTCTTTTTATTTCTCCACTTATTCCGCTTAAAATACCCTCAACTGTTCCTAAAATAAACAAATGACAAACTGTTTTGGGGTTGAATCCCAAATAGCGTAAAATAGAAAGCTAGCACATTCTAGTGTATAGAGACCCTTTTCCACACACCAAGCCGTACCCTTGTTTAGGGGTTAGAGAGGGATTTGGGATTCAGCCTTGTGTTAGAAGCTAGTTAGATTTGTAGCTTGCATTAGCTGTGAACAAAGTGGTGAAGAGAGTCATGAACCTGTCAGCGGATTAGCGGAAGCTTGCATTAACAACTTGCAGTAATGAAAGATTGAAACACAACATGGACGGTTTAAGGCAATTCGGAATGTCATAGAAGTAATTACACTTCTTACACTACTAAGAAGATGTTTCAGATGACATAACATTTGAATATGTTTTCCTGCTGAAAATGCTTGGAATATGGGTTTTGGCCGGCAGTGGCTCTCCCCTCTTTCCGGTACTGCATAATATGACTGAATCTTTAAGTGGTTCGTAGTACTGGACTGTACCTGCCAACTTTCACTACTTTATGTATAAATGTATTGTATAAAGTGCAGACAGGCAAACAATGGCTTAGTGGATAGCACTGTTGTCTCACGCTGCCCAGGTTGGGGGTTCAAATCTGCCTCATGACATGAGATCCAGACACGTGACCCTACGATCCTAAATGAATGAATGAAAACGTGTGGACACTTAATGTTTGGTTTACAGATTCATAGTTAATTTAAATTACATTGTCAATCGGTTTATAAATGTATATATTTATAAATCATGTTTAAACTCATATGTAAATCTATAGAAATATTATTACTTTCATCAACCTAAGAAAAATAACTTATGCTTGCCTCACATTATACGCATCTAGTGCAGCACATACCCCTTCAATGACTTGTTATAGCTTTTTGCCATAAGAAAAACAGATTAACCTGCAAAGCCTGTACAGTGTCAAACAAATGCTTGTTGATTTTGGGAAACGTCACATTTGGTTTTGCTGCCAAGTATTTAATAGGAAACACACACTTTAGGATAAAAGTTTAAAGGGGCAGAGGTTTGAGCTATTACAAAAAACATAAAAAGCATAGAAAACTGCTCACTACCATACTACATAATACATGAAAATAGTATCCTTTGTGGAACTATGTGGCTTACACTTATGAGGACCACTGACGAAATCATTCATGTAGCTAATGAATGTTACAGTATGTCCACAGATAAACCTAGTTCTTAACCTATCCTCAGATTTCAATTTAAAAAACGTTTCTTTTTTTAATTAAAAAAGATATTTAAAAAAAAAATCACTTTTCCTTATTGAAACCAGATAAATAATTTTACAAGGTCAAAACTGTCAGATATTCCTAGCCTTGTGGGGGACATTTGGTCCTCACCATGATAGAAAAACACACACGCATGCACTCACACCCACCCACACAAACACACACACATAGGCAACCAATCAGAAAGGAAAACGCCTTCTAAAGCACTACTGACGACAGCTCGCATATTAGAATCGGCCCTATCGTGCTGACACTTGTGTTATCCGATCCTTCAGCTTGAATATAAACTTGTACATGGGTCACAGCTATTGCTGAATTCAGAACTTAATAGGGAGGGCTCATGGAAAAGGGTGGGGGTAAAAAAAAATGAGGCTCTAAGGGTGGAAAAGTACAGGCATGCAAGAGAAGCTGTTGTTGTAAAAGCAGGACAGGCGCATGGTTGCAGACCTGTTGCACAACCTCTTCTCTGTCATGCTTAACTATAGCAGCAGATGTCAACACAGTTGTTTTAGTGTGGATGGACGGATAGTTTGCACTTGAGATAATGTCTCAGTGTGTATTATGAGGATTACTTATACATATTGTAACATCAGCCCAGCTGCTCAGCTTTCATTTCTATTTTTAAAGATGGTATACTGATTACAAGCATTCATGCTATTTGGGACTCCTTGCAGGCATGTGTCTCTGTGTGTCAGTGGGGGATGGGTTGTTATTCTGGTGCGATTCATGCCTTCCCCTTAAAGTCATGTGACTCTCACTTTCTTTCACACAAACACACACACAAACACTAAAGCTCAGTCCTGGAATCTGGTATTAGTTGAGTATATTCTGACTCGGAAAGGAATGTTATGTAGCACTGGTGAATTACTTTGCATCTACGTAGGTGCACAGTTGCAAACACATTCAAATGATTGCTAAAGGCAACGATTGGGCAGCATGCAGAAAATGGAACTAAATAGA
>JAOVVA010000001.1:19964767-19976941 GCA_028565275.1 Leiocassis micropogon
GTGCACAGTTGCAAACACATTCAAATGATTGCTAAAGGCAACGATTGGGCAGCATGCAGAAAATGGAACTAAATAGAGGAAAAAACAGGCTGTGGTGGCAAAAAAATGAAGGCAGAAATGACCTAAAAGAATGTGCATTTGTTGTTCAGACATATGGAATACCCCAAGACTCCATTTTCAGCCCTATTTTGTTTTGCTCCGATGGTAAAATCTTTCACACAAAAAAAAAGCATTACACTAACCTTTGGAGTAGAATGTGGTGTGAATGTGGTTTGGTTTAAGGTGTTCCAGTTAGTTTATCGACGTCACTCAATTTCTTCCATACAAACTTCAGCAAACAATGTCTTCTTGGAGCTTACTTTGTGCACAGGGACACTATCAGGTTTGGGCCCTTTACTTCATGTGAAGGGGAAATTGTAACGCTATAGCATCCAAAGGGGTAAATGTGTTCAGGTAACAGGGGCGAACAACAACAGCTTGTGAAAATGGATGTTTCAAGCCTTTTTTATTGTAAGGATTATAGTTTAAAGTGATAGTGGATTGGGACAGGCATGACATTGATGTTTAATAGATGTTTTAAATGTTAGTATTCTGAGACACCAGACTCTACAACCACTATATACGCTATTTAATAGTTGGTATGTTGCTAATTGTTAGTAACCATGGAAAATCATGTTTTATGCTCATGGGTACTTTACCATGAACATTTCCTCGTAAAGTCATTATGAAAGAAAGCAGAACAACAATACCCTCAAAAAAACCCAGTAATGTCTGTAGCTTTTAATTAGAAGGGGAAAGTTTGAAGAAGCAAAGACTAGAGAGAACAGGTACCACAAACCACAAAATTCAGGATGTCTCCTTTTCCACCAGACTCATATTTTACTTATAACTGGTAACTGTGGAACACATTACCTCTGCTTTTACAAACACAAAATGTCAACAAAAGGTTAGTTGAAGTGTTGTGTAACTGAGGGCTGCGTTGTTCCTCCCCTCCTCAGCGAGAGGAAACCTCCTCTTTATAGACAAGAGAAAGAGGGGGAGGGAAGGACCAGAGTAGTAGGGGGAGGGAAGGACCAGCTTCTGAAACGTGCATGGCCACACATACTGTGTTCTCAGCACTGAATGTAAACAATGCCTCAACACCACAAATGACAACATTACTGTGAAGATTCATCCAAACTTCATTGACAGCATAAAAGGCAGAAATGTTCTTGAGGAGAAAGCAAAAAATAAATAAAATTGAAAATTGAAAACAAAACCAACAAATCAATCATTCAAACACACGTCTGAATTTAGCTTCAAGGGTGTTGTGCTGCAGCTATGAGGCTAATGTGAGGTTAGCAAACAAGTATCAAAGCTTATAACTAGTGGTTAAGCATTATCTAGCCCAAACCTCATGGTTTAATAAATACCAACTTCCATAAAAAACAAGCTTTACCTCAGTAATGTACTGTGCATAAACAGTTTGATAAAATAACATAAAAATGGTCATAATTGCTATTTCTGTTTAAAGCTGTGTCACAACATTGGAGATTTCATGCAAAATTGAAGAAGCAAACAACACTTTATTACAATCAAATAATGGCATTTAGTAGTTAATTTGCTAAAAGTAATTTACCCTGTATGACACAGAGTGCTTATGAAAAATCTAAACATCATATTTTCAAATTGACAGTAGTGTCACACTGGGTTGTTTTCCTGTATGTGTATTAGCATTCAGGATGTTCTAAACTGTCAGCATTTTCTTGCACATATGTGAACAGTTTTTTGTGAGCACAAACAAAATCTAAGCCCCTTTGAAGAGAAATGAACTGAACTGAGACCACCTCTGGAGCCAGGGCCATTGTTAACACAGGAACTATTGTGTGAAGAAAAGGCCGTTGCCAAGTCAGACCTAAAGTGGACCAGAAAGAGAACACTAAAAGGATGGAATCCCTTTTTTTTTGTCTTAGACTACAAAAAGAAGACTACGTTTGAAAACACCCTTAACGTGAAATGTTTAATTCGGTCAAGTATCTTCTGATGCTATGAACTGGTAGCTGTAGGCTTTCCTTTACTCAGATCCATGCAAAGGTTCAAACAGCAAACATCTCTGAGCAGAAATGATCAACTCTGTTTGGCTTCAAAGGAAATATTTAAATTGAATTTAGATTTGCATTAATAAACACATAGTTATGAGCGCTTTAATCACTACCGGTTAACTTTAAATTAGATTCAAACTAGTAATTATTTATTAACTTTCATACAATGTCAACTTATTGGGTAAAACCAGAATCAGAAAAGAATTCCTTACTGTAAAGCTTTGTTCAGTATAATTCACATGCAATAAAGTTTCCACTTCTACCAGTCAATCAATAATTCATTGTCTTTACTGCATTATTCTGTATACAGGGTTGCGGGGATCCTGGAGCCTATTCCAGGAGGGCATGAGACTGGGTTCCAATCCATTGTAGGGCACACATATTCACATACTATGGGCAAATATGGGAACACCAATTAACCTAAGAGAGAACATGCAAACTCCATGCACACAGACCAGAGGTGGAACTCAGACCTCTTTTAAATTTTGTAGCCACACAATTCATTTTATTCCTTAGTAATGTAAACAATTACGTTAACAGATGCCCGAAATGTCATTGAGATACCCAAGGGTCCTGCTGATAGCAGATGCCTGTGCACAGTGGGAGTGTACTTTTATTTAAATATTTGTATAATTGATTTATTGGTACAGAAATGCCTTTTGTTATTAGTAAAATTTATGTTAAATCTTTACATAAGTATTTTCAGGTCTATTGAATGAACGCACACACAGATACAGTTTGTTGGATAAGTATTTTTTTGGATGCTTACATTTTACTTCTTTAAAATGGGAATTAGTCAATGAACAAACTAGTGAAAGGAAATATGCTGATATGGTTGAATGGAAATTCATAGCAAACAATAAAAGTGTTATATATTAGCAAGCACTTTGGCTTTTGCAGGCTGGTGTAAAAGTAGGGCAAGGCCAAAAGCAGATATCTATTACACACAGTTGTTTGACATTGTGGGTACAGCAGTTCTAAATGTTTGTGCACGGATACAGCATGAACAATCTGTACTCCAGCCAAGTGCAGAGGAGTGGCTTAAAGACAGAGACTGAAAATCTGAAAATGTCTACTAACTGTTACAATGCTTTGATTTTTCTGCAAGGTGCAACAATTTAGGATGTATTCAAAATCACATAGACTGTAATAAAGCGGAGAAATGTTGATGTTTAGTGGTGGTCAATGGTGACCATTTTTTGGGTAGAATCGAGGAAGTAGGGAAAGCAAACCGAGGGTAGAGTAGAGCTGCAACAGTCACTCTGACATCTAGTGGTCAAAACTAGGGGTGTTGTGTGTAGCCTATTTGATACACAGGTTTATATACTCTAATGCAACATTCATGTACTTTCTTGCAAATGTCCAAACAGTGTGTGGCAGTAGTGTAAGACACAAAATCCTGCACGTATAGAACAAGTTGTTAATCTTTTGGCTGCACCACCCGAAACGGACACAACTTGGCAAAGGTTTTATGCCGGCATGGGACTGGCACTATATCCAGTGGCTGAAGTTTGGGCATTAGGCAGAAACCTACCACTGAGCCACCAATGCAAGTGCTTCAGTTAATATTCAAATTATTCAAGAGGATGTGGCGCAAAGTAATTTCAGGGTATTAGCCTGGGGCATGGGTGCTTGTGCCAGTTGGGTTGGTTTAAGTCTTGAATTTACACAGAATGTGAAAAAAAGACAGCAGTGGGAACTAAAACGTCTCTGCTGTTGTGCATTCATTCCTGAGATACTTTTCTGCTCACTATGGTTGTAACGAATGCTTATCTTAGTTGCTGTAGCCTTTCCATCAAATTGAACCAGGCTGACCTCTTACTTCTCCGCATACAACTGCCACTTTGCCACTCTGGAAGTTTTTGGTTCTTTGCATCTCTAAAAACTCTAAACATGCTGTGCATGAAAATCTCAAAGGATGTATTGTTATAATCTACAACAATGAAACCATCAGTTTGGGATCAACCACAAATACAATCACATTTTTTCCTCATTCTGATTATTTATTGCAGCTGCCACGGGTGGCTGTTAGATAATTGTATAAAAGCAGTGCAGGTGTTCCTGTTGTTGGTGAGTGCATTTGTGATATTTATGATAAAAATGGACCATTTTGAACAAAACACATTGAAAGGATTGTATGACACAAAACAGCTGTGTGCTATTTTAAAACATCTTTGCAACATTAGATCACTGATCGCATAGTGAAATGGACATTATATAATACTGTAATGATTCAACGTCAGTGAGAAAACACATTTATTTATACAGGTTTTAATTACACAGACACAAATACATACGGTATGTTAAGCATGTTGAGGTATTAAGTTATAACAATGAAAAAATATTCTTAGTTTCTGTGGTTGTGGGTCAGATTTTTGTCGTCATCTTGAATCGTCTTTTGGCATCTTTGTGCTTCTTGTGAAATTCCTGCGCAAAAGATGATAAACTTAATATTTATAAAGCCTTGACATTGTTCCATCACACCGCAGGTAATGGCTGATAATAACGATGCATTTACAACACTAAGTTTCACTGTTTTTTTTTTGTCTGTTCTTGAGTAAAATATAAATGAAATCACAATTATGAGGAAGCGAAGATTCCTTTGAGAAAAGGGAACAGGTGATAATACATACAGTAGCTTTGTTTTATGTTGTTCTTTGCCTCCACCTCAACTGGGAATATAACACTGTTTTTTTCTGCTTACTCATAAGCTCACAATTCTCTAGTAGCAAGCATGAAAATGGCCACATAAGCTTTACATACAATAGAAGAAATTTCCAGAATCTCCCACCTCTCTGAGCTCGTTCCTCTTCTTCTCCCACGCCTCTCTCTGATCCTCCAGTTTCATTTGTCTGCAGAACATAGCGGGCCCCTCTGAGGACAGACATCCACATGCAGTCAAACATCAAAACCTCTAAAATGCAAAATGAAACTATATTTTATTTGAAGATTAAAAAGTCATTGTTTTACCTTTTAACCGGATGTCATCATCGAAAAAAAAGAAAAACTTGTTCGTTGGGGCCGTTTGTCTGTAATCACAAAAGCATGTAGAGTTACATCATGCAGCTGATTCAACACGTATAGCAGCCTGGTTCCAACTACATTTCACAGATAAAAATCCCACTGTAGGACAACTAAATAATAGCATTACCACTAATAAATACTAACCGCATTAATATCAGTAGGGCATTTACACACAGCCCCATATTCATTGAAAATAACATGAACACCATGTCCAATCCAATTCCTTACAAAATGGCTGAACTTCTGGTGCAAAAAAAAATAAAAACACGGTCAAAGCAACCGCAGATACTCCAATCTGATTCTTACTCGACTACAGTGACCAAGGCAGCCTCTTCCTTTTCTTTCCCTTCTTCCTCCTGTTCCTCCTCCTCCTCATCCTCTGAACTGCTGTCTTGGAATCGAGGGTCTACTTGCCAAGGCGCCTTGGCCCCTTTTATAGTCTCGACCTTGTATTCCTCTGAACAAAGCAAATGCAACACCATCAACATGCAAGCAATGACATGATAAATTCTTTCACAGCTTTAAATCACGTTTATTAGGGCAAACTGAAAAATGTCTCAAAACTAAGTACAATATTGAAGTTTTACTTACTTAGAGTTCTACAGTGGCTTCTTTTGTTACTTTTCGCACACCTGGTATTTATTGCTAGCCAATTTCAAAACAGCTGTACATTTACTGCTACATTAACAACTGGTTTACAGTTTATAGCCTGTGTTCTATATATTTATTGTCCTACGAATTGTTTTGACTTGCATTCGTCTCACACTATTGTGCATCTGTTTTGTGTTGTACCATTGGTCCTGGAGAAATGACATTTCATCCCAACTCAGCGAGCAAACGCTACAAAAGTCTGTGTTATAGCACTATTTTTTTATCATTAGATTAGATTAGATTCGACTTTATTGTCACTGCACATGTAGGTACAAGGCAACAAAATACAGTTAGCATCTAACCAGAAGTGCATTTCCACAGTGCAGAATAATTTGCATATATAAATAGTAGTAATAATAGTATAGTGAGGTAGATTAGTTACAATGGGTGCAAATGAGCAAATGATTACAGGTGGTACAGTAAGGAAGGTATTGTATACCATGCTAAAGAATTTTGCATATGTAAACATTATACAGTGAGGAAGGTAGTATAATGAGTGCAAATGAGCAAATGAATTATGAATTGCAGAGGAGGATTGCAAATCCAGGGAAGACATTTTTTTTTTTTTTTACCTTCGTTCAATGAATTACTGAAATTATTTTGGTTGAATTTTTATTTTGACATTTTTGAAACAAACATGAATTATTATTTATTATTTATTCACTTATTATGTAGTTTTCACCATGGAAAAAAAACTGTTAACATTTTCCTTTAGTTAAAAAATAAACATTGGTTTGTGTCCATAGATTATGTTAAAGCGATAGTTTGTTTTCTCCCCAAATCTGTCTTAAATCATAGTTGATGTTCATACAATACAATACAAAAGTATCGGTTGTTAGACATTTTCCTGCTCTGAACACTGACCATAAAGTTTGTCACCTGGAACCTGTAAGTAAATTTCACAACCCTCGTTCCATGCAAAAATGCATTCCAAAGTTCCACTAACACGCATATGAAGCTGTGCAGTGTCACTAAGCTCAATCAAAGTTCTTTCTTTCAACACAACTAGCTGGTTGAAAGAAAAGATTTTAATATGTTCTAAACTATAACTTCGAAAGATCCCAATGCGATTTAGCTCAGTGGGACTACAGAGGCTTCAAATGAGCCTCAGCTTAACTTTGGAATGCATTTAGAGCAGGAAAATTTAGAACGACCAAGACTTATTGTAAAGTACTTGTAGGCACATCAATTCTGATTTAAGACACTTGAAAAACCCTGAATTATCCCTTTAAACTCTAAACTCCTCTTGGTTATGAATTTCTGCTTGAAATCAGCAACTGAGAAGGCAATGCTTAACTTTCGCGGACAGATACACTGTAATATTCTTATTATCCTGATTACTGACGAGCTACTTTAAGACTGCATGGTTCCTGTTTGAGTATGTAAACATCATATTTTATTGCACAATTATAATTTTATTCATTAAACTAATGGTGATATAAGGCTATATCTGGTATAAAGAGTCTTTATTGTGGTTACATCTATTTTATATTGCTATTAAATGCTAAATATTATACATACATATTTGTATATAGTCATTTCTTTGGAAAGCATCGGTCATAAACTTGCGCTCAAATATAAGCTCTTGATTTTTGGTATTAATGCTACTGGCATTTATGTTGGTTTTATTTTTGCCACTTGGAGATCATCTATACATCATGTACAATTCATATTCATGCATCATTAAGCAGTAATTGATCTAGTAATGTGAATGAAAGTCCACGAAGAAAAACTTTTCTCACCCGCTACAGGCTTCTTCGTCACTGCATCATCCCCGAAGAAAGAGAATTTAAACCCGCTCGATGGCTCCGATTCTTGATTAGATAAAAACGAAAAAGCATGCATGTCTTCTTGAGGTGCTTCATCCTTGTTCTCCTCATCATCACCACCTTGGTCCCATGCAACCACTTCGTCTTCGTTTTGGATTTCTTTCACAGGCCCAAATGCCTCTTTTAGATCCATCGTCACGTCAAAGTAGATGTCCTTAGAAACCTCTGGAAGCTTTGTGGCCTCTTCGCGTTTCTTCCTCCTTGCAGATTTGCTAGATGGAAAGGAAGGAGGGAAGGAAGAAAGTAGGAGACAAAGAGTGATGAACAGAGCATCAATAGAAAAGCACACTGAAATGAGTGGTGCTGAGCAGACCTTTCTTTCTGTGGGGTTTCTGTCTTGGTTTCAAAAGCTGCATGAGTCTCTCTCGATGGATCGTAGTGCAATGCTGAAATGTCCCTGTGCGTGTGACAGACAGAGACTCATTCAGACTTAAATTATGTTCATGTTAAAAAAACAAAACAAAAAAACCTTGTGTTAGTGTAGTGCAGTATAGAACTGCTCTTATTTATACGCCAGAATAGCAGAACTCGTACTTAAAGATTTTGCCTTTGGTCGCCCCTTTACTTGTGTCACTCGGCTGAATGCTGATGTTAAGGACACTTTGCAGGATGGACAGATTTTTCTTCTTCTCTTCAACAAGCTCCTGTTCTCCCGGTGCTTGCTGGGGTTCAATATCTAAAATGAAAATTTATGCAAAAAATAAGCAAGAGAAAAACATTAACTATTACAGCACCGCCGTCAAAAGCTTATCAGATTGAACAAAACACATCTCTAGCCAGGAGAGACCAAATTTAGCCATGTGGGTCTTTTTTTTTCTGTAGGTGTGTGCAACTAGGCTGTGACATCATGGCAGACGAACTGCCCACATACAATAGGGGAAAGACTATGGAGAACATTCTGTGCCTTAGAGCAAAGAACAAATAAATACAGTAGTTACATGTAGAAAACGTATACTAAAAAAAAAAACCGAAGTCTCATTGCTTTACTCTCATGTCGCGTTATCTATTCAGTACGAAACATGGTTTGGATTTTTAAGAAATAGAGTTTGTAATTCACATTGCAATTCAGTTCACTTTCATCACTGTGTTGCAATAGTGCCAGGCTGAAATTCTATCACAGCCCTAATCCATATTCATACTTGTGTTGGAACTGGTGTGGGGTTGTGTTTTAGGCGTTGTGCTCGGCCCCTTACATCCAGTGCAAGGAACTTTTAATGCTTCAGGATTCCAAAGACATTTCGGACAATTTCATGCTCCCAACTTTGTGGGAAGAGTTTGGAGATGGGCCCTTTCTGTTCCAACATGACTGCACACCAGTGCACAAAGCAAGGTCCATAAAGACATGGATGAGCGAGTTTGGTGTGGAAGAACTTGACCCTCCTGACTTCAACCCAATAGAACACCTTTGGGATGAATTACAGTGGAGATGTGAGCCAGGCTCTCATCCAAAATCAGTGTCTGACCTCATAAATTCGCTACTGGAAGAATGGTTAAAGACTCCCATAAACACACTCCTAAACCTTGTGGAAAGCCTCCCCAGAAGAGTTGAAGACATTGAAACTTGGAAAAAATTCTCATAACTCAAAGGTTTTACACCTTAGCATCATTCAACTGCTTCACAACTGAACTGAACATGTACCTAAAAGTTACCCAGTCCTTATAACATTAGTTTCCTTACTTAAAAACCGAGGGCAGTTTTAAACAATACAAAATTTGAACGTTTAACTTAAAATTTTATTAAACGAAATTGATACGTTTTTACTGAGCAGAACATATCTCAGTCATGTAATCCGCCATAATAATTTGTAAACAAACTCAGCAATAAATTTACTCCTGCCACACAGGATGCCAATGTGGAAATAGTTTAGAGTGTACCACCTGTAGGATTATAAAGAAACAGCAATGTTTTGCCGCTTCACACAACCCCCAAAGTCTCAAAACTCAGCGTGTGGTGATCAGTTGCTAGCACGCGTGCATGCACGGCTCCTAATTCACATGGTTTTCATCAAGTTTGGAGAAAAACGCAGATTGGAAGCTTTTAAACATGAACGACTTTTGATAATGTAATGCCATAGAAATTCGTTTCTCTTGCACCACTTGGAAGCTCATGCACTCGGTGATGAATCGATTGCATCCAAGGCTGATCGGTCATGGGTGATCAAGCTGAAAATGTGCCAATTCCAGTCACGTGTCAATGTAGCGATACGCGAGTCGCCACACAGAAGTATTATGATTCATAACTGAATCAATCCCCCCAATTTCTTCGCCCCATAGCACCTGGCTTTTCTCATAGCTACCCTATTTCTGATTTAGCTACCACTAAACAAGTTCTTTATACAATGACGACTACTTTTGTTTACAAGATTAAGATGATCTGACCTTGCTCCTGTTCTTCACCATCACTGTCAAGAAACCTGGAATCCATCTGGAATCTTAGATCAGTTCCAAATCTGGACTGCAACTCCATCAGCTAAAACAGTAACCCTGATGTCAACATGTGTACAGCAGAACACGTATACAGACCATCGTAAAGTTAATCAACATGTTCAAGTGACCTTCTGTCCAGTTCTGCCTTCAAACTGAGGCTTTATCTTGAAGCGATCTTCATCCGCGCCATCATCATCGTCGACGCCACCCTCATCTTCACTGCTGTCGAACAGTTTGCTACCCGCTGCCTTTTTCGATTCCTACACAACCAAGATAAAAGCAGGAATTGACAAACACGTATAATAAATCTACAATGCTAATCGGGTAGGACAGTACGAAAACGATGAACAAACCTCCGATTTGACCTTTTCTTTGAGGGCTTGATTTTCCTCAGATCCAAATCCGTCATCTTCATCTGAGTCTTCACCGAAAAGGCACGCTTTTTGGGGTGCTTTGTTTTCGGGGTCATTAGTAACGTCATCATCAGAATCAAATACAATATGTTTCCCTTTGTTTGCATTCGGTAAATCCTTAAGGAAAAAAAAGGAATAAAGCCATTATTTGAAAAACAATACGCACTAAAAAAATGTTTTAAATGTTGTCTCGGTCTCAGACTTTCTGCCTTACGGGATACTAAGCGTTTGACGCTCTTAGTGGTGAGTAAATGAGATAGTCTTGTGTGTTTAGATGTGTGGTTGCACATCAGTGTCTATGTTATCATATCAGACTTTCTTGCACAAACAGAAGTCTAGCTTGTGAGATCGCTACTCTTGCAATCATGACAACAGATGTTTTAGTTAAATAGAGTTAGAAGTTATCCTCTCGTATGAATTACAGTGACACTAGACGATCGTTGGTGTCTGTGAGGCGACGCAAGCAGAACTGGATGAATAGTGCTTTCCTGAAAGTGTGTTATGCTGCTCCCTTAATGATCCTTGCGCAGATGTTTAAAAATATGCAGTCAGCTGGCTTCACGAGCCTTAAAGGAAGCCTGTGATGGCCTTTACCATCCTTGTGTGGTAGCGGTTACTTAATAGAAGAGAGCCGTATGACGGGGAACCGGTCACTTACTAAAGTAGGATGAAAATCAGGAGGGTGCGATAAGGGGAACAAATAACTATACATGGGGTGTTCATGTCAGACTGTGCAGAATAACAGAACACAGAGAGTAAAAACTACCTATTTTTTTTCTCTATATAATCCCCCGTTACCCGTTTCACTAGTGCTTGGACATCATCAAGGGAATAAAGTTTTCTAAAGATGCCGGAGTTATGATCAGACTGCATGCTTCACGTCTGAAACGCTTGGTCTTCCCTGGAGCTTAATCTCCATCATTTCCTTTCATGAAAAAATGGCCCGGTTTGATCAAAAGTGTTCTGTATTCTTTTGATGTTGCAGGACAATGCACGACCTCATACTGCCCACTGCACTACTTGCAGGAACTCGGCAGGAAGGTCTTGCAACATCCACCCTTGACCCAGTCCTGATCTCGCTCCAAGAAATGTCCATGTGTTTGGCTTGTTTATGGAGTTTTCGAGAGGCCAGGTTTTCAGACGTGAAGCAGACAGTCCAGATCATGGCTGGGAAAACGTTCTACCTTGACGGTATCTAAGCACTAGTGAAACGCTGGGATAAGGGCATTAGTGTAGCAGGGGATTATATAGAGAAATAAAAGCAAGCTTTTACTCTCATAACTGTTTTCTGTTATTCTGCACGATCAAAAGTCCCAATCTGATTTGAGCACCCTTTGTATAATCTATGGAAACTGATCAATCGGGGTTCACACAAGTGGGTCTCACTTTATGCACAAATTCAGGACATTTTAAGACGATTGCTAATGTTTTTTCAAAAATTATTTTGAATAAATAACAAAATTCTTGCATTCGATTTCCGGATAGATTTGTTCACATCCTAACCCGATGTGTGAACTGTTTACTCACCACTTTTGAGAGAGCACCCTGTATGAGCTTCCTCTGTTGCTCAGACTCTTTCTGCCTCTGTTCCAAAGCAGCCAGACGCTTCTGATTGTCCTTCTGCTGCTTCACTGGGTCCAAAACAGACTGCTGCAACGGTTTCAGACCTAAAGCAGCATTTACATTAATCTGTTGAGAACTAGACTTTGAGGCTGTATCTGGCTTATTACCCTCCTCCTCCTCCTCCTC
>JAOVVA010000001.1:19986259-19997923 GCA_028565275.1 Leiocassis micropogon
GCCTTAATGTGGGAGCCCCCTAGTGACGGGGAGGAATTGGCTACGACTAATATTGGGGAGAAAATTGGAAAAAAAAATATATATATAAAAGAGATAAACAACTTCCAGTGCCTGACTTGATGGTTGAAATAATTTCAGTACATGTTCATTTATCAGTACAGTGGAACCTTTGATTACGATCATAATTTGTTCCAGAAGTGGGCTCGTATTTCAAAACACTCGTAAACCAAATAGAATTTTCCCATAAGAGATAATGGAAACTCAACTCGGCTCAAGAGAGAGAAAAACCGTTGGTTCAGTTGTGATCACGTGACGCTCGGCATCAAAACAAGAAGCGCATGCATGATACTCGGTACTAGTAAACCAAGACTTGTTCGTTTTCCAAGTCAAAAGTTATTAAAAGTCTTTGCTCGTCTTGCAGAACACTCGCAAACCACTTTACTCGCATTCTGAGGTTTCACTGTATTGAAACATGTAATGTACATCAAGAAAAGAAGAAAATGTGACAAATCTCTCTGATATTCAGTCAGTAAAAACAAATTACAGCTTGGGACAATTACTGTAAAGCTGGACAGACTGTGCTTCTTTCCCTCCAAGCTGTAATATTTTATTTTATGGTCATTTCATAATGTACAGTCCAATAACATCAAACATCTGTTTGTAACCTTTGTAGTTCCAAATAGTTATAAGCCAATGTAGATATAGAGAAAATCTTGTACGTCTTGTTAAGTCTACTGATTATAGCGTATCACTTGCAATCAAATGCTGGTATCAAAGCAACTAGTGTATGTGTACTGGTTAAACACAGATGGTTAACTTGGCTGTTAAGTGAATTATATTGTAAATCTTAAACATCAGTGAAGAATTAAAGCCTAATAGTTTATGATTATTTTCTTTTGTATATTCCCTACAAGAATTGATTAGTTTTAGTATACTGAGTTTCATGGCTACAGAATGGCAAAACTCCTGAAATAGTGCGTTATATACAGTAGTAAGGGTTCAGCTGGTTGCAGAATAATGCCTACATTGCTGCAGGACGTTACTCTTCCTGGATCTACTGACAATGGCCTAATGTAAACCCAGGTTGCTCTGGTAGAATAGATTATAGCTCTGGATTAACAAGTTGTATTCAGTTTTATTCCAAATCACACCAAAGCCAGGCCTCTTTGCCAACCACAGTTCGGCACAAATAAAAAGAATGCTAATTCAACCCACTTGTGATAATTTAACACGTTAACATGGAGCAAATTAAAGTGGTGCTAATTTAACCCATGTTAATATCACTGAATAAAATGAATTAGAGGTAATTTATTCCATGCAGCATCATAAAACTAACTGGAATTAACCATCATGACATATATATATGAATAATTAGCCCAATAAATTAATTTGGCACCTAGTTCCTGATGGTTTAGGTGATGTTTTAAATGCATCAGTCAGTGGGTTATTCTTCTCATTATGAATAGCCTAATTGTAATACTATTATGATCACAATTTTTTTTTCTTAACCTGTAGTTGAACATGCTTATAATCAATAATCGATTAATTTTTAATAATTACAGATAACCTGATGCAATTCCCCACCTCAATTTAAGTTCTTTTTTAAAAACATTTAGTAGAAGAGGTCCAGCGTTTCCCATACACTCATATTTCTTATTTATTTATTTTAGTTTTTTATGTTTTTGTGGTGGCCTGCCCAGTATCAACATTGATCTCCGCACATTAATTTTCTATTTTCCTTATTTAAAGTCAGCAAAATCTTATTTAATTGCACAAAGTTCATTGATTCACAGATGCAGATGTAGTAACACATGTAAACTTCTGACCAAACTATAATAGAGTTCAATTCAAAATGCAGACTTTCAACTTTTTTGTTTTTTTTTTCCTGATTTTTGCAGATTTTCTCACTGATTTATTAGTGTCAATTCCCACCCATTCATTCTTCAAAACCTGCTTGATCCATCTGGGCATAGAGTCAAAAAGACATCTGCAGTACTCTGGTGTCACTTGCTCAATCCATGCCTGCTTGATTGCTTCCTGATGACCATGAACAGAAATTTGCCACAGAAGTTCAAATTTACTTGAGAATTTCCTAGTTGTAGCCATTTTTGTGGACACCCCGGCTTCAGAAATAAATCGCCTGCCACATATTTGTTTCATTCATTAACTAATATGGGTGATTCTAATTAGCACAACTTTTCAGCCAGATAGGCGAGAACTAATTAGTAACATCACCTGTTTTGTGCACAGGGAGAACAATGATACATGGCATATGTTGGCTTAATATGTTTGGCCACCACCGTATGTTCTAAAACATAAGCTGTTGGCCAGCTGATGCTTGTATATAGCTGCATTTTCTGTGGGGCCGGACTTTAGACATTGCACATGATCCATCATTCAAGAGTATAACAGTCTTTCGGGCAATCCGCTGAGATTTCGATTTTCAAAATATTTAGTTTTGCACATTCCCAGCTGTAACACAGTTTGGGTAATGTAGCAGAAAAACTCTTTCACTTGTCTTCTCAAAGTACAGTTAAAACGTCCTCAAATCAAAAGACTGTTAAGTGTGATTGTTCACACAAGTGAGTTTTGACCTTATGTCTTAACTTAAAATCAGTTGACTAAGATGTTTAGTTTATAAACATATAAAGGGGTCAAAAGTTAATGAGGCGAGGATGTGGAGCCTCTTCTTGTTGTTTAACAAAGTAAAGCTTATGGCTATGCAAGAGCATCTTTTGTTGTATTATGTCACAATCACAAAGATGTCAGTATTCAATGCCTGAAAGACCCTTTTTTCTATTAGTGTTTTCTGACATTTATAGAAGTGTTAGAAATATACATATAAATATATACATCTTTTGACCACATGGTTTTACTTTTGCAAACATTTGTATTCCCTGGCTGAGATTAATTGTAAAATTGTAGTTTTCCTTATTGTAGTATTTTACATTTTACAAATGATGAAATATACAAATTCTTAAATGAACAGTTCAGCTAGAGAATTTAAGCAAGGTCGCTAGCACTAAAAGTGACAGGATATATAATTTTGCAGCCCCATGTTTATGCACATTTGATACGCCATTTTTAGGTTTAATTATTTCGCACAGTTTGAATAAACAACATTATACTTTATTATTTAAAGTTTTTAATGAAAAAAAAGTCCATATTCTATCTTAATATCTAACTAATTAAGGGCTCTTGGTCAGTTAATGGGCCATTGTTCTGTGCATGTTTGCCCATGGTATATTAACACACAGCCAAATTTTCTATTGTAGGACTTTGGAAGACTTTGAAGTAGGTTTCTTTTTCTTTCTGTTGTATAAATAAGCAAACTTTGCAGACAAGACACGATGAGTAAAACAGATATGAGAGTTCATAAAGTAGAAATTTTGATTACTGGTGTAAGAGTACTGGTTACATTTACATTAAATACTAACGAAATTCTTATTGGTCAGCTGATTAGTCTTATTAGGCGCATGGCAGATTATAACCAAAAACAGTAGCTGGCCAGCGTCTTCTTCCCTTAGAGCTGAACAGAAGGCAGCTATCTTGATGTCTTTCTGCCTATGTCTATTTGTCAAAACTTTAAGAGACTTATTATCTTTGATTGTATTTGTAAAGAGTTTGACCCCAGGATCACCGCAGCCTGCAATCACAGTACAATTAGTGATTAAAATGTATGATTTAACTGGCTAATTTAGATGGCTCAAGTGATACATTCTCCCAGTTGTTTCCGCTGAGCGAACTTGGACATAGTGACAAAATTATATCTAATGACAAATATTAAGCATTTACCAAAAGTTTTAAGTGATATTTTCTAGTCTAAAAAAAGAGATCCAATGAGTTGTAGGCAAGAGAGCTAACAGGAATGTTTTTTTTTTTTTTTCCTGTTTTGTTTTATCTGGACTGTACTGTCTTGCTTGGACTGCACAAAAAGACAGGCTGTTGTACTTGAAAGATAAAAAAAAGTGCACCGTGATTTCCAGAACACATTCACATCATATTTTGTTTTCCCAAGACAAGGCTGCTGTTGTTCAGGAATTTTAAAGATGGTTCCTGATGTGGTTAATGCAAATAACAGGAGTTGTGTTTATCCATGCTGCATACTGCGGGCTAACTTGGGAATTGTCAAGTGACCGTATCTTTTTGCACATGCATGAGCTTTTCCAGACCTCTTCTTTGAGCTTTTATGGCTTGTAGATTGCGGTGGGGGTTGAAAAAAAACATCGGCCAGGATATTAGTGTTTTCTTACTACTGAAGCCACTTGTTAACCCTAAGGTTGTAGTATTAGGGGCTTGCAGAGCCTCATACCAGGAGCTAGAACATAATCTTCCTCTGAGAATTGCTGTTCTTTTTAGCAATGTACTTACCTTGGTAGGAGGTTTGTCCAAGAAGTGTGTAGGAAAGGGATGTGAAGTTGTTGTTTTTTTTTCAGGAAGAATAGGAAAATTATTTTGTGTATAGTATATAAATAAAACATTATGTACATGTTATATTTTTCACATACATACTCCATTTTAGCATTTGTTGCAGTTTAAATAATACAGCAATGTGCATGTTATAAATGTTGTTTCTGCTTATTTGTTAAATACTTGATGTATTATGGTAGACCTGAAATCAGAAATTTTAATAAGGCAGCTGGAGGACAACCTCGCCAAAAATGAACATGGCTTGTTTCTTATAATAGAGTGGGCTTCATCAGAGCCCAGAGCCCATCAAGAAGGTACACAGATCTTTGACTATTTTGAATATCATGGATCAGTCATATATCTGTCGTATTTCCATATAAAGTACCATTTCAAGTTTGGATGCCCCTTCCAATTCCAGTGTGTTTCCTGATTTTTATTTCTTTCTATATTGTAAGACAATGCTGAAGGCATCCAAAATATACAATAATCTATTTTAAACATTTGATATTGTGACTTCTGCTTTGTAAAGCATTCAAAAACAGTATAATTTGTGGAGCTTTTAATAGAAAGTTTCTGAGGCAGGTAATTCTACATGGACTTCTCTGCAGCAAAGGTAATTTTTGGTCTTGCTTTCCTGGGATGTTCTTCATCAGAGCTGGTTTCATCATGGTGATTGATGGGTTTTGCAAATGCACTTGACAATACTGTAAGAATTATTCCGGGAACAGCTGATCTTCGTGTCTTAAAATAACAACAAAGTTTTAAAATAAAAACAGAGTTATTGTTATTGAACTAGCTAATTGCATGTGTAGTTATTTCATAGTTTTGAAATTTCCAGTATTTTAGAATGTAGAAAATAAATCACTAAATAAAAGACAGGATTAGAAGGAGTGTCCAAACTTTTGACTGGTGCTGTGTACAGTTACACTCATCATAAACATTAACGTCATGGGAATATTAAGCTTTTAAATATTTCTTCAAGTTGGTCTTTTTCTGAGGCTGAATTATTGTACAACATTCATTTTTAATAGAAAAAAAACTCAAGAATGTGGCGTGCAAGTTTATTAATTTTGGGGTTTTCTGGTTTCCGCACAGGGTGAAAATTATACATACAGGATCAAAAAGAGACATACAACACGCAATATTTGGTTGAATGTCTCTTACCAAGTTTAATCTTTAGCAGATGCTTTTGTCAGCCATCAACAAGAGTCTGGCAAAATTTAAGTGTGATATTTGAACACAGAATTGGTAGTGTTCACTTAAATTTGTTGGTTTCCCTGCATGGATCTGAATTTTAAGCATGTTTATCGAATCTTTTGATAGGGTTTAAAGCTTTAAAACATTAAGGTTTGCCTGCTTTATCCTTTCTCAACCAGTTTTGATAGGTGTTTGGGGTCATTGTTCTTTTGGAACACTTAGTTTTGTCCAAATATCAAAAGTGCTAGAGTCTGCTTTGGGGAATGTACCAGTTCCATTGACACCACCATGCTTAACAGTTGGTACATTGTTTTGGGGGTTTAATGATTCACCCTTACTCCTCAAAACATACCTCTGGCCAAAACTTTCCTCCTGTAAGCTTTTCCTCAGGAGTTCTTTCTGGGACAGCAGCCTTCCAGTCCATAGTGATGGAAAAATCACTTGAATATACTGTAGACACTGACACAAAAGCTTCCAATTCATTGCAGGCTTTTGCCTCTGAACCAATTTCCTCTATGCAGAGTGTGACAGTTTGGGTCTACTTTTAGACACTAAAATGGCTCCAAATAACTTGTACTTAGTAGTTGTTGAGAAATTGTTTTAAGAAACATTCCTGACTTCTGTAAATCTACCATCCTCTTTCTTAGATCTGCACTGATCTCCTTGGATTTATGACTACCAGTTATAGTCAATCGTGATCACTTGATATTGAGCGGTCTTGAGTTTGACAAATAAAAAGACATACTGGAACTTTCAGCGCCATAATAGTTTTTGTCTCAGTATATTTTCTTACAAATATGTATGGTATAGTCATTCTTTTCCAGAAAAAGACGAGTTTAAAGGACTCAAGCCCCACCATGATGTTCATGTGAACAAACTTCTGACCACAACTACATACTGTATTTTGTATTCCTATTCGGGCAAACTAGTGCTTTTTGATTTATGTCTCTAATAAAATTTTATTATACAGTATATTATTATACTGTACTGATGCTCTGCTGTACAAATATTTACAAAATAAGTCAGTTGACCAACAGTAAATATGGTTTATTACTTTTATAGTCAGTTTATTATGATGTGCAATATGACATTGTCATGGAATTGACTACAGAGACTTAAAATGTGAAGTGTTGGTGTACAGTAAGCTGATACAAGTGGAGAAGGTGGCTGCTCATAAGTCTCCTGCAGATCACACTTAAATATACATCTTAGAATTTATGCTCCTTTAGTGGAGCCATGTCCTTCAGTGACACTTCTCTCATGTTATGTTCTTGTTAACATTGTCACTTGTATAGATCATCATAGTTTTAATGAATACCACGTTTTAATTCACAAATTATAAAACTTCCAAAATAATGCCAGCACATTATCTCCCTAACCCTACTCAAATATATTTCAAAACTATAAGAAATAATTTTAGAAATACAAACATGATTTAAGTTTTTTCTTGCTAGAATTATAGCTCTTTCAACATTTTGTTTCTAAGTGTTTTCCACCTACTTCCTTCTGATCACTTACAGGTACAGTTATAACAATTGATTAAGAAAAAAGAAATGGGACTTTGGGTCCAAAAGGCTGTTAATTGATTTTGTGGAAATAACTTAGATTGGCATATTATATGTACAAAATGACTTAAATATGCACCTGCATACAGTACTCGTACAGTACAGTACTAGCACTTGTACAGAGACAAGGAAGAATGTGAAACCTCAAGACTATACAGTATGATAGCATAAAAGTATAGAGGTTTAGGGACCATTTTTATCTTAATAACTTATTTTAATAAATATTCCTTTAAAATTGTTAAAATTCTATACTACCTTGAGTACTGCAAAGTATGAACCTCTTTTCACACTTTTGATACACATTATATACCCACACAAGCTATATCTACACAGTGTTAACTTAATTTTAGGCAGTCCTATATTTTGATGCATGTGACTCTTCAACTTCACTACGGACTAACCATGGCATTGTTGCTGATTTTTAAAAGCTGTTTAACTATGTTTGCAAATGCTATCATTTAATGATGTTTAAATTCCCACACAGTAAAGTTACTTCAGGGGTTTGGTTGACCCAGTTTTGTTCTGCAACTGAGATGAATAATGATAATTTAACATTAAATTACACTAAATACACTAAAATAGACGAGTACACTAAATATTTCTCTGGAATATGGAGAACAGCTTAACATTAATCTTCCCCTTGTGAGGCTTTTTCTATATACTTTTTCTCTTTCAGACAGTTTATCATATTGCTAATTTTATAAACTTCTGCCAGCCTTAATGGCTATTTCATCCTGCCTTCCTAACGCTAAAAGAGATTGCTGAAGGGTATGGTTTATGTCAAAATAGAGTAAAATTCCATGACATGATGGCAATGAAAAATTGGAATCGAAGTTGCAGAAGCAATATGGAAACCATTCCATTATTTACTTGGAGCATAGAGCTTTGATGGCTGCCAAATTGGCCAACAGAATGGAATAATGTTAACCCACATTTTCCAGATCTCTTTGTGTGCTCAACCTCAGTTTGCTTTTACAGTTTATATGATTACTTGAACTGGGTTTTCTCTGTCTCATGGAAAGCATTTGTGCAATAATGAGCGATGCCAAGAAAGCCTGGAGGCATTTTTAAAAAAGAAAGAGACAGATTTATTAAAAAATAACTGTGGAAAACATATAGCATAATATTTTAATATGATGTGTAACTGTACAGCCTACTTGATGATTCTCACGCTGGTAGCAATCACATAAATAGTTCAGTTATATCAAGGTACATCCTTGTTAGATGCACGTAGGTATGGAATGAATGGTTAACCTAATTAACCTGGGTAACATCTTAAACAGTAGAAATGAAAGCAGTTCACATAATTTTGAAATGCTGCAAGTGATCATTTATATGGAATCCATAAATTACTATGCAGCTTTTAACAGAATTGATTTTTATATATATATACATATTACATTTAACAATTACATTTAAGCCACAGAGTTCAAGAGGAAATTTTAGTACTTACTTACTTACATACATACATACATACATACATACATAGTAATAAACAATTCACATACCCTACTTTTGCAAGGTGGCAAACTGGACATAAAACACCTTTCAATCCAGAGTTTTCATCTTTTATAGCACGTTTATAGATTTGCGCATGTTTTAAAGGCTTTTTTAGTGGTACCGTCCAACTGGCAAAGACTGCAAACAGACAAAGCTTGTGGGGTACTGCGCGAGGATCACCGGGTTTCCATCCATCCTGATCTCAATAATGTTGGGCCGGATGTAGTAGGTGTTATTGCTTTTGCAGAAGGTGTCAGTAGTGACAGCTGTAATGTTGTTGTTCTAAAGGAACACAATAGGTGTTATATGCTTAAATAACAGCATGGTATACTTGATGACAGCATGACATATACTGTACCTTTACCTGAATATGAAATGTGCGCACGCTCTCTGGAATGAATGGAACCGCCTCTAATTCATTGTGGGCAAGATATAAATCTCTCAGTTTGGTTAATTTCTGTAGGGAACAAACACAAACAATTCCTCAGAGTTTAGTTTTACTACCCAAAGGGTCTATACTCATGTCTTAAAAAAAAAAAAAGTAAAACTTTTGAATTTCCATGGCTCCTTTTAATCTGTCCCATTAGGCACTGTAATGTATTTACAGCAGATGAACACAGACTTGTCTGTTCAGCAAGTTGTTTTTATGCTCAGAGTTTTAAACAGATGTCACACTTGTGCTTCTTCAAGAAGCTGCACTGGAACGGTGTTAGACTTTATGCAATTCGTGGCTCTGTACCTTAAAAGCATTGGCTTTCACTCCTTTGGTTCTGAGGCGGTTGTGATTGGCATTAAAGGACGTGAGTCTGGGTGGTAACATTGGCAGTTTCACAAGCCGGTTCTCAGCGAGGGAAAGTTCCTCCAACAACGTCAGCTTCATGAAGGCCCCGTCCTCAATCTCAGAAATTAAGTTTCCAGTCAGATCTATTCTTTTCAGTGTAACTGAAAAATCGACAAATATATTGAACATGCAGTTAGCACAGGTTACATAACTGCATTAACATGGTACTAATAAACGTGCTAGGTTATAATGACACGTATGATGTCATGTAATGAACATATTGACTGTTATTTGCAGCACAGGAATTTTCATCCTATAGATAAAGTAGACAGACACATGTACTACTTTTGCCCAATATACATCTTCCAATCCAACAGCTCAATATTTTAACATCACATCAGAATTCCCAGTGGTGTAAGACAACTGGTTTCTATCTATAGTAGACATGGTAAATTTCTTATCATAAAGCAATTTCTTAAAAAAGATAATAAAAATGCACCAATATCGCCAAAGTCTTTCGCAGTGATCTTTTTTATCTTGTTGTATCGAGCATATAGATAGGCTGTCTCTTTCGGAAGAGCCGGTACTGATGTCATATCAGGGTCGACTTCCTCACAGTACACTGATCCCGTTAGACACACACACAGCAGACAAGTTGGAAGGTCTGGAACATGATGAAACAAGGACCTGTTACTCATTTACACCTCTAGTCTGGAGAAATAGGATCACATGTGAACTCTTAAATCTTAAAGATGTTTCAGTAAGACCACCTTGCAGGTCCAAAACACAGTAACCATGATTCATAATACAGTTGTTTTATATAGAAGGCAATTAGTGATTTGACTACTTTACCAGAAGGGTCCGTTTCAGGTTTGCTGTCATCCGCAGTGTCAGCTGACATAAAAGCATCTCTCTGTTAGGAAAAAAAGCAATTGATCACAAGCCATACTTATCGTCTATAACGACATATAGCACATTATTAGCCTTCTCCTTTTATGAAAGGTTTTCCAGCTTGCCTTGGCAGTCAACATCAAGTTTATAGCCTGTCAAGACTTGGAAGACACTAAGAGACAGGTGTGTGTGTTACTGCTTTGCACCCTAAACCCTGGGTTCATGTGGAGCTGCTGGGTGGGTGGGAGCACTTTAGCCTGAGGAAACTTGATGTTATAGTGCTGAGTAATCACATTTAATCCACCTAGCACAAGGCCAACTGCTGGATCCTATTGTTGGAGCCGAATTTAGATTAGAGCCTGTTCTCAATTAATAGTGTTTATTTTAACACAATACAGAGTCTAGTTACAAAAATCCTAACTCAGGGAAGCAATTTCACTGTGCAGCAGAAAGTAAACACTTTTACAGATGTGGCATGCAGCATTGTAAACCATTATGTTGAGTTTAAGCACAAACTTTACAAACATTTATGTATTTTCAAAAGCAGTATTTGATCTGACTGAGCTTATAGCAGATGCGAAAAAGTACATGCAAACCTTTTTTTGTATATAGATGCTCAAACAAACATTATTGTTAATGACATACCATTAGACCAATCACTTATAACTTTTAAATTAATACTTGCATTACAGATCACAGTAAAAATAGATTAGCTTAATAACACATGTATATTAATAATAATAATAATAATAATCATAATCATAATCATAAATATTAATTAAAATCTTTTTCAACACATCAAATCTAATTGTTTTTTACACAGGTCTATTTGTACTCTGTGGTTTGTAGGTCTGTGGTTTATTCAACTGTGGTGAAGTCATCAGCTGTAAGCATGCAAACAGCACAATATGTAAAAAAAAATCTAATATTACCATTTCCATCCGTGTGTGCAAACCAGGCTCTTCAAAATATATTGGAGCTTCCATTGATTCTATCTGTTGCTTTGTCCCTGAGATTAAGATTATCCATGACGCTAATATAAAGGTAGAAATAAAGATTCCCGGTTTGGTCCCCATCGTGTGTCTGCAAGCTCCGGGATGTACTTATTTCTCTGATACAAGCGTTACACAGCTGTGCAGGCAGTGGTTGGCTGTTTTCTCAGTGCCTGAGAGTAAAACGTGATCTGTCAAATCAGTATTTAAAGCTACATGTGAAGCTGCCAAGGGATTCTTAAGCAAGAGTTTATGGAGCAGACTTTAACCCTTTGCATTCTGTCTGCTCCGACTGAATTAGTGTGTCTCTGGGGGTTTGTGTGTCTGT
>JAOVVA010000001.1:19998023-20017036 GCA_028565275.1 Leiocassis micropogon
GGGGGAGGAGGTGTAGTAATAGCCATGTTTGTGGGCTGTCTTCTATTAAATCACCAAGAGGGTTAAAAGCAATAAAATGTCTAGTCACTTCTGATCTCATCTGTGTAAAAAACAAAGCCTCATTTGTGCAGGAAGTTGTTTCTGTTTGTTTGTTTTTTGTTTATTGGATGTCTTAATTTTTTTTCTTTATTAAATATAACTCAGCATACAGTATAGTGAAGTGTTACTTCATCATGCATGAAATTGGACTTGGAGAAGTGTTCTAACATTTAGTATATAGTGTGAGAAAAAAAAGCAACCGAAGTCAAATTTTATAAACCTTCCAACATCTTCATTTCTCGTGTCGTCATTTCTGTGTGTCACAGAACATAACTTTTATGACTTTATTAGCATATTTTGTTTACTTAGAAAGTGTAACATTATTAAGTTGTCATCTTTTTTTACTTTTGTAACTAAAAAGTGAGTCAAATTAAGAAATATCTGAGGAAATAGTGTGTTTTAATAAAAACAAAACATGGTTAATAGAGAACACATGACTGTAATCCCCCTCCATCTACCTTGGGAAGAGAGCAGAAGGGCCCCTAGAAATAAACATTCAAGGGATGGAAACAAGTGGACTGAAACTGAGCTCTGGTACAGGTGTGTTAGCAATTATAAGGCCTTGTAAAAATTTACTATACTTGGAAGAGTGCCAGGTACTGGAAAACGTCTTTACAGTGCTAATTTTCTGTTGCGTGTTTCTCAGTCAGTGTGATTAGATAGTTTAGATTTTAGGGTAAAAGAACAGTCGAAGGAGATTAAGGAGCTTCATAACATCTGCCTGACTGACACAAACAAAAACCTGAAATGTCTGGGCTTCAAAACATTAAAAGTGTAGCCTATAGTGAAATTTCTGTGTATTTTATTTATAGGGACACAGACTGAACCACTTACTTACTTTTCTAGACAGTTAACTGCAACAGAGTACAGGATTTCACGTTAAAATCTGTCTACTCAATAGAGCATAGTATTTACATTCTTTTACTGTACAAGCTACATTAACCGGGTATTTTATTTAATTTTATTGACCTAATGTTTATACTGCTTCTTAAATGATCCTTCAGAGATTGTAGTGTGAGCTTTAGTAATGTACATACTCTTACTCCAGTGGCAGCACAATATATTGTTTGTTACTCATTATTGATGTATTGCCCTTTGGATTACTGACATAAGCCTACGATACTCAAATAAACATTCTGACAAGGTTAACATTCTGTGGGTCATGTGATTATATGGTAATCGTACAATTTTAAAAATCTAACAATTTTACAAATGCTAATGCAGGCAGATTTTTCATCATAAATGTTTCAGTTTTGTTATAATAAGTCACAAGGCATATGTTGATTGTAGTGTGTAATGACTAGGAGTGCAGTGGGATGCAAAATTCAAATTTGATAAGATATATTGGTGTCTTAACACAATATGTTTTCAACACGGTAAATACGAATTGTCTGAATATTTTTTATTAATTGAATAAAATATTATAAAAGTGCAGTCATTTTTTGGGTAATCTATTTAGGTTCTTATAACAAACACCAGGAATTTTATTTTATTGCTGCTGTTAGGTATGCTGTTTTTAAATCCTGCATCTGCACTACTGAGCAGAATGTCATATTTACAGATTTGAACTTGCGGCATTGCCAGATTTTCTTACACAAGACCTTAAATATTTGGCGGGGTTTCCAATTCCTGTTTTATGCTGAACAAAGACAATGAGGTTTTTGTCAAACTAACATCATTTAAAAACACTGCTTAGGAAAGCTTTTTTAATCCCTGTAGTCTCTCCTGATTTGAGATACACAAGAAGCTGATGGTTCTGAGAAAGTTAATTTTGGCATGAATAAGTGTTTATTACACTTCATGTAAGCATAAGCTCTATTTCATGATGAGTTGCCGACTTAAGATTTGCACACATACTCTTACTCTAGTATTGAACTGTGAGCCTCATATCAAACAATAACATACAATATGCTGTACTACTGTATTGATTTAATAAAATTTATGGGGTAATATTTTGTGCAAGTTTATCTAGCTGATCTAAATCCAACCTGAAAAAATATTTGACTTCCTATCAGTAGAGCCAATCCAAGCAATAAGACATACATTCAGAAATAGTCCGATTACAATGAGATTTTAATTTAGATTTGCTGTTCAACCTGTTTCTGGATTTTGGAGGCACCTATTTATGACTTACTTACTGCATAGATATGAATGTTAATTTATTTATAAAGGATGGATTATGACTAAATTTAAAGGATATTACTCTGTAAGGGTTTTTGTTTTGATTATCATTTTATCACCAGTGCTGTATTATTCAGAAACTTTGTCAAATAACCTTTCTTATAGATTACTTATCATTTAAGTTCCATGGTTTTTGTTAGCACACATTTATTGTACAATGGAACCTCGTATTGCGAGTAATGCAGTTTGCGAGCATTCTGCAAGACGAGCAAAGATTTTTAATTAATTTTGACTTGGAAAACGAATAAATCTTGGTTAACGAGTACCGAGTATCATGTATCACGCATGCCGAGCGTCACGTGAACACAACTGAGCCAATGGTTTTTCTTTCTCTTGCGTTGCGGATTTGTGGGTAATCGTCTCCCCTGCTGGGTCTTAGTGCGCGTCTCTCACTGGTATAATCAACATCCGTGTACGCGTGTACTGTTTACTATAACACTGTGACCACATGTGTGTGCCTAAATGCGTGTGTTTGTATGCGTGTGAGTACAGCGCGCGTGCGCTGTTTATTATAACACGTGGGTGCGGGTGTGTAAAGCAAAAGAAAGTCTCTTCAGAGAGGGTAAAGATCCATTTTATCTCTCCCTCTCTATATCAGCCTGCACTTTGTCTGCACGCATCATTGCACACTGTGCCCCTTCACACACTCACACACTCGCACACACACACACACACATACAACCCTCCTCCACTCGCCTTCACACACACACTTTTTCTCTCTCTAATGGAAACAGTGCAGGTTAATTTGTTTTATTTTTACTTTATATTTTGTATTAATTATTTTTATGTGAAGCGAATAATTTGAGTTTCCATTATTTCTTATCAGCTTTTTAATTTTCGCTGTTGATGGTGAACTTATGTTAATTGTTGAACTGTATGCAGAGAAAAAGTAGTTCTAATGCTAATTATATACCATACTGGAATTTTAATTAAAAAAATTCTACACAACAGAACAAAAGCAATAAAAAGTTTATATACAGTATTCAATAATATATTTTTCTTTAGAATTTCTATAAATTTGCTTCTCATATCAGGTATTGCGACATTTCTGTTTAATATTCATTATGAACTCTCTTGACAGTAAAGCTGTGAATGGCAGGTAGACGTTCAATAAAATTTTTGACCGTTGTATTTCATTTATTTACACCAATGTTTATTGTCTGCAGCAGCTATATTCCTTACAGGTTTTGAAATATAAAAAAAATAAATAATAATAATTAATAATTTTTCCTACCATTCTTCTGCACACTCCAGTCCAGTAGGTACCAGTAATTCACTAACAGCCCATAAATTTAGAAGAAGAGGAGAAGAGGAAATGTTGCAATATGCAAAACACTAATATTCGCATAAGATGTGATGTATTTTTAGGCAATTCATTTGTAAATAAAGTGTTTGTTTAAAATAAAAAAAGAACAAAAGCCTAAATAATTTAAAAAATTTGAACTGATTTTGAATAAAAAATGTATCCATCGATTCAATTACTTGAATCGACAAGTATACATCTACTGTGTATACTTGTCGATTCAACATATTCAACATATACATCTACTGTATATGTAAATTCATAGCTGGGTTGAGAGTTTTGAAATGCAGGTTATAATCGACGCCTTGCCCTGTACCTGGTGTACTGTAAGTCAGAAGAATTTTCTGTGTTCATTTTCTTTTCTTTTCTAAAAAAAAAAAAAAAAAAATTTCTTTAATTTTTTGTGAAGCTGCTTTGAGACAATGACAATTGTTAAAAGCGCTATATAAATAAAATTGAATTGAAATTGAATTGAATTGTGTTCTATAACCAGAATATCATTTCAATGGGATGATAAATATACAAAATAAAATCACAATTGTTGTCCTGATATCAGATAGCCATGGAAATGGTGATGACACACATTTGTTATTTAAGGCACAATCCTCCATGAAACAATTTTCCATATTGACAATGCTATGATTTTAATATATTTATGACACTAAAAAGAACAAAATAATGTTAAAAATAGGGAAAGGGTCCACTTCATTGTATACATCCTGATTTATTTTTCTTAAAATACAGTGTTTGGATATTGCTGTGTCAGTGTGTTGTCCTTAGAAAATAAATGTTTGTAAATTTATGTATTTTTGTTACCATATTGGCTCACTCCAATATCTACTAACCAAGTCAATATAGTCTATAGAGAATCTATAGATCTCAAACCCAAACGTTTAGCCAAAACAACAGAATTGACCTCACTGTTCTAATACTTTTGAAGGGGGCTTAATTTATGGTCAGTCAAACCTCAGACACATACTGTACAGTATAGAGTTGAATAATGTATCATTTAAAGCAGATTGCACAAATTAGGCTGATATCAGTTTTTATCACAATATTTTACACCGTAAGAGGTAATGGTGGCTCAGCAGGTTAAGGCACTGGGATGCTGATTGAAGAGTTGGCAGTTCAAGCCCTACTGTAGTTAAGCAAGCTGCCGCAGTTGGACCCTTGAGCAGGGCCCTTAACTCTCCCATTCATGTCTGATGCTGCACTCTGACCCCAGCTTAAGAAGCTGGAATATGCAAAGGAAATTATTTTATAATGTATATGTGACAAATACAGACTTCTTCTAATTAAATAAATAATAATACAATTCATGTTCATTCATTTATTTTTATAAGTCCACATTTTCCAACAAAATATTGCAGCTAAGCTAGAAAAATGAGAATACTATTATATAGACATTGTTTGTTTACATGTATATTTTAATGAATATAAATTTTCTGCACATTTTAAAAATAACTTTCTGTACAGTATGTTTATTTTAAAGTCAGCAAACTTAACCGCATTCATGCACATGCAAAAAAAGCTCATTTGTAAGGATGTAAATGATAGCTAGTATTATGGTTATTGCACGGTGGAATCTTGGCTTCTGTCGAGCCTTTTGTCAAAGAATCCATTCAAATAAATGAAGGAAGGATTTGAGTCTTAAAATGTTAGTTAATAACTCCCATACCTCCCATCTGCCTGTTAGTTACTTTAAAATCCTTTAAATATGTAGCATAAGCTGCATGTTTGCATACAGGGCCAGTTTTCCTGCATTTGCCATTTTGGGTGGTCTTTGTCTTATTGCAAAATATCCTTAAGGCATGTAGATACTTGTTGAATTTTCCATGTCAAATAAATTAAGAAGGTGTAATGAGGACTGTTTGAGAACTTGAACAATATTTTCTAAAGTAAATTTCCTCAAATTATCAAGTATGTTGTTAATTCCGAAAATTAACAACATGTTTGATCACTCTACATATGTTATTGCATTCTGTTACTCTCTTCACTGGTGTTATAAAATGATACCAATGAAGAAAACTAGTGCTGCACAATTGATTATATAATAATCAAAATTGCAATGTGGACCTGTGCAATTATTTAATCACAACAGATTTTTTTGCAAGTAATATACTCATAGACATTAATTTATGAAGAGTTTGTCAATAATTTAAGTATTTGTTTATTTATTTAAATACTCTTGAGGTGATCAATAAATTAATTTGATCGCAATTTGTTTCAAAATAATTGCAGTGTAAATTTTTTTTTATTAAATCACATTGTGAAGCCCTTTTGTGTGAATACTCTTGGCTGGTTAATCATTAGCATCAAATTTCCTCATAATTTACTAATGTGGGTCATATTTTTCTTGTATCTAATGTCCAAAACATCTTTGCATCTTTGCATTTTGTACTCTACTAACCAAAAACAAAAAAAAATAATTTTGTGCCTATTTTTAAACAAAATTATTTGGTGGCTGAAATTTTTCCACCCTGTGAATGGTTTTCATGTTTTTTGTGGCTTATACTAGTTATCTGTCTGCTGTTCACCATAAAAAATCATGCTAATCTTTGGGAAACAAGTGAAGGCATAGTAATCCACGGGTCCTCTCAGTTTATTGTGATCAAGGCGAATGTAGGTTAGCATGTTGGGACTGTCAGGATCCAGCATTGGGCACATTAGAGTGACGTTAAGTTCTGTAAATAGAAAAGAGGTTTATTGGATACATTAGTCCTGTATGCTGATGGGATTACTTTATACCTACAGTAAGAGCAAATAAATATTTCAACATTGTTTCTGGAAATTGATATTTAATCAATAAAAAAATATTTAGACTACAAAATTGTTGCTTCATTGCAAAGGTGTTGTATTCATTTATACTTTTAAGACGTTTGTGATAAAGACAATTTTTGTGATGAACATCTTCAATATTCCAATGTTATGAGAATTTAACTTATGGACTCTCAATTTTAGAAATAATTTTCTGTGATTTATATAAAGAGATTGGCCATACAAGGCATTCTTGAGTACTTTTGGCTGTACTATACGTTTGGGATCCTCTTTTTTTGAAACATCCATCTTCTTGTTAGACAGATGTTAGATTAGAACAAGATGTTCAAGGATAAAAAAAGAATAGAAAGAGATTTCTCACAAAATATTCCTACTTGATGAAACGCAAAAGATTATCGGTTGGTCTTTTTTATTTTATTTTATTTCCAAATTGTTCTGATGATTAGTTGAATATTCTTTACATGTCCTAGACACCAAAAACAATTAAATGTCATGTAAACAGTATTAAATTGTTCAAAAATTGTTTGTTTAAAAATTGCATACATTTGACATACCTTTGAGGATGTTGTGGTTGAGATAGAGATGCTCTAATTTTTTAGGAACAAAAAAGGCTTGGGAGAGTTGGTTATAACCCAGGTTGAGTTCCATAAGTTGTGAGAGGTTAAAGGCTTCGTAAGGAATTGTTTTAATTTGGTTGTGGGATACTCGAAGAGACATGATATTTGGGGTCCTCCTGAAATATCCCTCAGGTATAGATGTGATTGAGTTGTTCTCCAGTGATAGCTGCAGCAGTGAGGCTGGGAGATCGGGGGGCATAGTCTTGAGTTTGTTATTACATATGTTGATATGCAGGAGTTTCTTAAAGCCAGACAGGACCTTTCCTTTAATACCATCATCTGTAAGTCTGTTGCCACACAGGTCAAGCACTATGATATTTTCTAGGTCTTGTATAAGGTTGGATGGTATCTTTAAGATTTTGTTGAAGCCCAGATGGAGGATCTGAAGAGTTTTGGGTAAAGAAGGTGGAATTTCCACTAGATTGTTGTGCTCAAGATTAAGCTTTGTGAGGTGTTGAAGTTTACTAAATGCCTCTTTCCCTACTTTTCTCAGGTTATTGTGGCTAAGGTTGATTTCTCTCAAAGATGTAGCATTGGTGAAAGATTTTGCTGTAATGGTGTTGATGGTGTTGAACTGAACATATAAATGACGGATGTGGCTAGGGACATCAGGTATTACTTTAAGATCACGATGGTCACAGTACATTGCAAAGGGATTAAAATGGGGACAGTAACATTCCTTGGCACATTCGTTTGATGGAAAAACGTAAGAGTCTGATTCTTCAGGCTCAACAAATAAAGGAATCTCTGGCAGTGATTTGTCTTCAGTTTCATACTCTGCATAACTGATTTCATAATCTTGACCCAACACTTTAATCAAAATGAGTGAAAATAGTGACCATGTACTTGGGATACCCATTATTGGATTTGTTTTCCTCTATCTGTTTGGAAGAAGAACATGAACAAAAGATTAATAAGAGATTACTGAAATCCTTCTCACTTTCCTAATTGAATAGAATTGATCTATTTGTGTTCCAAGCCTGGGAGCATTGTCACAGCTGTTTTTATTCTGTGGTTCTTGTCACTGAACTCAGTGACTCAAGTTAGTGCATTCATTAATGCACAGATGTTTCAGTTTAGCTATAGTATAGAGAGTTTGGATGGAGATCATGCTTACTTGTTTAATTAACTGCTCAATGTCTAATAAAGTAGTTTATATTCCTGATTAATCCTTTTTGTAATGTAATGAGCCACAAATGTTTAACAGTTTCCAAAAGTACAATAATTGCAGTGTGATTAATTCCATAGTAAAAACTCCAACATTGATACCACTGATAGTATATTTATTTTTACTATATATGCAGTTATGAATCAGGCATTTTACCCTGCATCTTATAGAAAGAGGTTCAAAAGTACCCTCCATGTTTAATAATTCCTAGTATACATTATACAACTAAAATCTTTGTGTACATAGACTGTCAACACCCTGTTACTATACTATCAATAAATTTCAAACACAAAGTTTATGTGTATGAATTTTTGTTAGATAACGTACTTATGATATCTTTAAAACAATTTGTATTGAATTTTATTTGGAATTATTCGGTCCAGTTCATGATTGTTGACTTTGGTAAATAATCTAGGCTATAAACTTGCCCCTGATAAAACATTTTTCCAAAACAATACACTTAAAAAAAAAAAAATACATATGTACACAATTACTCTACATAACTAATTTGTTAGGCTTAATTGATTAATGAACCTGTCAAACACTTTTTTTTTTGTTTTTTGTTTTTTTAACATTCATGTTCGATGGAACATAAAAAGTCGTATCATACCTGTGGTCCTCCTGGGGGGTGTTGTGCTGAAATAGAGAATCCTCTCAGCTTGAGCTACGTTACTTAAGGTAAATGAGAAATTTCCCTTAAAGCAAGCCTCAATGTTTTTCACTTTCAAGCAGCCCTGTATGTAGTAAAAAGATATTAAGCACTGCCTCTTTACTGTGGAAATTATTTTGGAAGCATTGGGTTCCATCTGTTCAATGATCTCAGACAAGGATTATCTGATTTTGCCATATCTTAAGTTGAGATGAGGCCAAAGAGTAAAAGTACTAAAAAGAAGCAAGTTTCAACATATCACAATCTATCAAACTTGTATTCAAGTGACTTTGGTTTTATCCAACATAAAATGAATTAGTTGCGAGTAAATAGACTGCTTCCCCAAAGGAACACCTGGTGGTCTTGGGATTTGAAACCCATATAAATTTGTTGACTAACTCGGAACCTTTATCCCTGAGCCACCACTGCCTTGTAATTCAGACTGTAGTCCTATAAAAGGTGGTTTTAATACTCTGCAGAAATTCCAGTCAGGTGATTGCTTTGATGATCTTCACAGCTAGTTTATAAAAAAATTATCATCTGTAAATAACTTGAAATGGACTACTAGTAGATAATCTTACTTTCCTTTAAAGAGCATTATTTTCAACAACACTTTCTGTTAAAGCCAAGAAAACTATGATCAGTATTTGAAAAAAAAAGAGGTACAGAGGTATTGTCATGATGAAACATTTATATTCAGGCATTTGGCAGACGTCCTTATCCAGAGTGACTTACATTTTTACCTCATTATACCTCTGAGCAGGTGAGGGTTAAGGGCCTTGTTGAAGGGCCCAACAGTGGCAACTTGGTGGTCATGGAATTTGTACCTTGGACCATAGTCCAATGCCTTAACCACTGACCCTGGTTTGGGCCCGTTAATGTTGATTTAGTGCTTATAAATTTGTGTGCTTTCAACTTTGTGACAACAGCCTTGGCAGGGCCCGGGTCAGGTGTCCACAGACATTTTGGCCATATAGAATATCTGGTAATCTTTAACTGGAGCATCACCTTCTCTCGGAGTTCTCCTTGTTAGGCATTAGTGTCGGACCTCTGTCTGACCTCTATTAATCTTCGTGTGGCCATACTCCAAATGCCTTCCCAGAACAATGGAGATATTATAACTGAAAAGAACTACTAAAATTGGAATAGGATTTTCAAAAAAGCCCTCATATGGTTATGGTGGGCTGGTATGGTTATGGCACAAGCTTTTGGGAATATAGTTAGTCAGGTGGTTGTTTTAATTGTTACTTATTTTTATTTGGCAGACCTTGGGTCAGGTTTGGGGCACTTGTAAAGTATTTACTACTAACAAGGAAAAGAAAATTACATTTCTCCTGATGTTTCCTGTATTTTTCCCTTTATGACTTATATTGATTGCAAATTTGTCCCATAAAAGTATATGAAACAGAATAAGCCTAAGAAAACACACTTCAAGATGATTTAACAAGCACATTTATTCAGTACTACAGTCTTACTGTGGATGATACCATGCCTATTCTGTATTTCTCTATCTATAATCTTTTGAGGGCTTTCTACTTTTGTGACCATCCTCCCCACTGTGTGTGAAAGTAAAATACACTTCTCTTTCAGGTTACAGCTTCCTATTAGTTATGTAAGAGTCAACCACATTTAATTGATAACTTGACTCTAATTAAACACAGTCAGACTTGCTGAAGTCAACCCTGCTGAATTGAAATCTGACTTAACATACCATCAGAGTGAAATAATTACCAGATTTCTACAAGCACACAATGCCATGATCAAAGCAAATTCCAGAGGAGGAAAAAAAAACATGTTAAAGTGCATCAGTCTGGAAATGTTTACAAAGATATTTTCAAGTTTGGGGACTCCACCAAACCACAGTAAAAGCCATTACCTCTAAATGATGAACACTTGTAACAGTGATAAATCTTCCCAGGAATGGAGAGGCTGCCAAAATTTCAAAGTGTTCAGCAACAGGGAACCCTTCCTTTAAAATCCCACAAGTATGTGCAAAGATGTAGATGTTCTTCGCTTATGCTGATGTCTATATTCAGTTTAATAGAAAACTAAAAAAGTTCCTGGGTAATTTTTTTGGCCAACCCCATCTGAAAATCAGTCTTAACCAAAATACTATTTAATTCTGTCTTCATATTTGCCACAAAGCACCTGGAAGCCATTTAGGATATCATATACAGTAGACAGATTAATCAAAAGTGGATATATTGGGTTTCGTTTTCAGCAAATTCTTTGTAGCCATTTTTGTAAGGAACCATGAACTATAACAGGAATTTTTCATCAGAAGATTCTGGTAGGCAAAATGTGAGCTGACAGTGAGCAGAATTGGATTATGCTGCAACACAATGATCCAAAGGACAAAATGCACATTTGAATAGTTTAAAAGAAACTTTGGATTGGCCCTGTCAAAGTCGTGACTTGGACTTAATAGAAGTTGTGGTTGGACCACAAATGAGCAGTTCATGCTAAAACACCTAACATGCTATAGGAACTATGACAGTTTCTAACAGTAACTTCATGCAACCATTGCCAACATGTCAACACTAAGGCTTCTGTAATGGTTCATGAGTTTGAAGAATACAGAGCAAGGAATCTTAGATCACTGCTCAGCATAGAATGTCTCCAAATCCCCTAGAGCTCACAATCCCCTCTTGGTGACTTTTTTAGCCTATTAGTGGGGTTTTGGTCAGGAGACTAGGATGCTAAGTCAGAAGCTTGATTCTGTGATCATTAAATCATTTAATGTGGTTTTAGATCTATTATTTGGATCATTGTTTGGCTGATGGATGCAGCCATGACCCAATCATTTCTTGGTAGAGGAATCCAGATTTTCATTTAAAATTTCCTGATACTTTATCAAATCCATGATGCCATATAACAAGGTTCTGAATGTCAAAGGATAAAAGGATAAACAGTCAAATAATATCATCTATTCTCTGACTAACTAAACTGTTTTATGTATAACCATCCTTCTTTTTATGCCGAACCCACCTTGCGTGTGTGTTGCCAAAAGCTCTCACAAACTCCAGGTGCTTACATGTTGTTAAATAAAATAAAGACTTTCTTCTGGCTTGCCTTCCAAATAGATTGTTGACATGAAGGTGGCATTAAATTATAGGCATCAAATTGTTGACTTGAGGCGTCAAAATGCTGCCATTCTTTGCAAGTCCCTTTAACTGTCCTCATTACATATGCGTGGACCCTTTTTAAATTCCTGAAATAAATTCTTAATTTTAAGAATTTTAGACATGGTTGTTTTTAAGTGTTATATGTTGTATGTCTTTACAGTCTAACTGGTGAACAGAATCTTTTTCATTTCTGAATTCTCTGAATCTTCTTATTTTAGATATACAGTACCAGTCAAATGTTTAGACATCGCTTCTAATTCAAAACACCTATGGAATTATGTAATTAAGTAACAACAGCAACAGTCAGGTGTTATTATAAGACACAAAGGTCAGATGTTTTAGAATAGTTCTTGCAAGAACAATATTGTCAAGTGCATTTTCCAAAACCCATCAAGCACCATGATGAAACTGGCTTTCATTGAAGGACCATCCCAGGAAAGCAAAACCTACCTCTGCTGCAGAGAAGTTAATTTAGAGTTACCAGCCTCAAAAATCACCAATTAACAGCACCACAGATTAGAGCCATTATGAATGCTGTACAGAGCATAAGTAGCAGACATCTTAATATCAATTGTTTAAAGGAGATTATTGCATATTTTGGATGCCTTTAGCATTGTTTTATAAAGTAGAAGAAAATAAATACTGTAAGTATTGAATGCATTTGCTATAATACTAAAAAGTGTATCCTGTTTCCACTGATCATCCTTGAGATGTTTCTACAACTCGATTGGAGTCCACCTGTGGTACAGTAAATTCAGTTGATTGGACATGATTTGGAAAGACACTTTTTTTTTTTTGATGAACCTTTGGCACCAATTACAGCCTCAAGTCTTTTTGAGTATGGTGTTACAAGATGTTTTTTATTCTGGAAGGTCCCCTCTCTCCACAGAGAAAGACTGGAGCTCTTTCAGACTAACCATCGGGTTCTTGGTCACCTCCCTGACTGCGGCCCTTCTTCCCCGATCGCTCACTTTGGCCAGGCGGCCCGCTCTAGGAAGAGTCCTAGTGGTTCCTAACTTCCTCAATTTATGGATGCTGGAAGCCATTGTGCTCATCTGGACCTTCAATGCTGCAGAAAATTTTCTGTACTTTTCCCCAGACCTGTGCCTCTGTGTCTTGCACTTCATGGCACTTCATGGCCTTGCACATCATGGCTTGGTTTGTCCTCTGACATCCACTGTTAACTGTGGGACCTTTATATCCAGTATACAGGTGTATCTCTTTTGAAATAATGTACAATCAATTGACTTTACCACAGGTGGACTCTAATCAAGTTGTAGAAACATCTTAAGGATGATCAGTGGAAAGAGGATGCACTTGAGCTCAATTTTGACTGTCATGGCACTCAAAAGAAAAATAAGGCTATAACATAGCATGTTGCTGTAACATAGCATGCTGTAACATACCTGTAGTTGCATGGCCAGGTATGGCCTGTTCCCTCATTGCTCAATGACTAATTAAGCAGATAAAAGCCTTAGAGGTGGTTCTGAATGGTTACATTTGCATTTAGTAGCTGGTCAATTGAACTCTTAACATGAGGTGAAGGTTGCCATCATTAAAAAAACTGAGGGAAAAAAAAACACTAGGGAGAAAGGAGTGGCCAATGCAGCAATTTGGAACGTTTTAAAAAGAAATTGTTGTTCAGCAACAAACAGTCTGGAAGACCACAGAAAATAACTAAAGTGGATGAAAATCAGAATTCTATCCATGTTGAAGAAGAACTCTTTCACAACATCTAGCCAAGACAAGAACACTCTTGATGAGGTAGGCATGTCATTGATTAAGCATATAGTCAAGACACTGATTTATGAAGGAAATACACACACTACACAAGTGCAAACCATGGGTAACCCCAGGTGTTTCTCAATGACCTGACTGTTGATAAAAGTAGCAGGATGAATTCTAAAGTGTATAAGGGCTATTTTCTCTGCTCAGATTCAGCAAAACTGACAGGACGTTGCATATTGTAGATGGATAATGACTCAAAACATTGTGAAAAGCAGAATAAAACAGTGAAAACTACCCAAGTAATTGGAGATTCTTCACTGACAAAGTCAGTCACCTGCGCTCAACCCAACAGAGCATGCTTTTCACTTATTGAAGACAAGACTGAAGACAGAAAACAGAAAAAAAAAAAAACGAGCAGCAGCTGAAGGCAGCTGATGTAAAGGCCTGGCAAAGCATCTTGAGGGAGGAAACTCAGCATTTTGTCATGTCTGTGCTTTCCAAACTTCAGGAGGTCATTGACTGCAAAGTATATTCATCCAAGTGTTAAAGGCAACCCTTGTGTTTATAATTTAGTTAGTTTGTTCCATTATTTGTGTGTATATGAAAATGTCTGTAAAGCTGAAAGTCTTGATTTTGCTCACATCTTCAGTGTTTCATTTCAAATTTAATGTGGTGGTGTACAGAGGCCAAATGCCAAAAACTAATTTTTCTTCCAAAATGTATGGATCTGACTAAATGCTAATGGCTAATAGTCTTTAGCCTTTCCAAAAGGGTTTTTTATGTAGAAAAGCTTGTTTTCCTGTCTATCTTTAGGGTATCACTTCTTGGCTATTGCAACATATATTAGGACTTTTTTAATGATGCATCATAAGCAGGGAAAACAACCCTACCTATATCCCTACCAAATTAGCTCAATTATGATACATTGATTAGTTTTAGGTTAGGTTTCATAATACTCTGAATGACAGAATATCAGTATAATCTACATTTTGTGGAAGGGAAGAGCATTCTATTGGCAAACAGAAAAATGTTAATTAAAACAAGCTGGTGAGAGTTTTATGTTTAAACAAGCACAGCGTTCTCTCAAGAAGCAAATGTCAGACTAAAATGAAAGTTTTATTTATTTAATTACATGCATTGATTTGCAAGAAGCTTTTTCCAATATATATTGTGTTTTGTAAATCCAGATTATACTTGCTGCTGTTAAGAGATTTTATTAAAAAAAGCCATAAATATTCTTGAATGCTCTGTAGATTAAAAGATAATTTGTTCCTAGCTGAAAATTAAAAAGCGACCACTTATGCAATTATGTCAGAATTACTTTGTGTTTATTTAAGGATTTATCTTCCAGGTGTTTGTCAGCATGAGAAAACTTAAACAGTCCAAACCTGTTGTAAAGTTATGTTTTTTTTTTTCTCTTCTTCTTCTTCTTCTTCTTTTTTCCCCCCTTTTCTCTGAGACGCTGGTATGTGAGACGTGGCAGCAGTGGCCCAGGCCAACCTGCAGATTTGTTCCATATGTTTCCTGAGCAAAGTTTCTCTTGGTGTTTCTGTCAGCCTGTGATTCCTCCTCCCCCCGTTCCCCCCTCCAACGCCTCTCCTTCATGTCTCTCTGTGCTTGCAGAGCTGGCCAAATTGTGATGAAGAGAAAAAATGTATGCATTGAAAACACTTTTTCTCTAACAATCTTAAATTACACCCCTCCATTTACCAGTTGGGGAAAAAAGCACTCTAGCTTTGGCAATCAGACAATCACCTGTCAGTAATTTTGCATGTATTTTGTAAAAGAGTAGCAAAATAACTTAATATTGAATGTTTATTTAAGTTATTTAAGAATATAAGTAAATGTAAATTTGAAGGATTTGTGTGTTTTGCTTTTTTTGTGACATGTCTTGAAAATGCATGCTAGATAGATTTGGCTGCCTATTGGTCGTTTGAAAGGATTAGACACTTTTAGGTATTTACAAGGATATTTGGCAGACCTTTATAAAAAACACACACACATTGGTGTCTTGTTTGTTCTTGGCATATTTATGGCTGACATGTCTTTCATGTGGCTAAGACAAGAATTGAAAACAGGACATGGTATTCAAACTGATAAAATATACGCAGAAATATACAGAAGTAAAATGTTGACTATTTTCTCTCTGTTTATACATACCCCTTTTGGTCTCATGTTGCTGAGTATTTACACAAGTCTCTTCAGATCATGGCTCTAGGTCTATTAAATCTGCTGTACTACTTTGGCTAGCAAGATTTTTTTTAAAGGCTGCAATATTTTTACAGTTCTATGTTAAAAGATTTATTTTCATCAAAATTGTGGCATATAGCCAAGAACTCAGACAGAAAACAATTGCTGATATTTGAGTTATACGTAGGACTGAAAACATGTGTCATTGTGTCATCATGAGCATGTGTTTGTTGTCTAGATCAGTGCTTCTCAAGCCTGGTCCTGAAGGATCCCCTGTACTGCACATTTTAGTGTGTACTCTGCTCTATCACATCCACTTCAATTCAGAAAAGGCTGCTATTGATTTAGTTAAATCTGTGTGTGCTGGGAGTCGTGAAAATGATAAGACATCTAAAAGAATAGACCGGACATACCCACTGCTGCCATATTGGTTGTTGCTAGACGTTGAGAGAACTCCTGTTTTCTGTGTTCTGAGAAAGCCAAGGTTTCTGTGTCATGTTCTCTATATACCACCTAACATGTATCTATAACATCTATAGTTAAAATGAATCTATTTAGACTGGATAAAACAATGAGTAAATTGATACCAAAAGTAATAAATACCGATTTTAATTGATTTCTGTTTAAACTATAGAGAATGTTCAATTTGATCACAATATGATCACCATGGAACTTAACCTTGAATACAAAGCAATATTGCACTCCTAAATCATTACTAGAAGTTAAATTCAGCAATGGTTACAACTTTTTTTCAGGAACATATAAATAGTCCCGAGAGCCTGTAGCTATGTGGTTGGTCAATAAAAAAAAAATACAAACATTCGTACACGTGTACAGTTGCAAGTTGGAAACAGTCTCTTTTTAGTATCTCTTTTTTTATTCTTCTTATTATTATTTTTTACTGGTGCAAATGGAATTTGTAAACATACAGTATGTCAGTGTGAACTCTTCTTGCCTTCCACTTTGTTTGATTATAAAATGGTTAGATTTTTAAAAGATATTTGTTTGGAATATATGTGATTCTTATCTAATTATCTGTCAAAAAATATGTCCCCACATTCTTTAGTTGTTTGCCATAACAATTTCCATATTTTGTTCTTGAGTTAATACCATTAATTGTGACTAAACACAACAACTCGTATAGTGTCCAGTTGACACTGGACGTAGCAGTTATGTCTGGTCTGTCCTTTTAGTCTAAAAAGATAGACATCGAGGACCAAGCTTGACAACCACTGGTCTAAATAACAGGCAACCAGTGTAGCTTGAATAACACTGGGATGATAATGTCTGACTGTTTTTCTGGTTAAGATGCAGGCTGCACAGATTCTGAACTAGATAAAGCCTGTTTAAGGATGCATCTCGGTACTGAGAAAAATAATCCAGTGTAGGCTTTTTAAAGGGATCCTACAGTAGTTTCTCAACATCAACAAATTTCATGTGTTGTGTTAGCAGTATCGAAGCCAAAAGCAAAATTGTATTTGCAGAATAAATGTTCCAGGAGCTTGAAGTAATAGGGGCCAAAACAGACCATTTAGAATATTTAATGCATATTAATAAGGCCTTGAACATTCAGCGAGTGAAATGTTCAAGGGCTCCACCTCGGTCGGGAACATCATTCACGGACATTTGGCCTTCTTTAAAACGTACTGTATGCACCATTCACATGTTTTATTGTGGCTAAGAGTCTCATCATCATACTAAGTCTTCTGTTAATGTCAGTTTTACCTCTTCATTGCACCTTCAAGTCCCAGTTTGACTTGAACACCCCTCGTATTTATCACAGGCAAAAACTTGTCTGTCTAACCTGAATTCAAGGTTTCAAGCATGTTACTTATCAGTGTTGAGTGTTAAAACATTAGTGATCAATGCTTTCAACTCGTGCACTCAAGTCCAACAACTAAGTCCAGCAATCAAGTCCACATTCTTTAGTTGTTTGCCATAACAATGTCCATATTTTGTTCTTGAGTAAATACCATTAATTGTCAATGCAAGCACTACATCATTGATTTTAGCCAAAGTTGTTTCTGTTCTTTGGATGCTCCTTCACAGGTCAAACTTTGAGCAAATAAAATATACCTGTTAATTGTAAACATGTTGCTTTAGTTATATATATTTCCCAGCTGTAGCAGGACAAAATTACAGTGTTACACCAGCAACAAGCGACCATTCAGATTATTTGTACATGGATGACACAGACTCAAGATTTTAGCAGCAGTGACAATGAGGCAGAGTATAAGTAAATGTGAAAAATCCAAATGTTTGCCTCAAAAGATTTCTCAAATCAATCCTGTGTCCTATGTAAAGGACATATGCTAAGCAAAAAGCATGTGCATATAAATTTGGTCTACGGTATGAGTCATTCGTTCATTCATTCATTCATTCATTCATTCATTCATTCATTCATTCATTCATCCATCTTCCATACTGCTTATCCTGTATAGGGTCTCGGGGGTAAATAGGCCAAATAACCTAATCTTCATGTCTTTGGACTGTGGGAGGAAACCCGCTAACCACTATACCACCATACCACCATGCCTACACAATACTTTTTGGCCTGGTTTTTATTAGAGTGGGAAAATTAGTACTGTATAGAGATTTTTGTTTGGCTGTGATCAGGATGCAGGGTGGAGAGTGAAAATACAATGAGTGCATATGAGAGCGATTAAGCGAGTCAATATATTTGTGCAACAAAAAAATATATATATACAAAAAGTTTTTATTTTGCTCAGGAATGTGCTTATATACAACACCAAGCAGTAGCAAGAAATTTAATTTATCACTACAGTAGATAAACTATCCAGTTAATGTACATGGATTAACCATATGGTTTAAGGATTAACTAGTGCATCTGCCTGTAAACAAATTTGTTAACAGCTAGGAGGCTTTCTGCTCTTGATTTAGTAATTTTCAACCATTCTTCCATGCAGTTTTTCTAGTTCCGTTATATTTGTGCATGCAAAACATGTCAAAGATCTACCCAGATATTTAAAATTATGTTTAAGTCAGAGGACTGAGGGCTATTCCAAAGTATTTCATGGTGGATTTTGAGGTATGTATTGGATCCTTGCTCTGTTGTAAAATATATATATATAGGGGTAGGGCCAGGGGTAGCTCAGTGGTTAAGGCATTGGACTACGGTTCGGAAGATCCCAGGTTCAAATCCCACAACCACCAA
>JAOVVA010000001.1:20031451-20058985 GCA_028565275.1 Leiocassis micropogon
GAATGATAGGGTGCATGAAGACACAGAGGAAGGGGAGACAGAGTGAAGGTTTCTGCGGGTAAGAGAGACATTTTGGTGGTTAGGTTTACAACCACCATATATATATATATATATATATATATATATATATATATAAAGGAAAGTCATTTGAAGATATTCTCCTTAAACCTTGCTAATTTTAATCTTTTTTTTTTGTAATGATGTAAAGGAATAAAACACTTGGGACTGTTTTTGTGAAATAAACCACTTTTTTGCACATCAGGCAGCATCAGACCCACCCTATTGTGCATCATTTTTCTTTAAAAACCTTGTGTTTTATCCCTTGCTTATTACATTATATTGTTTTATGCTAGAAACAAATGGATGTGTTCTATCCATTTCATCGTATAATAATTTAGTCATTAATATTTACATTGATGTAACACATAACTCAACACATTGAGACTCCAGCAATGCTAATATAAGGTTCTAAATGTTTTTTTTGTTTGTTTTTAAGTGTTTTTTTTAACCTGTACACATGTGTATATTTCCACAATGTGAGATTTATTATTCAGGGAATGATTAGGTTATATAATTATTCACTGCTTGGCCAAAAAACACACACTTCCATTTTGTCTGCCAGCATTTAGCTTTGATTACAGTGTGCAGCGCAATTCATGTGTGAAAATGATTCCTCATGCTCCAAAAACCACTGTTTCACAATTTCACACTCCCATGCCATCAGGAAAGAAAATAAAATTAATTGACAGGCTAATCTGATCATTCAGTACATTTAGGTAGTCAGCTGACTTCATTCTATTGCCACATAATGATGCTGAGCCTAGACCTGACCAACTGAAGCAACCCCATATCATAATACTGTCTCCAGAAGCTTGATGGATGCATGAGTGTTGAAGGTTGAGACTTAACCTTTGAGCTACTTTCCTTCACCAAACTAAATTACTCCTGCAACTGCTGAGCCACCCCTGCAACTTTACAAAGTTGATCTCCAATCATGTTAATTCATGATTAACAATCTTTCGTGAAGTTCCACGAACATCCCACACATCTGATTAGAGCTCTAACCCAGTCGTCTAGCCATCACAAGTTGACCTTTGTAAAAACTACTCAGATCCTTACTCTAATTCATTTTCCCATTTCAATTGCTGCCTGATATGCAGTATCCCACCCAGGTGCCACTATAACAAGAGAATCAATGTTATTCATATACATTTACATTTACTAATTTAACCATCATTTAAAGTTACCAGAGACTCAGCTGTACGGACAGTATTCAGTTTACGTGCCATTGGTAATGTTATAACTGATTGTCGTATATAGGTTATATGCAGTAATTCTATATACCTCTAAAAAAAAAAGTGCTATAAAATTTTACAATACAGTGAGTGGTTTTTATAACGACTGTAGGGCATTTTGTTTACAGTATAACTAGAACAATTGGCAAAAGTGTCACAAGAAGAAGAACTGTTAAGGAGGCTACAGTGCTGTCGGAACGCTTTCAGATAACAGACTCGTGCAACTCCCTGTGCTTGTAAAAAAAAACGTCTGTTAATCTCAGATTCAGTTGTTCCTACAGTATTTCAGTCAAAGTGGCTTCACACAGCTGACATTAATTCATGCCGTTAGCCTTGCTTCAATTAGTAACTGCAGTCTGCAAAGCAGCAGTGTTTCTTATGTGATAAATGTTGGACCAATTGTGGTTAATTCAAATTGTGATCTCTCTCATGGTTAAAAAGCTAATAATAATGATAAGCTAATGTTATGTGCCTGAGTCGATAACTACGCAAGGTCAAGGTTAATTCATGCTACACATTTAAACGTTAACTACTGTATATTAAAGAAACATTTTGTTTTATGTACAGTAGCAACATAGGTGACAGTATCCCAAAAATCATTCCCACGTTTAATACCAAAAGAGCCATTCCAGGTAACGAAGGGTTTGTTTTTTGATGCTGGTAGGTGGGGCAAAGTTTTTTTTAATATATTTTTTTGTTGTTTTTTTTGTTTTTTACAACCAATTATAAGGTTTGTAGTAAATGTGTGCAGATTATTGGATAGAATGATGTAAAGAAAAAAAAAAGAAAACTTTTGTCCAATCATCCATCATTCACATTATCATTTAGTTTTTATTAATCTACGAAAAATATTTTCAAAGTTTAATTTTTGTCTTCATCATGGAAAACAGGTCATCAATGATTATTTTTCGTCATTATTTTCATTGACGAAAGTAACACTGGCTCCAAGATCTATGGTTATTTTATTGGTGCACTAATAGAAGAAGTTTCAGTTTCAGTGAGGTCAACTTAATGTGTTCTAGTAGGACACTGACTAAAATGACATCTGCATTTTGATCTAGACAGTAAACAGGGTTGAAAATTGGGGCACATTACGTGCAATATCTATTAAAATTCACAAGAGCAACTTTTTGAGGTGAGGAAGAATGTTGAAGCAAAATGTGAACAATCTGTGAAATAACAGTCAATGACTACGTGGAGAGGAATATTATGGTCATGTTGCAGTAAACCCATCATTACAATGATTTGAGTGGTGCAAAAAAACATAGACACTGGTCTACAGAAATGTGGAAAAAGTGATCTGGTTAGATGAGTCATGGAACAATGTATTCTCGAAAGTTGGACCAATGCATGTGAGAAGAGAAAATACTAACCTGAATGTTTGACCCCACATACCGTAAAGGCCATAGTGCCTTTTTTATTAAATCCCTGAAGTAGACAGGCAAATAATTGTTATATTATTAGAGTCACTTTCTTCACCATTTTTTGCATTTTTTTTGTCCTTTCTTTGTTTTTCTGTTTCAACATGGGAAACTCATCAAGTTAACCACAATCCATGTGCCTTGCAAACAATTCAAGCTTGCGCTCAAATGTCAAAGCCTTTTCTAAAAGCGAGAGTTCTGTTTCCCTTGCCTTGCAGTTTAGATTGTTTAACTTACCCAGATGGGTTCATCAGGTTCTGCACAGGAAATATTTTGCTGTTGAAATTGTAAGCCAATCAGTGCCCATTTCTCAGTGAGAGACCCAGTGGATGAAAGCCTAAAGTAAAGACTGGTGGAAGAGGGTTGTTCTCACTGAGTTTACTGATCAGGAATGGAAGCTACATTTCCTTCCCAGAAACTCACATCACGTAATATTACGCCCACTTGAGGAAAATATCCACAGAAATAATAATATCTATTCCAACAGGAGAGAAACAATTAGATCATGTGTTTACATTGCTGATAGTTACCTGTTGTATGAATTATCAAAGGTTTACACCACCCCTTATATTTCGATTACATTTTTTTGTTCTGATTAAGTCAGATCAGGCTGACTTAATAAAAATAAAATTATTGTCAGTTTTGATTAAGGTTTTTACATGGTGCATTTTTATTCCGACTAGGCCAAAATTCTGATTATTGGTGAAGTATTAAGGTCGATGTATGTGCACCTACTGCTTGGCAGTTACCTCAGAACTGTTATGGTACTGTATATGGCCAGATTATATAATGTAAAAACTTTTGAAATCTTTAAAAAGCTTGTTCTAGATATTTATGGTTGTCCACACAGTCTTTTGTTTGACAGTTGATGCAAAACATTGATCTTACTCTCTTTGTTTCTCCTGTAACTGGGATTTAGGTTTTACTTTGAAACATTCTGGTGTACATTTGTTTTTTATAGGTTATCCTAATTGTTAGTTCTTGTGAGCTATCTTTCTGCAAGTAACTTCTTGCTGTTTGGTACTGTATGTTGCAGTGTTAACACATCAGATCAAACCCAAAAGAAATTTGGACTGAAATGTTCTTGAATGTTTGATGCCCATTCAATACAAATGAATGATACAGAATATATTTGCCGTTCCAGTAATAGTCATCACGCCTGTCTTACATGATTTGTTAGTTGGAGATAAAACTCATTGTTAAATCTTTTTAACAAGCCTGCTTGTCTTCCCTGCAAAAATACTCTTTCCACATGTTTACCCCAAGTCTGATTGACGTGCTTAACCAGATTTTCTTAATCAGTTGAGCATCAGTTACACATTAATATAGCATAGTTTTGGTTTGTGATGCATGGTTACCATTTACGGACACAATTAGGGAATTTCTTCACACATATTATCTGATGGTATATGTCTTTCTAAAACGATGATGCCATTTTCATAGAAATCTAAATAATTATAACCGTATTACTCTGGTATTTCAGCAAATGTAAAAGAAACAAATGTGAATGCGCACATGAACCATTTGAAACCAAATTTCCATCCTTTTTGCATGGTTAGAGTTGTTGATTAGGAAAAATTACATCTCGTCTAATGGTTTCCACGTAGAACCAAACATCTGAATCAAAAAAAAAAAAGAAATGTGATGAAAAAAAAATCAGGCTTTATTTTATTAAAACCTTATTAAATACATATAAAGACAGGGGTATATGTTAACTTAGATTGTAGAAAGTGTGCCCGTGTCCCAGAGCTCTTATGAATACTGTGACAATATAATAGAATACGAATACATTTGTTTTAACTCAGTAGTAATCATCTTTTGGTTTGTTCTTCGTGGTAATGTGCAGCTATGCAAATCAACTTATTGTAAAACATGTTCATGGCATATTGATAGACAAAAAATTAATAGTTTTACAATGTTTTCTGGAAATGTATGAAAAGATGCTGAAATAATAAAATACTGGTGTGAACAGAGCCATATCCTTAAATAGCTTTGGATCTTCAGATCTGCCACTTTCCCTGACGGAACAATCAGAAAGTCAAATGTTTCCATTTAGCATTCATAGAAAGACTAAAAGTCTAAATACATCCCCGTAACCACAGACATCTGCTGACATGCTCTACATACCAGCAAGTAACCATGCCTTGTTTCTCATAGCTAATGAAATAAAGGCCCTTGTCTTATAAAATGATCAACATATTGAACAATGCCCTCCTTGCTAAACACTCTGAACAGGTTAGAGAGTTTGGACAATTTTACATTACTTTGCCTCTCTCAGTTTTATTTGAGCTTAAGCATAGACATTGTATTAAGAACAATTAACATGTTTGATATTTCATTAAAGGTTATTTAATTCTTTGAGGCCTCAAAACAACACTAGAATAAGACCTAACACATGAGAAGGCAGATGGAGGAATTTTCCGGAGGTCAAGCAGATTATTCTCAAGGCGCAAGGCTACTATGTGTGAATCCTCATCATTCAAGGGGTCGCAGATATTGTCCTCTCCTATGTGCCTGTTGGTTAGAACAATGAGAGCATTAGGAACACGCTGTATTTATATGCAAGGTTTTTTGTAGTAATATTGATATAGTTCCTTAATTTTTTCAAATAATTTTGTACATGCAGCAATGTTTACTGTCATTGCTGTTTGTTATCAGACAGATTGTTTGGACCAGTAAAAAAATAATACTCAATTTTCTAAAATCTCAGAAAGAATTTCTCCTTAGTAAACAGACAAATATAGCCAGGTCCATTTGTCTTTGGGCATTGACAAACTTATTTCCACTCTCTTATTTTCATAGTTTATTAAAATTAAATGTTTTAAGTGTGGACTTTCAACAGTGTATGAATTGCACCATTTATAGTGAAGCAAGCCAACATGTGTCAGAAAAATCAAAACAAACCCATCTGCAACTGCAAAAACATCAGATCACCTGTCTGGTACGTTCATAAAAAGAAAGTATGCACTTGTGCTCAGGAGCACAAAAAGGCTTAGCAGACTGTGGGAAACAACTGTGCGGAATGGCAAAAAAATTTTATGAAGGAAAAGCCATTCACAGTGGTTGTCCAAAACAAGCACAAACCCAACCAACAGGCCAAACACTTTCAGTGTGGTACTGTCGGTGTATCTTCAAGGATGCGTCAAAAATTATCAGCATTCTAGCTGTAGACTTTATTTGAATTAACAAACTAATCTCTTTGCTCTCAATATTCTTTGTCCATCTGTCAACAAGCTTTCGTATTCTCTTTATAAATGTTTTAGGCTGAGCTGCGAGCCACAAAGTCCAGTGGAACAAGATCAGAACTATAGGGTGGATGCTTTAACACCTCAAATTGAAGTCTTGTGAAGAGTGTTGACAGTGAGGGCAGAAATGTGCGGATGTGCGTTGTCATGCAAGATCACAACGCCCTTGGATAGCAGTCCTCTGCGTTTAATCCAAAGTTTAGTTTTCAGCTCTTTGATAAGCATCTCATTGTAACGAGCACTGCTCATTATTGACTTTTTTTTCTGATAATGTTCCAAAACTGGCTCTTCCAAATCCCAGAAATCTGAAACCATCAATTTTCCAGCTGATGTTTGATTTTTAACCTTTTTCTTGGTATGTTTTCGTTCCATACTCTGCCATTTACTCTCAGAATCGTAGTGATGAATCCATGTCTTGTCACCAGTAATGATTCTCTTTAAGAAACTTTCACCTTCCGTAGACTATCAGTTCGAATTTTGTTTGCAGACATTCAAACCCTTCTGTTTATGATTCTGATCATTTATCCTGAGTGTGGATCATTTTTGTCTCGCCCCCGTATGTCAGAATCAACAATTAAAAGGAGCCTACACCAGAGTAAATAAGTGCATAAGCCTAAAAAATAGGAAGATCAGACTAGAGTCAAAAACATTCGAATAAGCACATACAGTTCTGGAACAACATCCTATAGACAGGTGAGTCAAAGATCAATTTGTACCATTATGATGGATTAGACTAGAGAATCGTATGGAAAACTGGGAAAACTGCTCATGATCTGAGGCATAATCGAATTGTTAATCTACAGCATAATCTAATGAAACTGGTAAAAACACTGCATGGTGCTTCACAGTGCAGATATACAATAATCAAAAGTATACTCCAAATGCAACACAAACTGTTTTTAAGGCAAAGAAGTGGAATGCTCTGCAATGGCCAAGTCAATACTCAAGGCAATTGAGGATGTATTTAATTCATTATGTTTTGAAGTCAGAATCCCCCAAGTACAAGCAAAAAACTGAATGCAGCTGCAGTGAAGGTTGGTAGAGAATCACCAGGCAAAAAACCCAGCATCTGGTGATGTTTATGAGTTCAGGATTTTCATATTAAAATGCAGAATTTCCTACACTGATGTGCTGTATGTACTTTCACATTAAAGCGGAAAGTTCTATATAGTGTGTTAACCAGCTGAAATGACAATGTTATCAATGTCCCAATATTTAAGAACTTGACTGTATGTTGTTGGTTTTGCATTAACCTAAATGTAGTATGGTGTTTATGGTGATTTTGATCCTCTAGCATTTGCAGAAAGCTTATGAAAAGGAATTTGACTGCTGTTGTGCTGCAAAAGTGAATTTATTGCTTTCACACGCTGCTATTAATGACTTGTTTGTGTCTGAAGTGTGATTTATAAGAAGTAGTTGAACCATAATGTGCAATTAAAATTTGCCTCTAAGCAGAGAATGAAAGAATAGGTGTAATACACAGGATTGTCTTTTTTTTTTTTTGTCTGGAAATCACACTATCTGAATACCAGATCAGTGTACTGTTACAGTTTGATTTAGCAATACATTATCAACTACTAGAGATTGTGTAACTACCTTATGTTGTTGTTGTTAAGCCTGAGGAAATGTAACGATGTCATCTCGTTGACACCGATGGGAATGCTTGTCAGTTGGTTGTGGTCTAGACATAGCTCAGTCATGGTGCTAAAAGTCCCAAAGAAAGACTCAGGTTCCACCCCTTCTCCATCCAACTTGTTGTAGGAGAGATACAGATACTCAAGGCCAGGCTCCATGTGTGCAAAAACATATCCTGGAATGCGTTCGATCTGATTGCCGACCAGCACCAGGTGGACCAAGGACATTGGCAGGAAGGATGGGACCAAATGGAGTTTGTTGTGTGAGAGATCTATTGATTCCAGATTCCTTTAAAGATATTGTGTATGAGAAAAGGAAAGTGCTAAGCATTTTTTAAAAGAAACCAATGTATGCAATATGTCAAAATACATTTTGTTACTCTGCAGGAAAAAAAAAAATGGTGAAGTGCACTATGCTCTGAAGTGCAATATGATATTCTGGTATTTGACTTTACTTTAACAAAAGAACATACCTGTGATTGATCCAGGCAAAGGGTGCAATCCGTGATTCATCTATTTTATTGTGCCTTAATACAACAACATTGAGGTTTTTGCTTTGGTTAAAAGCTTCACCAGGGATTTCCTCAATTAGGTTATTTTCGAGATGCAACTCCTAAAAAAACAGGCAAACAAAACATTTTGCAAATTATATTGAAAATATATGCAGCCACATAAGCAAGTCAAGTCCATAAGGCATATTGTATGGCTGCCATACGTTTGTGTTTTTGGCAATCAGTGAATGAATCCATGAACTGTCAATTCTTAATGAGGCTTGATTTTTCCATCAGAATCTTTATATATATGAACATGAGCATCAGGATAGACCTTCTTAGAGGGACAGGCAATTATTTTCACACAACAGTAAAAGTTTATTAAAGTGCAGCAGTTAAAGGTGTCTGTATTAAAAGTAGAAATGTGTCTGTATTATATCATTATATTTATCACTCTTGGTCAGTCAAATAAAAAAAAATTCCCAATTTAACATTGCACTTTCATTCATTAATACCATCTGTTTTCACTGGACAGACTCCTGTAGATGCCCAAGTGATAAAACTTGATTGAAACACATTTTTTATGGTATCCTGAGATACACTGCATTTTAAAGGAAGCAGAAATTAATTCTTATTGGACAACAGGCTTTTAATACATAATGTCAGGTCCTGCCTGTCAGTAAATGTGCAGCCAAGTGTGTTTTGCAGAAAAAAACATGCCCAAATGTTTAATAGACAGTGTGGTCTTTGCTTGTCCCCAACACCCATCCACCACCGGATGCACAGCTTCTCCATATAATGATGGGGGTCCTCTTTAAGGGGTAGAACCTCATAACCAACTGCCAATGACTGACATCTCAGACTTGCAGAACTCACAGAGGTGTCACCTGCAGTAGTCAGACATTTAAGCAGTCTAATCCATAACAGTTTTACACAACCATTACACCTTTTTATTTAAAAAATTGGTCAATAGTGTAAATAAATGTGTGTGGTGTAAATAAATAGGTGTGAATTATTAGGACATTTTCTGAATGATTTTATTTATTTATACTCTAGGCATTTATACCTAGGCATTTATACCTACGCCTGTTTGCCTTGCCCAGTGAAATATAGCTTAGATAGAAGGTTAACTGCTATTTTAGGGTGACAGGACAGACTACTCTCATTTTGTTGATTTGGTTTTGGAAAAGTCTTCAGATGTTTTTACAAAAAGAAGAGACATGAAATAAAAGAAGAGGCTAGATCAGTGTTTGAACATGCTGTCCAAGCCTTAAAAAATGCTATTTGTATTTAAACAAGCAAATTCGTAAGGGCCATTGATGGTATATTCACTGCAATGATTAATATGTTTCAGCTGGCAACCATTGTTTTAACCCTAACTGATGCACTGAGCAGCTTCTCTTTTCTTAAACAACCATGCAGGAAGATGTGTCCTGTGGTCATGGAAAAGATTACAGTTACTGTGTTTCAGAAGAGTCAAATTATTGGCCTCCATCAAGCAAAGAAAAAAAAAACTAAGGAGACTGCAGAAATTACTGGAATTGCGTTAAGAAATGTCCAACACCTTAGTAAAATCTATAAGCATAGTGCTGAACCGTCAATTTTGTAGAAGAAAATGTGGTAAAAAAAAACAAAAAAAAAAAACAGTGATTGGAGATCATTTAAATGCTTGGTGAAGTTGCGTTGCCACAAATTGACGGTAGAAATCACAGCTAACTTTAATAGTGAAATTAAAAACATTTCCATACTCACAATGTGATAAGTATTCGCAGAATTGGGACTAAACAGATTTGTTGCCGTACTGGAAGACAACCATTTTTTAGTGAGACTAATCAGAAACAAATGCTTAAGTTTGCTAGGAAGCATAAAGTTTGTACTTTAAAAAAAGTCGTGTGGTTTAATGAGTCCAGACTGACCCTATTCCAAAGTGTTGGATGCATCAGGGCAAGAAGAGAAGTGAATGAAGCAATGCACCCGTCATGCATAGTGCCCACTGTACAAGCCTCTGGAGGCCTTATTAGGATCTAGGGTTGCTTCAGTCAGTCAGGTCTAGGCTCAGCAACGTTTTGTAGCAATAAAATGAAGTCAACTGATGACCTGAATGTCCTGAATGACCATGGTCTCAAATCCATGGATATTTTTGTTCCCTTACTCTGTGCTATAGTGGTTCTGGGAGCATGAGGAATCATATATACTGTGTGTGTATATATATAAAATGATATATTTAAGTCTTTGGGATGTGCTGGCGAAGACTTCATGGAATGACACTGAGCTGTGTGTGTGTATATGCATTTATGTTTCAATAACAGATATGGCCTTCCACTGTTTTAAAAAGATGTCACCATTTATACATGCATGTTACATGACAGCGTGCAGTAGGGGGCAGTGTGATGTGTAACAAAACAAAATGTATCAAAACACAGAGTCTCATATTTCACAGTTTTAAGGAAAATACAGGGCAGGCAATGCAACACAGACTTGAGCGAGCAGGATGTTATAAATACAGATCGTGAGACAAAGTAAAAACAAACTCGGCATGACCGCTACCAAATTATTAGAAATGCTTCTCCTTAGTATTTTTTTTCCTTTCTTTCTAGAGTATGGATGGTCTGATTGTTTTCTGTTAGATCATGTTTCTAAGGCTTGCATTTCATGAACTCTGCTAGAAGTGAAATTAATCACTTCCAGCAGTGAATTTCTTTTTCAGCATGAATATATTGGTGTACAGTCTGAGTGCTCCTAGCTGTCAGTGGGCTATGACAAAAGAAATCAGTTGCTCTATTTACTGTATTCATTCAAAGGAACGAGTAAACCTGATTTAGGTATAAATTACTTTTTTGTTTATATGTGAACCAACTGAGCTCATTATAAAATTTTGCAGGTTGGTGGGAAGGAAAGTAACTGCACAAGTATGTCTGGGCTTAGGGAAAAAATCATGGTTCATGACTAACCCCAATGCTACTGGATGTACTTTACTTTTCCCTTCAGAATTTGTCTCTTGCAGAGGATCTCAGATTCACACACACCACGTTGTCAGTATTTATGTGCATGTCGTCTCCTCTATGACCGAGGCTAGCCATCCCTTTCTTTGCAAGTATAATTGCAGAGATATAAATGCATGTAAGATAAACATCTATTTAAATTTTTATTTATACTTTTTTTTTTAATATATTGTCTTGGTTTCTGCTTGTCTGTAACGGATTATTTTTAATGTGATATCTCAAGAACGAGTGGCTGAATGTTGGTAGGATTTATATGGAATTATCATTGAAATCCACAGATGAACTGTGAAATAAAATTTTATAACAAAACCCAGACGTTTTTAAGATCACAGCTAGGTTATATTTCTGGGTAAGGCATACAGTACAATTTTGCAATAAGTGGGACTAGACTTGTTGTCAGTGAAGGTTTTGACTTTTTGACTAAGTTTGACTTTTTCATTTGACTCACAGTTGGTCAGTAATGATTAATGCCAATTTGTTACAGCAGAATAACTGCAAGGGGTCTGTACTCTCATCAGGTGCATGATAAAATGCTGCGATGATATTGCTTATTCAGTATATTAATACTTTTTCCTTTTTAGTTGAATTAAATTTATTTCGAATCCATTTCATTTGTTATATTTTTAATGACCGAATGGGGACATTGTAGAGAAACTGTGGTATATTTTGCTCAGTTGACTTAATTACCATGTTACCAAAACATTCACTTTGCATCACTCAACTCGTCATTTGTGGCCTCGTGAAGACCACAAATGTAAAATCATCATAACAGCCAGCATTTTAATGTGATACTGTTCACAGCTGCTAAATGTACACACTCTATTGTAATGTAGTGCAATACAATAGAGTGTGATTTAGTATTGTGCAGACAGTATGGTTTTAATAGTTGAAACTGATAATTTGGTTAATTTAATAAATGTGATTGAGTTTAGAATGGAAGCGCTATGGTGGCATGGGGATTATTACGAGGTCACTGTCTGTGTGGCGTGTAATGATCTCCCTCTGTATGTACTAGTGTCTTATGGGTTAACCAGCTACTTTAAAAAATACCAGATTGATTACGCTTTGACTGAATGTTAGAATGCACATAATTGGTGCCCTGCGATCGACTAGTGTATGTTCATTCAGCCTGTAGTCTTGACTCACTGTGGGTGTTCCCTGGGTAGATTCTGCATTACTGACCAGAATAAGGCGATTACTTTGATGAGATGAATGAATGCAAGTCAGACAGCCATGCCAATTTTTGCATAGGTAATGGAATGAAAATTGGTTATGTCAGATTGTCTAAGCTTGACAGCTGGACTGCCTTCACCTCCAGTTTACCTGCAGAGATGCTGGTAGGCCTTGAGGAATGGTGCGGAAGTGGTTTCTTCCCAATCTTAGGTAGTTGAGCTGTTTCAGTGGTGTGAAGACTTTGGGATTTACATTTCCTTCACTCAGTAAGTTCCCTTCCATTTCTAGAGTTACCAGATTGCTCAGACCTGCCAGGATTTATAACGGCACCTTTAGGTTAGCCATCACTCAGTAAGTTTGTATTGTTTTTCCACAGTAACACCTTGCATGATTTACCTTCAAAGCTGTCCTCGTCAAACTCCTGGAGGTTGTTCTCATTAATCTTTAATTCTTGTAGCTGATGTGGAAGGCCTGGAGGAATGTGTTGAAGCAAATTTCCATCCATATATAACCGTGTTAAAAATTTGAGCTTCTGTGATTGAAAGTAGAAATGATGTTAAATAAATGAGCATAGTGTAAAACGATGTAAAATATCTATTCACTAGTGAACTTTTCAAATTTAAGTATATTTTCCTGACACAAGTTGCGAATTAAGTAGCTTGAATGGACAACAGCTGGAAGCTAATGTCTCATGCCATTAAAGAGATTAGTACCATATTGTACCTCTAAGATTCTACAAACTGATTGATAGTGGAGGAAAACAATAATTTTGTATGTAGAAGAGTATGAAACAGTCTATAAAATCACTTGCTAAACTATTTCTTGGGTTCTTACAGTATGGATAGAATACTTGTCTGGTATTCGTGGGACTGCACTAATACAAAAGGTTTTGTTAAATAACATTTCTTAAGTTTTATTCATATGACCAGCCTCATGGAACTTTTTCATAGAGCTTTTTGTGAACTACAGAGCATAATTGAAAGTAGGAGCAGACTTTGATATTTATCTTGATCATGTGCCATGAAATTCTGTTCTTTGTTTATTTAAATTGGCTGTTCAAAGCATTCTGAGCACATGGAGGAAAAACACTGTAGCGCTAATGTTTGTGTCAAACAGTATCGGTTCTTAAGTTGTGGAAGTGATTATATATGATTGTATAAAAGCACAAGCTTGCTTCTTGAAAAGTTATTCATGTTCTGCCTTAATAATGGAAACATCTCTGAGGGCAATGATGGCTCAGAGGGGAGCAGCTCAGAACTAGGGCAGGGTTAGGAATCTGACAATCACTCTTGAACAAGGCTCTTCAGCCTCCTTTGATCAGCTCAGCTGTAAGTTGCTTTGGGTAAAGGCATCTGCAAAATAAAGGAATGCAAACTTGAGTCCTTACGGTAAATGCTTGTGGATCAATTCCAGATGATGAGATCTTATTTTTTCCCAAATCAATCCACTCCAAATTCAGTACACCGTTAAATGCTTCGGCTGGAATGGTAGTGATTGCGTTTCCTGTGGATTCACAGAATATGGTGTGTTAAATAACTGCAAAATGCTCTTATTTACCAGACATGATCAGAACTATTTGTTCCCCAAACCAATTTTAATAACTGATACTTATGTCATGTATTGTGTTACAGTATATTGTATATCCATTCGGCTTCCCAGGCTATATAGCAGACAGAATTATTTCATATTGCATTCAGTTCTAGGCAATAACAAGGTCATGGTATTAGCTCAGTAATTTGTAATGCAGCTGATCATCGAAACTAAAAAGTGAAATTGTTATTTTACTGTATCGGAACGAATTTGCATAAAATGTACTGTTCCTAGTTGCAGTAATTAAAGCTCTGTGTTGATTAGTTGTCTATGGCACCTTTGATAGTAGAGTCTTATTCAAGGCAAAGCACAGGTTAATATTAATCTTCTTGTGTTAATACATAATTGTTTCTATCGTAACAGCTCAAAATCAATTTTTTGCTGAGTTTTGACAGGAGTGTGGGCAGATATGTACGGACATGCTTTGTCATGCAAGATCACAACGCCCTTGGATAGCATTCATCTGCGCTTAATCTGGAGTTTAGGCTTCAACTCTTCAATAAGCATCTCACTGTAACGAGTACTCCTGATTGTTGATCATGTTCCAATACTGGCCCGTGAGAATCCACAGAAAATTGTAAGCATCAATTTTCCAGCTAATGGTTGCCTTTTTTTTTTAAGTTTCTCTCAGTCAGCGATTAATGTTGATTTTGTTCCATACAGAATAATACTCTCCATGCCAGAGTTTACTCTCAGGCTCATACTGATAAATCCATTCTCTTTAAGAAACGTTCACCTTCTTTAAACACTTTCTCCATACTGTTCACATAGTCTTCAGTAAATAATGGCACCAGGTACACTTTCAGACCACAAAAAAAATTATCACTGCATGCTGCTCTTCTTTCTTGCAAATCACAAGTGGGCATTTAGTTTTGCTCGCACCGGAGTTACAAATAAACTGATGTAACACGTTCATGCATTTTAATATAACCAGAGTGCAATGAAAACATAGTTGTTATGGTGCGGATTACTGTTAAGAGATGTTTGTTTGACATTTTATGGAAGCAGAAGAACTAACACGGCGAACTAATAATTCACAGCGGAGAATAGTCTTGCCTACAGTTTGTCTTGCCTAAATTATATGTTTGTACAGACGTGTTGTCGTCCTTACCCTGTAGATTGAGAGACTTGAGCTCAGGGATGGAAAGAGGAGGAATACTGGTGAGTTTGGCGTTTTCACAGGAGACAATGACATCAGAGATTGTGCATCCCGGAGGGAGTACATAGCTAATCCGTGCCGATTCCTCGTCTGCATCGTTTCCCTCTCCAGCATGACCGGGTTCAGATGGTGCTGTCGTTGGTGGAAAAGCTGGAGGGGTTGGTAACTGTGGTGACATTTGGAAAACATCCCCTCTTAACCACACGGTCTCCTCTTCTTCCTCCTCCTCCTCCTCCTCCTCCACATCTTCCCCTGCCCTAAGTTCATTCCGCGCTTGCTCTGCTGCCTCCTCAAAAATCCTCAGCATCTCTCTTTGTTCCTTTTCCCTTCTTCTCTTCCTCTCTTCCTCTACTCGCTGGTATTCCTCCATTCTCTTCCTCTTCTCTTCTTCTTCCGCTGCCCTCTTCTCTGCTTCCTCTCTCAACTTCCTCATTTCCTCCTCCTGCTCTTGTTCCTCCAGGTATTTCCTCTGTTTTTCTGTCACCTTTTTTTGCTTCTTTCTTCTCTTACGCTCAACATCTTTCCTCAGGAGCCTCTCCTCTTCCTCCTTGTATTTTTCTCTCCTTATGTCCTGATCGGGCAGAAATGGGACGCTTGGATCGTTAGGAACAGGGGTATCGCCAGAGTGTTCAGAGACTTCTTGAGCTGTAATTGATGTAGGAGTACAGAATCAATTCACTGTTTGACTACTCTTCAATATCTTCAAAATATTGTTATGTATACAATAACAATATACAATACAATATTGAAAGGTGATATAAACTTAATCTTCCCATTTGACATTTATGTATCATTATGTATGCTAATTGCTTCAGATTCATTGGACACTAAGCTTTTTCCATCAGGTTAGTAAACTATTTTCAAGTGCTTTTAACCACTTTTTAAATTGGCAAAATTTTAACAAAAGAACATAGCTGATGATCACGTTTGTGTAGACTAATTTAGTATGAATTTATTTCATCAGCATTATTTGCATTTGCAAGTAATATTTAAGCTTTCTGCTATAATACACTGTAGGATTGAGAACCACCGGTTGCTACTGCTGTGCTGCTGCTCATGTTATCTATTGTAGTGTATAATTATGGGCCAAAGAGGTGCAGGAAGCATGAGAAGCAAAGACTGTGGAGGAGTAATGGTTTTACGCTTGATGTTATCATACTAAATATTTTGTATAATGTAATAAGTTGGACCAATACATTTTACTCACTGGCTCCAATGCAGATTGGGCAGCACTGTCCAATAGGTTTAAATTTGAGTTGGCATTGTAGAAGTGGACACTGCATTTCATCACACACCACATTCCCACTGGAGCATAAGCAGGTGACGCAGGGCTTCGGTGACCACACGGTTTTATCAAACATAGTGATGCCCTGAAATACACATTGTCCCATGTCTCCTATGGAAAAGAAATGATTACGTTTGGTTTAATAGCAACAAAATAGCATACATTTCTCAACATGTATGTACTCAAGTATTTAAAGTACTAGTTTTGGTTGTTTTGTTCTTATTTACACCCTAACTTGATCACCGGACAATTAAATTCAATAAACCTTTTACAGTGGACATCGTCACAAAACAGCTTTACAGATATCCGGATATGGATTTATATTTAGACCTTTAATGAGCAAGGCAGAAGCTATATTGGTAAGGAAAAATTACCTGATAGGAAGAAGACAAACGTCTTCCAGTTAACTCTAAAGATATGTTTTTCTTACAGCTGCTCTCCATAGGGGGTCACCACATTTAGGGGTCACCATACAGACCATTTGATCCGCACATTTAGTTTTGATATATGATTTATTCTGGATCCTCTACCTGACTTAACTTTCTCATTTTTATTCCTGCTTGGGACCAGGACTAAGGATGTCCTGCAACACCAGTGGCTAGTAGTGGATCACAGGCTGTGAAGAAAACCCTGGCCTTCCGCAATTGCATGGTTCAGAAGAATGAGAATATGAGTCACCAGTTCTCAGTGCCCATTTCTCACCCACTATCTAGCTGTTCCCTGAAAGTTACTTGTCTAGGAGGATAAAGGCTACGCTTCACTTGCTCCCACCAAAACACATGAAGCCAGCCAGTCGCATGTTTTCCAGCTGCTTCTTATTCTGTTGGAATTCTGAGGAATGTGCCATCTGCCTTCTTCTGCATACATGGATGACTACTGTTGGTTAATGTTTTTGTTACTGAAAGTGCTTAAGAAGTGCCATCCCTCCCACCCCAAGAGCATGGTCAGTTTTTTTCTCCTTGACTCCTGGTCAGAGATGGCTAACGAATAGCTGGGATTCAAAATTGCTATCTCCGGGCAATATTGTGAATGAATAACTATCTGAATGTGACTTATCCCCTTATACTTATTAAAGCAAGATGCATTTAAGTTCTTGTGAAATATAGTGTGGCACCAACCATGTGATATTGTTAAGTAAACATATCTTGCTGTTGACCAGAATTGCAGCTCTTACACCCTAGTTGCCTAAATTGAATGTACAGCCAATAATCATGTGGTCAGTGTGATACCACCATGGACAATATGGTCATGTCAACAAATAGCTGGTTTCCCAAGATTTTCCTGTCATGAAATGCCACAAGTCCTCAGTGGAAAGCATAACTCCACCCTAAACATACAAAGTTTATAGCCATGTTAAATTATATTAATATTGCTGAGCTGAGACTTTAGTAAGCTCAGTTAACTTTTCCATATAAATCTATGCAATTGACCATGTAAGTCACATATGGTCATTTAAGTTTGCCTGTCTTATGTCTTTTCCATACACATCCCAGGAAATAACTCAAGATAAGAAGTTATATCTATCATTTTGAAAGATTGCACAGAACCGATTTTCATTATAACAAATTATATTGTTAAAAACAGCGACCAAAATAACACCATATTCAGTTAGTTTTTGTCTATTTGAAGACCACTCTGAAGTATGCACTGACCTGGAATAACATTGTAGTTCGGCTTGGCTTCCTCTACCTCTTTATAAGACTCAATGAAAACTTGTCCTCCATTATATCCACCATTTACTGGCACCCTGCCTTGACGGGCCATTTTCTTCCCCCTCCTCCGTCTTCCTTGAGCCATGGGACGATTCCGATTCTGCTCTTTGGCAACACTGCAGCTTAGCCAGCAGAAAAATGACACGGCAAGTAAAAGCCATATTCTCATGACGGAAGTCTGTGGAATGAAACAAAGATCTTAGGCCTCATCACCCTTAATATACCCCATTTAATGTATAGCTTCATACACACTTCTATAATAACAAGTCTGGAAATAAATAACAAGTTACAGCATTATATTTGTGGTTCTGTATTATCCTGGATGTCAGACAGCTCAGTCAATATAGTGGCATGTTATAACAGAACAGTAAGGATACTCTAAAGCTATTATTTAGATGCGTTAGGTACCAATTACTAGTTTTTAAGTGTCGTGTTTAGATTTAACAACCATAACACAAATGATTTTGAGCCCAATACCAAACGGCTGTCCTAGTACACTGTTCAATTTTCTCTATCCATGTGTATATACAGTATTTAAAGTCTGAATTTTGACCATACTTATTAGATAGAAAGCAAGTAAAACAATGTGGAACAAAACTCCATTTGTACTCCCTTGCTAGGGTGTAAAAGCTTTCTGTACCAAAACAAAGCATGAGAGGAACATTGAAAGAGCGAGCACTGCAAGAATGAACTGCATAATACCCCTGAATTCATAGAAACGCTACTCGTCAGAAGAACAGTAAGAGATTTGTGATTAGTACTCAAGGCAGGAAGTTTAGACATGCATCGGGGTGCTGCCCCCACCCCCTTTTCGATGCCAACACGCTGGATGCAAGCCTTAGGCAAAGTGTAATGCGGTTAGTGTTCAGACAAATCTAGGTCTGTGGCAAAGGGGGGAAAAAAAGACGAAGAATGAGGAGGAAAAAGAGGGAACCAGAGAAAGCATTTTGATTAACAAGCTTTTTAGGATGACAAGGCTCAGATGGAAAGAATCTTTCAAAGAAGTGAAAAGAGAGGAGGGTAGAAAATATCCAGCAGTGAGTGCGGACATCTTGCATGACTGTACGTATGTTTTTTTGTTTTTTTTTTACCTGACCCCTGGTTAGAAAGCAGTGTTTACACTAGAGTTCCTTAGACAGCAGGAGTGCAAAACCTGTTTCTCTGACAAATGAAAACAATTAACCGCTTTTTCTTTGCTCTAGATGTACCACTATAGCATTTTTTTTTCATAGCCACAAGTATCAAATCACAATACAAACTTACACTGTACCTAGAAAGGAAAATGCTAATTCTAGTCAAATTACATCTGCTGAAAGATAAGAGCACAGTTGTATAAAGGTTTCTGGATTTATTTATGTTAGTGTTAGAGGTGAGCAGAAAGGAGCAAGTCATTTGTACATTACCAGTGTTTTGCAGGCAGTTTTGCGAGGCCAGATATTTCCACCTTTCCCAGGCTCTGTGGGCTTTGCCAGCAGCGCAAGGATAGCGCGCGTCTGCTCGGCTGCCGAGCTGATAAATGTCTAAAACAGACGAGGCTGTGCTCAGAGCGAAGCCAGGGCTTGCATAAGAAGCTTCTTCAGTTTAGTATCTGTAAGTCACAGTTGTGGGGTCAGGTACAAGATACTGCCTCTTTTGGAAGAAAGAGGTTGGTGTTTTGCTGTGCCGTAATTACTAGGCTATGAAGGTGCTGTGAACAATAGAAGTGGCGTATGGCTTGTCATTAGTTCTTATGTTAGAACATCCACTTAGGGGAAAAAAACTAGCATGTAATGTACATGTTCAGCATTTTTCATAGGCAGAGAGACTGTGTATAAACTGATGAGAACAACCAAGACAGAGTCCTGCATGTGAATTTTCACAGTGTTATAAGCCGGTCTTCCCCATAATACTTTTGTCCAACCCCGTCTCCCATTTCAGGGGTGGGCAAAAGTATAAGCAAGCAGGCTCCAGTTTATGTGGCTGGTTATGTCTAGTCTGTAAGTGCTGTTTTGGGTTGTTGGCTTATGGATAACATGAGCAGTACAGTAAGATTTATTCCTTAGGTTTCTTCATTTATATCACAAGAATGTTATATGTACATTTTTTATGTGAATATAGTCTAATATTTTTTTAACTAAAAAAATTTGCTGGCAAAGTTATTTGATACTAATAAAGTTCCAGCGCCTGGCCATCACAGACCATAACGAGTGCTGGGATCAAGGAGTTAGTGATTTAGAGACATATAATTTCAGTGATGACAGAGACTGTGTTTGTCTTTCTCATGAAGAGACATCTTTGAAGTGCCATTTTTATTATGAGGTTCTTTATTAGGCAGAACCGATACTCTATAAAACATCATTAACCTTCCCTTTGCTACATAATGCGATCTAATTCCCCTGGGCGAGAAAATCAGTAAATAAAAACAGTGAAAATAATCAATTTATTGATAGTGTTGTTTATTAATGAAAACTGAACTTAGGAACCTTGGGTACTGACCAAATGACAGCAGCATGACTGTCTTGGTCCTTTGGTATACTGTAATCTGCTTCTGGAATAACAATCGATGATCATTTGTGAAGGCTGCCTTTGAGGGAAAGCCTTTTAGTGATGAAACGAAAGGTGCAAGCCTCTTTTAAATGAATCAGATACAGATGTTTTTGTAACCCTGGTTGGAGTAATCACTTGATGAAGTGGCATATGACTATGAGCATATGCTCTGCTCATCCACCACAACACACAATTTCTCAGTTAAACCCTTTTCTTTGTTAATGAGAAGAAATGATGTGGTGTCAAACAGGGTTGGAACAAATGTCTCTGCCAGTGGTTGTGTGTGCTGATGTAGAGTAAAAGCATGTAAACTGAATTGACATTGGATATGATTAGCTACAGAATTGGGTTCCAACAATTCAACAAAAAGCCTGATTTTGACTAATTAAGCTCATAAAAATGAAAGCTAATTATTAAAGTGAGGTGATATATTGCAGAAATGGGAACACATTCTTTGGACTAGTATCCTGCTGAATAAGCCAAGCCAGGAGAACCTTTTATTAGGTAATAAATTTCACTTTCTACCATGCAGCAGAAAACATCAAACAATTGTTAGCAATTATATAGCAAGGATAAGATGTTTAAATGTAGAATGATGTTTCCACTTAGGGACATTCACAGACTTGACCTCTCTGATATTTTGGCTCTTTTAGGTCAATGTCTCGTGAGAAAGTCATCCTTTGTCTCAGTCAGAGGTCTTGAGTAAGAGGTCTAGTTGAGTCACATACAGGCATGGGATTTGTTCTTCAAGACAAGCCTCCTGATGCCTGCTTCTGAAAAGCAAGCTCTCCATAGCATAATGTTGCCACCATGTTCTGGTTTCTTCCAAAATTAACACTTGATATACAGGCTAAAGAGTTTATTCATAATTTCATTCACCTGGAAACTTGTTTCTCATGACATAAAAGTTTTTTAGATGCCTTCTGACAAACTCGCCTTGCTCCTCCGGGATCCGGGTTCGAGTCCTGGCCAGATTCAATCACCGTCTCTGTGTGCATGGAGTTTGCTCTCCCTGTGCTTGGGGGGTTTCCTCTGGGTACTCCAGTTTCCTCCCACAGTCCAAAAACATGCAGATTAGGTGTTTCCAAATTGCCCGTAGTGTGTAAATCAGTGTGTGTATGTGTGCATCCTGCAACGGATAGGCACCCTGTACAGGGTGTACCCTGCCTTGTGCCCTAAGTTTCCAGGGATAGGCTGCAGACCCCCAGCGACCCTGAATACAGGATTAAGCGGTATTGACAATGAGACGACGAGACCATAAATACCCAATGGTTTATGTTCAGGCAATTTTTCTAATTTGATCCTGTTGTGTTCTGTTGAGAATGACATTCAGGTTCTAAGACAACTCTCTGACAAAAGACCTATCCAGTTTGCTCAGTTTGTTGTGGACCTACGTGTAGAAAAGTCTGCATAGATCCAAAGAAGTAAACAAAAATTCCAGAAGTCTTCAGTTTCACAGGTGTGTTTCCAAATATGGTGCTATCAGCTGAATTTAGCCTAGGTTAACTATAATCAAATCTAAGGACTGAGCTGATGGCACCTGAGGTCAACATTGAGTGGAAAAACTTGTGTTTTTTTGCATCTGTTTTTAAATAAGGCTGTAATAAAATCAAATTTTAAAACTATAAAGTGCTTTCTGAATACATTGTATACAGCTTACTTGATTGAGGACAGTGTCTACATGTATGCCTTGCAACAATCCACAACAAATCTAATCTCAAATTAAATCTTTGTTGTGGGTACAAGGAAGTGGAATACATTTTTCAGCACATATATAGATAACATCACACCCTGATTCTTATATTGATTGATGTATATTTATATTCTTACATTGATTTATATTGATGTCATACTTCCCCACTGTTTGTGTTTTTGTCTTTGAGGGATAATTTTGTGGGGACTTTTAGAGGCAGTGAAGTTTGCTGTGTATATTCAGATGTTAACCCGTCCTGTGTGACTCATCTAATAGGTATGCACAGCTGCTGGTTTTGTACAGTGAGAGAAAATTGGCTAAGATGAGGCATATGTCCACTATATACCAAACACATGTGAAAGCATGTTCAGGACAATACAGTGCTGTCATAGAGCTTCCAGGAAATTTGAGCCAAAGTTCACCCCCCATGAAACTGCTTTTGATGTCCAGGTGATTAAAAGGAAGAGATTATCTTTAAAGTTGAGCACCGATACAGTACAGATTTTTAGTGCTTTGTTAAACTATGATGTAAGAAATTAGAATAAAAAAAAAATAGTGAGGCATCGATACCTTTTTCTTTCCAGAGTACAAGAGGATTTTTTAGTCGCTGATACTAAAATACCAATACTGCATTCACATGAAAGCTATTGGCAGCTGCAAGAGCAACTCCAGTATTTAGTTATCAGTTATGAATAGATCAGTTAACACTGTGTATTTGAGAGATGTTTTCATTTCTGCAATTCATCAGTGAAATCAAATGTGGCTCCACAACCCCAAGTCCTTTGTTGTGATCACTGTGTAGCATTGTTCTCTTGTAGTTATAAGTCTTTGACACTGGGCCTTCTTAAAGTTGACATAGGCTTGCAAATCTCCAGCATAATCGTCCAGCTCTTTCATTTTTGATCTTGCACAAGTGGAGGTTGGCTCTAATGGAGTCTTTTAACCATTTTTTTCAAACCAAAGTTAACCTTGGTTTCTTTTGCCACATACAAGCTCCACAAACATCAGGTTTCTGGGCATGCATTGCCTTTCCATGCAGATAACGTTCATATATATATAGGAGCATGCTACAGGAGATAGGGCCTGATGGTTATAGCTGGTGGAGTTCAGTGATACATTCATGCAACCAATTTACCAGTAGGGATCAATGCGCTTGTATGTGTCCAACTTCTTAATGTGCTAGTGGTATAGCATCTGAGATTCACATGCTTGAAGAAGAGATGGGAGAACCACAGGATTGTAAACTTTTTATTTTATGTTGTGCTGTTTAAATACTCCAGTGCCTGGCTTGCACATTGATGTTTGGTGCAGGTTGATAGAGCACTTTCAAGACTGATTGTCAGGCCCAACAACTTTAAAGCATTTAGAAAGTGATTAAGCATCAATTGTGGGTCACAGTCCTCATTAGCCACAAGCGTATAGTTGTCAGTAAAGACGACTTACTGGAGGAGAGACTCTTTTTTTTGCTGCAATTAAGCAATGAAGGTTAAAGAAGGGACCTATCTCAAATGTTATGAGATATGCACCCTTTTCTCCAGACCCTGGACTGCATGAGACGGCATACATGAGATGTTGAAGAGGATCGGCACTAGGACACAGCCCAGCTTCACACCACTGCGTATTCCAAAAGCTGCTGTCACATCACCACTGTAGGGGATCTGGCCAGTCAAACCTTAATGAAAGATTTGGATGATCTTTCAAATTTGTGTGGGGATCTGATGCCCTCAAGAACTGTCCAAAGAGCTTTACTGTTGATTGTGTCAAAGCCTTCTTTTCAGGTCAACCAAGACTCTGTAGAGAGTCTCATTTTGCTCAATGCACTTTTCTTGTGACTGTCTCGCTGTAAGGATCATGTCCATACTAATTTACTGTGGCCAGAAGCCACACTGTGTCTCTGGCAGAATCTGCTTGCAGTCAACGGTGAGTCTGTCAAAGATGACTTGAGCAAAGATATTTCCAGCACTAAAAAAAGAAGTGAGATAGCCCTGTAATTTCCATAGTTCTTCCATGTGCTTTGCTTCTCCTGTTCAAGTAAAGTAACATGTACCAGAGTAACAATCAGAGCATCACGGACTCATTAGTGATACCATTCTTTCCTGACGTTGTGCCCGAGTTTTTCTGGAAGATGGCTTTCTTGGTCTCTGCAAAGGTGACTGTCAAGTAAAGGCAGTGTAACATGTTTGTCGGCTTGTAAATTACATTGTTGGTGAATTGATTTTGAATTAAGTACATTAGCTGGCTAAAGTGAATGGTGTGGGTTTGCCGTGGAGTAGAGCGGGCTTTTAAATATGATACAGGCTCGGAAGGAAAACTTTAAATTTTGGTTTATTTTGGAAAAAAGCACATGAAACATGCAACAGTATTTTCTTTTTTCGTGTTCCGTATTTTATTGTTCCTGAACCTGTCATCCAAAAGATTATTACCATGATCTGTATACAACCACAAACCTCATAAAGCTAAGAGTTTTCTGGGAGAATAAAGCCCCAAAACTTGGTCAGAAACTATGCATTAGAAGCTGTGATTATGTCATCATGAGTTGTCTCTCTAGTTGCATTAGCAACTTGCATAAATTGTAAGATGTCTTTTTCCACTGTGGTAGTGTTGGTGGAGTCTCGTATGGATTTTTTTATATGGAAGAATTCACATTATGCCAGAAAACTGAGGTACTCTGTTGTGGCATGTCTGGCATCAGCGTTTTCAGGGAAGGAGTTGTATTTCTTTCCTTCCCTTGAGCAGGGTACCTTAGGGCATCTTCCATATAAAGCACTTACTGTTTCAAAGAGATGCTTTTATGAAAAATGTGATTTACACCACTTCAGATTATTAGTTTATCAAGCAAGACATTGCGTTTTAGGTTTTCACAATTGCTTTATACTGTACATAACAGCTATATTTGATTTCTTTAGTATTAAGCTGCAGTCAAGCAACCAAGAAAATGAAAAGCTCTTTTGTGATGTGGCAGACATTTTGATGGCATTCTTTTTGTTTTGTAAATCATAAACTGTGGGCTTTACAGTTACCAGATTGAAAACAAACTGAATTACTGTGGGAGATTTTGGAGTGATGTGTCTGACAGTACCCTCCACCACACTTATCAAAACACCAACTGAGAAATTATCTTTTGGAAAAATGGTGTTCATCCTCCTAATACAGTTCCAGAGACTTATAGAATGAAGTTGTTCTGATGGCCTAACACTTGTGTTAGTTTTTTTAATTTTTTTATTTGTCACTATGTTTACTGTAACCATGTAAAAAAATTTCATTGGCCAAACTTTAAAGACTAAATTATAAAAGTAGGGTGCACGTAATGCTAATACACATCCCTATTTATTAAAATAATTCATTTAAAAATTTGAAGTTTAACTATGCAGATTAAAATATGTTTTTGGATCAATCACTAACCCCCTAGAGATACTTCTATCTGTACTCAGTTATTTTTGAATAATAAAATGACTGCAGGCAAAGGGAGAGATAAACAGTAAGAGAGATACTGTACTGTATTACAGACCGTTCATACCTTTCTGACACCTTAATAAGCTACTGAGGGGACGAGGTGTCTTTTCCCAGGATTAGTGAATGATGGCCAGGTTTTGTAAGGATGCCTAAATTAACGGATTAAGTGAGAAGCTTTTAAAAGCATAGCTTAGGCCAATATCATCATTAATGGAATGGTGGGCTACTGATAATCAACCATTTATTACTTTTTAATAATTAGGGGTATCTTTGCAGTTTGGAATTTGGAACATATTTAGATTATTTCCTGTATACTGTATTTACCATTAAGAGGTTGTTTGTGACCATCAGCAGGTTATTCAGTATCAGACAAATACTACATAGATGTTCAGAATTCTAAATCGGATTATATCATTTTCAAGACGAGAAGGGATGGAGATTTGAAGTGGATTTATCTAACTTGCAACATCCAATATTTCACATTTTTTACATTATGCAAAAACAAAAAGGTGCTTAAATGATCGAAAGTAAAGTTACCAATGTAAAAAGTATAAAGTAAAAGTATAAAATGTAAAAAGTAGTTTTAGGTTGTAAGTAACTATAACAAAGTGATGTTCAGTGATCATTTCTGATTGATCATAATCAATCAGAAATGATTGTTCATTCCTTTTTGATTCCTTTATCTTCCCTAGAGGGACAAGAAGAGACACGTCTTCAGATGTGTGAGTCATTAGTAGGAATTTGTAAGCAGTAGGAGGCTGGTTAGAATGCTCTGATTTTATCTTTGCACGCATTTGCCCTGAGAACTCTATTTTCCACCACCAGTAAATTAAAATCAGTTTTAAATATAATTTCCGGTGGTATGGAAAAAAATGTATGTCCTATATATTATACTTTTATGTCCTATATTAATATGTGAAGTCCTTTAAAAAGCATCACTGAGTATTTCTTTGATTTTTATATATACATATAAAATTAGATTGGACAATAAGAGATCAGAAATCAAATAGCTCTGCTGCGTAAGAGAAATACAGTCTGGGTTTCTTCCCTCGGGGACATGTGCACCTCCAGCTCCAGTGCAGACAGGACTGACCACCACTGTGGGCTTTTTTTCCCTTTCAGAGAAACTCTAGGATTTCTTTTTTTTTGTAACGACTGAATGTCTGCACAGGAAGACTGGGGAACAGATTATCTGTGGTGGGCTTTCCATAATCACTAGAGAATGGAAAGACATTGTATTTTTATGTGGTTATTGAATGATTTTATGTTCTGAGTACAGAACACAAAAAAAACTAATGGCCCCTAAGAGGTAAAGTCAGCATTTGACTGAATACTGTTTTAGTAATTTAGCTTGTACAGTGTACTGTATACAAAGCTAAATTTAGTGTACAAACTGAATTAATTCAATGAAGTGAGGTCTTGTATATGAACTATGATTTTTTTTTTTAAACCATGTTCAAATTACAAGCCATGTTTGTCAGATCGGATTTTCCTGTCATAACAGTTCACGATAATAATTACAAATTTTTATCTGACTCTAATGTTACTATAATGAACGCGTCTGTTCTCTGAAACGGCACACCTGTGCACATCAATACGTCTTTGCTCATGTGATCTGGGTTAAAACACATCATATTTTTGCACCCATTCTTGTATTTCAAACATATGGATAACATGGATGCGATTTTAACAAAAATATGCTTGGGGTCTTGCTATGAAGAATGGCTCAGCTGTATTTGTTGGGGTCCAGAAGAAGGAAGAAAGTAGAGATGGGGGAAAATCTATTTAGTTATGAATCATGCTTTTTTGGTTGCATAGGTCTTATATATGAACTATACAGTATGTATGTGTATAT
>JAOVVA010000001.1:20059085-20092715 GCA_028565275.1 Leiocassis micropogon
ATAAGTATCTTATATACTTTTATACTGTTTACATTTTACCACCCTCTGAATATGGGAATGCGTTGTAAAAGTATAGAACTTTTGGAAAGAACCAAAAGCAACCATAAGATCATGTGTATCTGTGCTATTTCTTTGCCTATGTGACCCATTCTTAATTTTTAGGTCATAAGTCACTCTATATTGTACAATCCTGAGCCCTATATATATTTAATAAAAAAAATTAAAAAAAACAGCAAACCAAAAAAATGCTAAAATGCTCTGGGTTTTAAGGGCTACAAGCTTCTGATTTATTTTTTTCTCGGAGTTCTGTGAGTGAATTAGTCTTAAATCCGCTCATTACACACAGGCAATTTCTTGTGCGTTAAAAGCCCTGCGTGCTCATAGCCACTCAACCTGCGCACTCACTGTCAAGTTGAGTTTTGAGTCTTTGGAGGCTTTTCAGGTGGTAAAGCGTTAAAATATTTGTTGCTTAGTTAAATGATAAACGATTTATAATATTGTGATACTTTCAGAATCACAATTTTAATCCGATAGTCACCTAAGTATCGTGACAGTGTTGTATCGGAGATAACTGGTAATTTCCATCCCTAGAAGAAAGCCAGATGTCTTACTTTAGCCATTTCACTAGCTATGACTGCTATGAAATCCCTGTGTTGCTGGTGCTGACTTATGATGTCAGAGGCAAAAATTCACATGAATTCTGATCTGTCCATTCTCTTTCAAGTCGCATGATGACGTATCAGACATATATCTGATCTAAAACAACACACGAAAGTGACTTTGAGCCCACCTGAAAAACATCAGATTTTTGCTTCTAAAAAGCCCTAAAAGTCAGATCTGTATCACATTAGGATTTAAAAAAAATCTGATTTGAGTCACTTTTGCCAGGTGCTTAAAAAGAAGCCAAGACAGAGCTTTTGCTATTACAGATTATTCATTGGCAGTTAATTCTGCCAACAAAAAAAAAGCTATTACTAAGCAGTTTTCAGGAGTACATCTTTCTCTCATTTTATTTTCTTTGGTACAGTAAAAAAAATACTTAAATCTGCATTACTTATTTAATTCCCATTGCACAGTAGTAAACCATGTTAATGTGTAGTGAACAGAAGTAAACCATAAATATTAAATGGAAAATCATGGTTAGTAATAGTAACATAGATATGTATTACAGTTTGATTTCTTAATGGAAATGTTCTTTTCCAGACGTCAGTTAAATGCAGGATTAAAGCACACTAAAAAGCAAGTAGCACCAAAATCAAAATATTTTAACAAGATATATAACTATTTACACTTGCTACCAGGAGACACATTTAATCAAGTGGAAAAACACTGGCATACCCATAGTAAATCATCATTTAAACATAATAGTGAGTACAGACGAATCACAAATTAATGGAAAAACCAACATAAAGTGCTTTAGTGAGGTGATTCTCCAAGTCTTTCAAAAGATATTCCCTTAGCACTTAGAATCTCCCATATGTGTTCAATCGGGTTGAAATGTGGTGAGTGTTGAAGCCTTTACATGTGATTTACATCATTCTCAAACGTTCGGTGATCCTTCACGGCCTGTGGATGGGAGTGCGGTAATCCTGGAAGCGAACACTCCAATCAGGACAGAACTGTTTCTCCGTAAGATAAAAGACAATCAGTGAGAAAAACCTTAAATTGACTTGAATTTATGTTTACCTCTAAGGAGACAAGCCTACACAGACCCTGAGAACAAAATGCCATCTACAGAATAACAGCCACCTTTCATTTATCATCCATCTGTGGCTCATGTGATGGAATAAGAAGGATTAGTTTCTTTATATGCCTGTTCATAGTCACAAACCAACAGTACAAAGCTCATAGTAATGGATTGATGCTACTAGAGGTGTACATTTGGCATGAGAAGTTTTGGGAAACAAGTTGCAGAATCAGGTTTTTAGGTTAGAGATAAGGCTCAGGTTATAAAAGATCATGCTGATTAATATGCAAGTGTTGGGACACTATCTGGTGGAAATTAGGCTTTACTCATTTATCGATTCATTTATCTTTAGTAACTGCTTTATCCTTGTAGGTGAACAGGAGCTTGTGTTTGTATAGCAAATTATGGAATTTGACCAGCAACACAAAAGAACATCAGATAAATTGCATCACCGCTGTTAGTAAAATATACCAACTTTTTGCTGAAGTGCTCAGTAATGTCTCTATATAATCACGTTTCTCAGTAATAAATCTGCAGGCATCAGTTACTTACTCTCCGAATATACCGTAGGTAGCGTGTATACCAATAAAAACCTCTGAACTCTGTCTTGCTTGTCTTGCCAGGAGAAATACCCAGATGTGGTTCAACTTCCTGAAGGCTGCAGATCTGAGATCATGGTTATCCAGAGTCCACAACTTCCTGGGTAAGCTTTTATACCATTGGGAATTCGTAATATGAAGTGTTTATCCAATAGTATCCACATTCAACTTATATTATAGAGCTCAAATAATAACCTCCAGAGTGCCACAGTGTTCTGTTGCTTAAGAAAGATGCCTAGAAAGGGAGTTTGCATCTCTGAGGTAAACTCTGTCCCATTCCGAATGCAACATAATTACAGAGATCCTTTCAGGTTTCTTATTTTGGGCAAATTTGAAGGAGACGTATGTAGCTTCATCCAGTAAAGAGTCACGAATGCCTTTCCAGTTAAAGGATAAAGATATTTGTTTTAGGATAAAATGTCTTAACCAATCAATGTCAGGCCAGTGTGTAGTAACATTTTAGACAGTATAGACATTTGGCTTGATCATGCTTTTGTGTCCTCATGGAAACATAAAAACAGAACAAATCTTTTTTTTTTCAATTCAGGTGTTCAATGAGCATTTTCTGGAACATGACCGTCAGTAAAGAAGGAACAGTCAAGCCAAAGATTGACCTATTGATGAAAATACCTGAGCAAGGTAAGGATACTGTACCGGTAATCGAGACATAAAACATTTGACAGTTTAATCAGGCTGAGAAGAACGGATAAATGTGTCCATCTAACTGTGATGCCGTGGTAGCTTAGCACTTTAAATACCAGTACCAACACAAGTACTTTTCCACACTGACAACAACAGGGTATTGGAACTGGTGTTGATTCAGTGAATAATTAATACTTTTTAAGGTCTCCATTTTCACAAGTTACAACAAAAGTCAATTGTTTTCTACAAAAAAGTGTTTAAAAAAAAATGGCCATGAAATATTTAACAAGTACTTTTAGCCTTGAAAACACAGTTCAGGAGTGGACAAATGATGGCGTTAGCTAGTCCACCAAGCAAGTGAAGGCTTCAGTGTGCAGCCCAGTTTACACACAAAGCCTAAAATACTATGTATTTTATGGTGACATTAATACAGATACAAAAAAAACGTCAGTTCCCGTGTATCAAACAACACAGCTGGAGGAGTTAATCTTTGCCAATAAAAGGTCTGTGTTTGCTCAACGTGGTTACTCCCTTGACAAAGGGCCGGGCCATGAACTGTGACGTTTACTCTCTATATCACACATACAAGATGTTTTTCCAGTCATCTTTATTGTTTCCTCATCATGTTTAACTAAAAAGTGACAGCATGTTGAGCTAATGCAAGAGTTTTATTTCACTCAGCTGTAGTGGTGTAGCTGTAGCAGGTGGAGGGAAGAGGTTCAGAGGAATATAGGGCATACTGAGGTTACTGCATAGAAGTCAGTTCTAAAACTATGAAGAATAATTTGTTTACCAAATAAAATATTTATTTTAAATAATAGAAGAAGGAAAAAATGTTATGAACTTCTAGCTATGCATCTATGGATAAATAAAAAGCCCAGACATATGATCTGTTGTCCCATGTACCCTGGATATCCAGGTTAATTTATTTTAAAGGTCACAAACCAGTGATTTTGTGGTATACTTTCTCTACATTTAGAACCAACATCTCAACTCTCAACTGCTTGATGATCAGCAATGTGCAAAAGTCCTGCCTGTACCTGAGCAGTTTCAGAGGAATGTTTTTTTGTTTAAGTCATACAGTGACCCATGAACCATTCAAGCATAAAACCATCTATCTTAAGGCACGAACCAGTGAGAAACCGGAGCAGATGATGACAGATGATCAGGCTGGTGATTAGTATATTCGTGATGCTGAGTGGTTGGAACAGACAAGAGGGGAAATGAGGTTGCTGCTGAGGATGTTACATAAACAATTTTTAAATAGGATCTTAGGCACTTTGCAGCCTGTCGCAGTAAAACATTTGTTGCAATGTATTTAATTTAATCAACATCATGAAAAAATGAGTGCTAAGGCTAACCCTGATCTCTGCCCCTACCAAAAACATGAGGTAATGAATACATAAAACCTGGCTTTTAACATTTTTTTTTTATTAAAGTTATTGTGTAACTTTAGATTTTGCAGTACTGAAACACAACATGAAAGAATATTGCATTAGGTATTAAAAAGAAAAAAAAAACTAGCAATGTAAAAATGCTCAATGTTAAAACCTGCTGTCTTTATTTACAGCTCAAAAACTGGATACAGAAAACGTGTTGGACTCGGCCCCAGGCAGCTTCCGGAGTCTTCTGACGGCATTCGGAGTGGAAGCCACGATCGAAAGTTTAATACAGTCTGTATGTTTTTGAACAATCAGGCAACAAACCAAACACATATGTTCTTTATCATTTTATTCAGTATAAACACCATTGTATCTTCACCCATTTAGAAAGTATTAATGCAATCTGTACACATTCTGTCACCACATGTACACGTGTGCACATAGCGCATGTAAATATACATCATTAGACAATAGCTAGAAAAATAAATAATTTAAATAGAAAAATGTGACCGCAAAATCCACTTTGTCTTTTGAAATAGTGAACAGTTTAGTCCTTATGTAATCTGCATCACAGTGAGTGTGATTTCTTGAGAGGATCAATAGTAACCTGGGTTTCAATTTAGCAAGTACACATCCTTTAGTTCCTTTGTAGTGAGTCAGTCACTGTTTTGCTCCCTGCAAGTTAACCAGAACAAAAACTTCAAGTTTGGCCTTAACTTTACACTCTTCAGCTTTCAGACACTGCTAGTCAAATGTTTTCACCTTCTGTTTAATCAAACTATTGATTAATTTAAAATACTGAAAAAAAAAATCAACTGTCAAGAAAATTGATTTAACAAGTACAAGTGAATTAACTGTTAAAGTGTAAAAAAAAAAAATCATCTGTAGGCATTGATGTCTTGTCAACTGAACTTTATATAGAGCTTTGCTGCATTGCCAATTGATGTTTCACGTGATTTTGTCTTAATTAAAAGAAACTGACGAACAACTCCTTAACTTACTGTCTCTGTAGCACTAATAGTGATGAAGGTTGTTTGATTACAGTTTAATGTGTTTGACTGGCAGTGTAGACCAAATATTTTGCTCTGCAACAACACAAACTACGAATCTCACGCCCAGATACATCTGTATCTCTTGCAAAAAGAGTAAAGTAACATTGACATCTGATTTTACGGTAAACTCCAAAAAAAAAATTCTATAAATTTTTTTTTTTTTACTACTTCACATGTAATGACTACCAAACTAAAATCTGCAGCACAAAGTACAAACATTTACAGAGGTACATTAGGAGCAACAGTAAGAGTTTGGCCAATATTACAGGCTGTTCATGTTTAAATACATGAAAATCCTCTGAACTGTTGATTAAGGCCTCGAGAACCGACATGCGCAAACGCAGTTACAAAATCAAGTCAAGTCACTGAATTGTTCAGTTTTTAACTAAGGAAGAGAAACAGACTTTAGTGGTTTAAAACAACAGACACAGCAATCGCTAGACCACATATAAGTGGGAAGGTAATTATTTTTAATAATAATACTACTAATGATAATATTAACAGCAGCAGCAGCAGCACTGGCCCAAGCAGTAATGCGTTTGATGTAATTTATCAGCTGATACGACTCTCGGCTACCACCACAAATGCAGAACTGTCCTTCAGTGTGATAAATAGTGTCACTTTAAAGTGGTCACAAGCAAGTAGTCGTTTACATGTATATCTATAAAAGATTTGGCTGTAGACAACACTGTGCTTTCTGCTGTAATTAAATGGGCTAAACGTATAGGCTGAACCACAGGCAACTCGTTACTCAGAGTACTTTATGATAAGGACAAGCTATTAAAAATTTTACAAACTGCTTTAGGTTACACATAAGTTATGGAAAGTGCCAGCATGGTTCACTATACTCTTATGTGCAACATGTGTTTGAATGCCTTTGATCTACAAGTAAAACCTACATTAACCACCGCTTAGTTTGGTTTAGGGCCGAACAAGAGCCCAGCTCAATTCAGCGTTCTCCAAAAAGGCATTTCTCCAGCACTTACAAGATTAAGGACTTGGTTTTGTATGGGTTTTTGTTTGTTATTTGGACCTGGTTCATATCCACTGTACCTGTAGCATACAAGATTACCAGTGGTAACTGCACATGTGCTACACTTAAGGTGGATAGAGATTAGGTCAAAATCAGAAGGGGAAAAAAATTAAACCAACAAAAAAAACTTTGTTCATTAAAAAAAAATAGACTAGGAACAATTTAAGCAGCAAACATGCAGTGGTTAAACACCGTCATCAGCATGTAATGCAAAAAAAAATTATAATTATAATCAAAAGCCACATGAAATGTGATTGAGAAGCTTGATTACCCAACATAAATAAGAGATTATGGTACAGTACTTATTGAACGTACAAAAAGTGATGGCACTGACTGCTAAATGCATCAACATTCAGCGTTCTCACCATATTATAAATCCTGTTAATGTCAGTGGTCAAAGACCTACACATTATGGAGTAGTAGTCTTGTTTTATGTCAAGTATCCATCTTTTTTTTAATCAACTATCACCTTAGTCTCTACATTGAGACACTGTCACTCCATGCAAGAGAAGAAAGCCACTTTTGGCACTAGAACACTGTTGTGGGTCACATGACCACCCACTACGCCCTTTCTCTCTCTCCTCTCTCTCTCTGTCTGTCTGTGTCTCTTTCCATCCTTGTAAAAGGTCAGACTCTTTTACATTCCCCCCCACCCAAAAAATTGGCACACATGTTAAAGAGTGAAAGGTGAACAAATAAAAGCTGTGATCAATACACACAGCTGGTGCATTCCATGTTCAGGTTTTGCCTTTTGTCACAGGTCACATGAGAAGCAGAGTGTGGAGCAGGGACGAAAGGAAAGCGAGGTTCATACAGGATGGAAGAGCAGCGTGCAGTCCTGCCGCTCAGTGTAAAGGCTGGAGGGAGGCAGCTCTTGTGTGGCATTTGTGCTCTTTAGGTAATAGTTGACTATTTTGGAGTCAAGTTTGTACTGGTGCGGGATGCTCTCGTACGGTTTGGGGTCCAAATCCAGGATGGAGACGGAGAACGCAAAACGAGATTTTGTAGGCTGGATTTCTAAATGTGGCTGCAGCCTGGGAGGGCAAAGAAATAAAAAATAATTGAGTTTAGTTACAGGTAGAGAAACAAGCCACACACACCTTCACATGTTCCATTAACTGTCCAAGTCTATAACTCTAAATCTGGAGAAATATAGACATTTTATATAAATGGTATTCATGTACCAGTTGTCTCCCATTCAGTACCAATCACTCCCTTACTGAGTCACTCGCTCCACTTTAGCAAACTGTACATTCTCTTATGAGCTGGAGGTCTTAATTAGTTCGCTTCTGTCTGAGTCATTGTTGAATGAGAGGAAAGAAGCATGAAACCGCATCAGCAGAGTCTGATAATCGCACGTCTGTGCAAACACACACACACACTACTGAGTAAAACAGCTAACACACCAAATGCATCAGGGTTTACTCAGTCAGAGTAACCTGATGATGGGAAAAGAAAATGGTCTATAAGGCTTAAATTTATCATGAGTATAAATGCATTTCTGTTCAAAAAGACAAAGTGGTCACTCGTTTAGAGAACAGCTTACTTTATTCTCATTCAGAACATTCAGTTCTCTAAACATTACAGCTTAGACCTGTTCACTATTGCAAGCCCTACAATGCTGCCGAGTGTCTGTTGTACACAGATGACTGCAGCGCAGCCTAGTGGCTCCTGACTTGTTAAACAAAGCTGCTTGTTTTCACCCCATTTGCCTACAGTTTAATGCAGTATTGATCACACAAACACCAATATTTATACTTGTTTCCATAATAATTCAAGCACAATATTACACTTTGTGTCCCTGTTAGTTTTATCATTTGTATTTACTTTTACAGAATTTGACGGACGCGGTATCCAGAGAGACTTACATTTTTATCTCATTATACGTCTAAGCAGTAGAAGCAGGAGTTTGAACCTGGGACCTTCCGATCATTAGCCCAATACCTTAACCACTGAGCTATACCCCTACCCCGTATTTTAAAAAAGCCTTCGTTAGGCTGGTGCATTCCTATTTCAGATTTTGTTAATGACCCTACACACAAATTGGCGTCATCAGCTCTAAGGCCTTGGGAAATCAGTCACTAAGCAACAACCAAACAGCAGAACGGTGCATTCTGATGAAGAAATGTATTACTCTTATTGGTAACATCAGGAGCAGATGAGAAATTTCTGGTAAACTGCTCAAAGCATAAAATTAGTTTGCATAGTTTTCCTGCAGCTGAGCGACCGATTATGGCAGAGGGAAACAGCTAGTCATAGTGATTGACCGGAAAACTGATAGTGCTGTTTTCCACCAACTGTAGATTACAATTGTGTGCCAGTCTGCAAAAACCTACAGTGCACGTGTCACCCTTGAATGATTCAGATCAAACTAATTTTAATATTACAGTAAATACAAATTGCAGTTTTTAAATGATTTCCTATTTAGGAAAAAAAGGCTGTCCAAACCTACATGGCCCTATGTGAAAGTTTTTTTTCTTCCTCCCTTAATACATGAAATCATCATTTAAAAACTTCATTTTGACAGCCCCGAGTGGTGCAGTGGAAAAGCGCTCGCCCTATCATCCCGAGATCGCTGGTTCGACCCCCAGGTGATGCTGTTAACCTCTCACACCCAGAGGCCTAGACACAGCCGATTGGCCGAGCTCTCTCAGGGGGGAGGGATGAGAGGTACTCAGTGCTCCCACATTAATGACGGCTCTACAAGCCAATCAGGGGCGTCTGTGAGCTCGCGCAGGCGGAGGGAGCGGATAGCGTTGTTCCTCCGAGTGTGTTACGCCACCCCCCAACGGTGCGTGAGCGAGCAGTTCGAAAAAAAATGTTTGGTGACGCCATGTGGATCGGAGGAAACACGACGGGGTGGAATTGGATACTACTAAATTAGGGGAGAAAATCTGAAAAATTCGGAAAAAGGGGGATAAATTTTTTTTTTTTTAAACTGCATTTTGTGTTTACTTTGTGTTTATCTTTGTATAATATTAAAATCTGTTTGATCTTAATCATTTAAGTATGACAAATACAGTGAAACCTTGGATTGCGAGTAACATGGTCTGCGAGCGTTTTGCAAGATGAGCAAAATCTTTAACAAGTTAAAATTTATTTAAACGGGTGATGTCTTGATATTGATAGTACCCATGCGCTTTGTCTGCCGAGTGTCACGTGATCACAACGTCACTCTTTTGCGCTGTGGGATTGTGGGTAATCATCTCCTATGCTCAGTCTCAGTGCATGTGCATCACTCATATAGTCAACATACTGTTTACTATAACATTGTGACCATGCGTAATGCTTTTTTGTCATCCAAGTGTAGTGACTGTTCTTTAGTAACTGTACTGCAACAACGGCCTCCGTGAAGAAAAAGTTTTAAATAGGCTTAAGCAGTGCGGCAAATTAATCTGTTTAGAGGAATGATTCCGTTCTGCTTTCGATTTTTTTCAAAAGGCAAATGCGGATTAATTTGTTTTATTTTTACTTTACATTTTGTATTAATTATTTTTATATGAATATTTTTGGGTTGTGGAATGAATCATTGGAGTCTCCATTATTTCTTATGAGGGAAATCTACTCATATATGAGTGACAGTGATATATGAGTATTTTGATATACTTATGGAACAAATTATGAAAAATTCTTTTTTTTTTTTTTTTTAATCAGGAAAAGGCAAATACTTTTTCATGGCACTGTATCAAACATCATGCCTCAACTCTAGGAAACAGTATGAAGAAAGACATGTTCATCTGGATGGAGATTAAGTGATAAGACCACTATGAGGAGAAATCTTTACAGAGTGCACACATTGTGTACGATACTCACTTTTCATCTTCTCCACAAGGTGCGAATGTGATCATGATGGAGCAGTCCTTTGCTGTCATTGCTACTCTGTACTGAAGAACCTACAGCATATTGTTTTAGAAGGTGAAGTCAGAACACAATGTTATTAACTACCTCCAAACACTTGAAAATAGCAAGTATGGTTTTGCGGCTTTACCTTTCCGACTGCATATTCGATAGAGCCATCGTCTTCGGGAGGACACGATTTCACCTTTTCCAGGAAATTCACATCGTAAGGACCGTCTATCTGTAATCTGTTCCTAAACCCCACAGAACATCAATATACTGGTGTATTAGATTGTTTACTGAGAATATTAAAGATTTTTTTTTTTTTTATATGGAATGAAAAACAAAATCACTCTGCATACTGCCACCACCCAATAATCACAACTGCTAAACCTTATCCTGTGTGTTTATGCCACCTAGTGCTTACATAGCATCATTACAGTCCAGAAAGTGGTGACGGTTTAGAACTAACCTCTCTTTAGGGAACTCCTCCAGGTACTGCTCAACCCTCTTGTACAGCGGGTGGAGACCTTCAATGTCGAGGTTGTCCATCATCTGAGCTTGAAGGATTTTGGCGAGGACACAGTCTTTGGGAAGCCCAGGACTGCCTGTGGAAATAAGCCAAAAAGATGAACTAGATCCTCATGCTCATAGAAGCAAAGCTTGTAACCTCATCAGAGTGGAATCGTAACATTAACTTCCTGCTAAAATATTACATTTTCATTGACTAAAACGCCTCCAACTTTTAATCGACTAAACAAAAATAGGATAAGATTGACTAAATATGATAAAAACTAACAGGGACATTTATTCCGGGACTAAGACTAAAATTTTTAATATCTGACAAATGAACACCAAGTTCAATGTACAGTACAGTGCAAAAGTCGTGAGCCACACTTTATTTCTTCATGTTCAAATAAATTATGTTAATTAAGGAAATGTTTTTCCTGTGCCTGATGATAAAAAAAAAATTTATGCAACACCCTCAGCAGCGACCACGATAGATTGCGTTTCCAAAGCCGACCAAAAATGGCAGACTTTACCACAACATACTGCTGTGCGCATGTTTTCATTGTAAAGATGGTAGACAAGAAAACTTGATACTACTTTGTTTTTATTTTGCTCCTCTGCTCCTCCCAGAATATTTACAATCAGTGGGACATAATCAGTTCTTAAACTGTGCATTCCGATTGCAGGCTCCGGGTGTTATTTTTAATTAATTTCTTTTTATCGATACACTTTAATTAACCTGAGGTTTTTCTCACATGCAACTTTGTGTTGCACGCTTAAGTGCGTGTTCCCCAAAGAATTATATATTTCTATAATTATATAAGAAAATAGTTTATCGTCAAGTACTTGAAGGCATTGAAGCCTTGTCTAAAATAAAAATTGTAAATTAGTAATAAGAATGAAAAATACAAGTAAATATAAAATTAATACGAACGTTTTCTTTACCTTTCCACCACAAGATTTCAACTATGAAAAGCCTGGGCAATGCCCCGTATTCCGGCTAGTGTTTAATAAATAGTACTCAAAGTAAATCTAGAATCGTATCACACCTATATGTGTTTCTTCCATAAACTTTAAACGGCACAGTTGTACAGGGTGTGTCTGTATGCTTAATATTACAATTTCCCTTCACTGGAACTAAGACACCCAAACCTGTTACAGTACAACACTTCTTCACACAAAAAGGATAGTCTATGAAGGTGTGGCGTGTGAAGATTAAAGTGTACAGTATGCATATGTATGTGATGTTTAGGTGTCCAAACTTTTGGCCAAACATAGTTTTAGTTGTCTTCAGAGTATGACTATGACCGACTATAACTATGTTTTAGGCAAAAAAAAATATTTGTGTAATTGTTAAAATTCACCATTTGACAGACAGCTGAAATAAAATGGTGTTAAAAATTTCATCAGCGTGGTTTGGTTGAGGTACAGAAAGGCTGAGTGAGCAGTAAAGGCTTCAGTTTAGTATTTGTGATTTTAACTCTTTTTACCTCACTTTTACCTTAAAATAGTTTTAAGGTAAAAGTGTTTAAGGTAACAGTTACTTGATAAAAGTATAAAAGGCGAGTAAAGTGTATAAGTTCATAACTTTCTTAACCAAAATTTAAAAAAATGTGTGATACTTTCTTTGAATGTAGATGTTCAAAATTCACCACAGATGATATACAGCCATGTGTCAGAAACAACCCTTACCACTGCGTAGCAGATCTCTGTGCAGTGGACTGGCTTCACAGAGCACTCTGCTCTCAGCGAGCTGCATCTTCCTCTGTTCTCCGGAGCGATTTGAGTCTCCGGTGCTCAGCAGAGCGCCACAGATCACCTGAATGAACTCGCTGAGGACGGTTCTGCTGGATTGGTGACCATTGTTGTGGTGGAAGTACGGCCACAGGTGCTGGACAAGCTCATTTAAGTCTGGTTGTTGCTTGGCGTCATCTTTGCAGCTGTATATCAGTTCTCCACCCTGGGAGGGAAAAAAAAAAAAAAAAAAAAAGGTTTTAGATGCATAAAGAAGTACAAGAGAGTTAGGTTACATCACAGCAAATGGGTTTGACTTGGGCAGTATTTCTTTTTTTAAATAATGCATTTTAATTTATTTAAAAGATTTAGTATTGAAAAGCATTTGAGTATTATTAAACCTTAAAGTCAGACTTTACATTCGTCCAACATGGACTAAGTCAATGGTTCAAGGCTGCCATTGTGGGCCCTTAAGCAAATTTCTAATAAGCATTTTCTTTGTAGATCTCTGTACACACCTACAAACTTGTCCGTACCTCCCAAATACACCATATCACAACTTAACTCAGAGCTGCATCATTTTACACATGACAATACGTCCAATATGTTTGTATTAATCAAAGTAAGCTTTTCCATTAGCAGCAGGGGCCGAGAGGTGTCCATACAGGTGAATCTCTGCATGGCGTATCTTTTCATGGTGTTTTATAGAAAGCAACATTGAATTATTCCATTTTGAAATGTGAACAGCACAAGTGTGACCCTTTTAGCCTTTTAGGGGGTACTGCTCATTTGAATTTTAATACGAGTTACTCAACTGATCATTTACAGGTCAACAGATTCCAGTCAACAAATCAGTTCCTGAAGCCAGAATTAGACTGATCACCCAACAACCAGGTCTTCTGGATGCAAATGCTTCCAACACCAGCGTCACGAACAAGAAGTAGCATGGATTGTAACATGTCTCAAAACTGAATCCTAAAATGACCCTCAACTTCTGCTGTTTTCGAACAATTTACACTAGGCTGTTGTTGAAGTATCCTCTGGATAACACATTACACAGAGCCTCATGATCTCCTGAGAAATGTCAAACGAGCAGTAAGATAGTTAAGCTTGTCAGTTTTTTTCAAGCTTGTCAGTTTTCGATCATTCGGGTCATGTCGAATCTGTACCAGTATAACAACTCTGGGACCGGATAATGGTTTGACCCATACAGGCTAATGAACCCTGTGGGAAAATCCCTGCTAAACAAAGTGTGCAACTCTGCCCTGTCACCAGAGTTTTCCTTACCAGTGTAAATTACAACAGGCCTCATAGTTTAACATCATCACCCGGCTTCTAAAATGAGAAAGTTGACAAAATGCCACTTTTCATTTGCTTCAGTGAGCTGTCCGACACCACTATAGTGCTTGTAGGGGCAGATACAATCAGATCAAATTCCACCTGTTAATTTCTGCACCATTTAATGCAACGTTTCACAAAAATGTGTAGTAATTGACCAGGAAGCATCAGGGAGCAACCCATACGATATCATAATACCTACCGTAGGTGCCGATTCAATGTGCATCATGTACATCTATTTTTTAGATTTTGTTACAATTCTAAACAAACTAAGCAAATAATTCACCCCTACCAGACATGATGTTGTGCTACCTGACAATGTGTGAATAGTTTAGAGCATGCCATCTGCAGTGTGATAGAGGAAACACTTTACCACTGAAAATTATTTTGAATTTAGATATTTTTGTTTTTGAGGTAGTAAAGTGCTCGCCCCATCATCTGGAGATCGCTAGTTCTATTCCCGGGTGATGCTGTAGCCTTCTGCAGCAGGTGGGGCCTGGAGAAAGCTGATTAGCCGAGCACTCTCACCGGGTTGGGATGGAAGTTACTTACCGCGCTCTCTCATCAAAAAAAAAAAAAAAAATTAGTTTTGGAGTAAGTGTGTCAACACATGAATTGCCACACAAAAGAATAATGAGGTATAACTAAACTTGTAATTTTTCCTCCATCTCTCATTAAATACCATACTTGCATACAGGTAACCAACAGCATAACAACTTTGCATCGCTGGGTTTAACCAGTTCTGAATTAAAAATGAGCAGCCATATTCTGCAAACACTTAACAATAGAGTCCTATTGGGAAAAGAGGGGGGAAAAATGCCTTATCACAAAAACTCTTTTGTGTATCAGTGGGTGCGAAATATATTTTCCCCAGTCATGCACCAAGCAACAGGGCACTACTGACTATCCTGTATAATGTCCTATTCTTTTTTTCTGCTTGCTCATAAGACAGAGGCACGTGAATTCACAGGTCAAAGGCAGTGAGAAGTCCATCACCACCCCTGCCAGGAACTTTTTGTGTTTGCTCCAACTGCTGCATCAACTGAAAAAGCAGAAAAGTGCCTCTCATATTAGCACGGTGCTAGTCAAACAGTACATAAATTCTATGTGGCTCAACCATATAACCATCAGGTAAGGTAGTAAAATAGGAGGCGTTCTTAGAAAAATTATGAGGAACAGTGTTGATAAGCATACAGTAGATACTTAACAAATCCATGGCTTATTATGTAACTAGCAAAATACTACTTAAAGAAACCTCTGGAGACTTTGCAAAAATGTCTGGTAGCAAAACTGTTCTAATTACTGTAGGGAATTGTTTGTAGTCCAAAATGGAGTAATCGTGACATCTGATTAAAGAACTTTTTGATCTGGTCAAAGAAGGGTAGCCAAATTCAGCCGGGATTGTGTACAGGTCACCTGGTAATTAACACATCAACATATTTTGTGCATTTTTTGCTATATGACTCCACACTGTCCAGTTGTAAAAACAAAACACCTTTCTTTGCCATCTTTTTGAATCAGCTAGATATGAACATTCACATATTGTAGGTCACAATGGGAGGAATTCATGCATTACTACACTTTTAAAACTAGGCAAAAGGTCACATTTTAAATCACAAGATATGCTCTCCACCCACCACCTAAGACAGGGAAATCCCACTGTGACAGAAGACTAGCGCCAGCGTCTGGAAGTGTACTAGTGTGATAATGCCTGGGTGGACATTCCAGAATGATGATGATGTAATCGATAACTGGTGTCTCAGTCTTTCTTATGTAACACAGATTATTTCCATGGGTTTATAGGCTCAGACTTTCACTCCGAAGCATTGTAATATGATGAATTATGATGATTTATAAACCCCCACAAGCTATTTTACTTACCTTGAAAATTTTCAAATTATTTTGTGGTTCTTCCAAAAGGTTCTTGATTGCAATATACATTCGCTGTTTGCTCCTACAAAAAAAAAAAAAAAGAAATGCAAATTAGTGCATGCAGCTTCTCGTCTTTAAGACGTATACCATACTTTGTGCAACAGAATGCACTACAAAGTTATATTTGTGCGTCATGCTTCAGTGAAAGCCACAGATGGGCATCCGTATTTGTAATTCATCTTCATTTGTGAGTCATGAGGTAAATTATTAACCCAAAAGGCACACATTACAAAAGGTCTGCTGTGGAAGAGTGATATGATTCTTATGTGGCTGGATAACAGAAGCCTGACCAAAGTTCATTCATTAACTTTGAGTTAGTGATGGATCACTAAATGAAATCCTATATTAACAGTATATTTAAAATGGGTGAAGATGATGGGATTAAAATGCTGATTGCAATTTTCTCAACAACAAAAAAACCAAACACTTAAACACCACTTTTCTATTAATGCAGTAAAATTAGCTGTTCATTTGTATACAGTAAGTACGCTTTAGGATCAACTAGGCCCTAATAACTATTGATTACTGTAAAAATATAATAATAAAAAAACGAATAAATAAAATCCTCTATGGAATCAATAAGCAGCCAAATTACATATTACACACTTTTTAATAATGTGCCTATGGTCAAGTAGTTGGGTATTTATCGGTTGATTGATTAGTTAACAAGCCGTCATGACTTTAGCTCCTTTATATCAGGATACTTGGCAGGGCCGACTGCTACTCAGTGCCCTAGAGCTTCCTGAGCCACCAAACAGTCTGACATCATTATTCCTTTTGCAGGACTTCTAAAGACTTCCTCTTCAGGCATTATAGGAGCCCACACACAATTTAGGACCGAAATGATCTTTTTGTTACCACCAAGAGCCCTCTAACCTCTGCAGGTTCAAAGCCTTCGACTGTTACTGTATATGCATGTTTTTACAAGTCTATCTAGATAAGACTGTTTGCTAATTAACTAAATATAAACGTCATTATTTCATTCCATCCAGCTTGTCTAGTGTTTAGCATGTGTGTTACTTTTCTCAACTTCGATACAGACCTAACTTGTAGGAGTACATTATATATCATCCTTTCCTGGTACAGTGTGTGTGTGAATCATCCTTTCAGAGTAATATAAGAAGGCTAGAAATCCATGAAGCATAGCGAGGGGGTCTAATTTTTGTTAGTGATGTTAATCACAACAACATTATCTAATTTTTATGCTTTTAAATAATGCTAGCTTGAATCTGACTATTTTTAGTGTTTTCCACTGAAATATACTTGCAGTGTTAGCCAGCGGAACGGGCCAGCATTACCTGCCGCCAGCACAAAAGTGGTCAACTATATACAACAAACAAATACCCATGACTTTAATATGATATTTGATTTTTCTATCAATTTATTTTTCAGAGATCCAGTCTACTAAGAGTCCCCTCTATCTACCCATATGTGAAGAGGCTGGGGTCAGGGGTAGCTCAGTGGTTAAGGCAATGAACTACAGTTCTGAAAGTCCCAGGTTCAAATCCCACGACCACCAAGTTGCCACTGTTGGGCCCTTAATGCCCTTAACCTCACGCTCAGATGTTTAGGAGATAAAAATGTAAGTCATTCTGGATAAAGGCAACCCCTAAATGTAAGATTTTCTTAATAGTAAAACTATTAAGAACTAAACACTCTGTGGCACTAACACCAGCACATAGCCCTTTAAACCCAGAGAATTTTTATCCCTTTTATTTTTTTGCATTATGTTTTAATAAATGATATATAGAGATGCAAAGTGAAACGGTGTTCCTCTGCAGAGCAAGTCCGATTGTTAGTATGCTCTTCTTATTCTTTTTATGGCAGCTGGAATCTGCTGCATTAACTGCCTCCCAGTACACCGTTTTCAAGGTAGCAGAAGAAACAGGTACAGGAGCACTAGCGCAATTGGGAACTGTCCGCTACTAGTTAATTGATTGTGGGTGGCATTGTTCTCCTGGAAGGACGGGCAAATATTCTTAGGCAGCCATTAATATACTTCGACAGTCCGCCAAAGTACAAAATGTGTAGGAAACACTGATTTTAAATAAAGTGGGAAAAAATGGGGGGGGGGGTACTATGGTATGCTTAATCAAATGAATGTCTCTAACCTTCACTGTCCATTTCTGACCACAGTAGCACTCATGGCTCGAGTTGTTTTTTTGTTTGTTTGTTTTTTGGTGGATCAACAGAGTGGGTACAAAAGGCTTATTAATGACTCAAATTTTATTTGAAGCAACCTTTGCAGCTTCAGTGCCCTAGAGCTTCCTGAGCCACCAAACAGCCTGACATCCTTATTCCTTCAGCAGGACTCCTAAAGACTTCCTCTTCAGGCATTATTAAGGGACCACACACACAATATAGGACTAAAATGATCTTTTTGTTACCACCAAGAACATTGATCTAGCCCTTCAACTGTTATATGCATGTTTTTACAAGTCTCTATGGATAAGACTGTTTGCTAAATGACTAAATGTAAACACTGATTTTAATAAAAGAAGGGGTGGAAAGAGAAATTGGGGGGGGGGGACTCACTATGGTATGCTTAATCAAATTTGTACTGAAGGAGTCAATGAATGTCTCTAACCTTCACTGTCTGTTTCTGACCACAGTAGAACTCATGGCATGAGTTTTTTTTTTTTTTTTTGCAAGGCTTTTTTTTTTTGCATTGCAAGTCTACAATGTTCATTATGATTTCCAAAACCACTCACCCTGAGAAGAGATCCAAGGGGCAATATCTGCTTAACCTGTTCCACTTCCCATTGGCTACCTATACATGGGAAAACAAAACAAGACACAGACAGATTTGCATCACATTTGCAGTTAAGCGCAATATACACTTGCATAACAAAACATTACTTTATTTAATGATGATAGCAGGCAGTTTTAATCACAATAACAAGACAATGTGTTTAGTGACGGTACAATCACATTCAATTACAATGTCCATCAGTGAATGGACCGCTTCAAGGTGACCGTTCCCAGCTGCCTGCTAATACAGAACAGAAAGCAGAAGCATGGCAACTTGTTCCTGTTAGCATGTAGCACAGTTGCCTTATACTTTTCCTCACCTTAAAATGCTGATGCATACAAAATCGGCACACTTTACGCTTGCATTCCTTGGTAACGTGTCTTGAAAAGGGTAGAAATCCACATTTTGGCTGGGGGAAAATAAATAAATAAAAGTTACATTCATAGCTCCTACCGAAAAACACCCACAAAATTCAATTAAGCAACTAGACCTTTAGTTCTTCAACTTTCTTTAGCTACACTTCAGAAAATGCATCAACTCTATCCACTTTCCACTACTACAAACTGTCCATGATGAGAGCCGAGGCTTATGGCATTTAACAGCATATGTCAGCTGCCTACAGAGTGTCATGGCAATGCTCTTGAAGTGTCTTATGGTTTATACCTTAATTTCTACACACAAAGGAGGTCGGAGATCTCCAAAGTGGCATGGTGAGAGGTGGGTGAGGTTGGGAAGGCACAGGCCACATCCACTGAAAGTGTCCATCACTTTATCGCACCGCAATTCTGCATGACAATGGGGAAAAAGTAGAAGTTCCTCAGTGCGGAACAGGAACTGGATTAACCCACAGAGAAGTAAAACTACATTTAAACACTGTTAAAGGTTTCCCAGAAGGCAGATGGTCACAGGAACAGCTGGAGTTCATCAGTAGGACATGGAAAAATTTAAAAAATTAGCCAGGGGAGTTCTGTAAACATTTGATTATTTGTTGGATGCCGCAGAAAACCAGTCATTCTGACTAGCAAAGTTGACGCAATCAAATATCCAAATACTAAACAGTTATAGTGCTCAAACTTCTTCTGATTATCATTGTTTAGAGCCTCATGTAATTTGCAGAACTATTACATCTGGCTCATGTGAAGCCAATTCTGTGCATGTTTATATGGTGTGTACTGCTGCATGACCAGCATTGTCCAGGATGTTTATTGTAATGTGCAGCACTGCACTTCTTGCTTAGCTGGAAGTAGATCCACATCCTGATCATATCTTTGATTAAATTTACTGCCTGGCCCAAAAAAAAACTCACTATTCCAAAAATGTCAAGTTATTGCACTGCCGCAAGCAAGAAAAAAAAAGATTTGACATTACTGGAACTGGATTAAGATTATGAAAATGGCAGGATAGTTCTGAACTGTCAACTATGTGAAAGAAATGTGGTCAAAGAAAGATCACTTAAACACTTGAAGTTGCAAGGTTTAAAAAAAATTTTTTTTTTTTTAAATCACTATACTTAATAGTGAAATTAAGAGCATTTGCACACGCACGCACAATGTGATGAGAACTCTCAGGATTAGGAGTAAACAGCTGTGTGACCATAAGAAAATCATCAAAAGACTTAAATTTGCTAGGAAGATTAGAATTGGAGCAATAAAAATTGTGGTCTGATGAAGTTAAACTGACCCTAATTCCAGGGTGATTGGTGCATCAGGGTAATAAAGTAAGTGCATGAAGTAATGCACCCATCATGCTTAGTGGCCAATGTACAAGCCACTGGAGGCAGTGTTATGATCTGGTGCTGCTTCAGTTGGTCAGGTCTAGGGTCAGCAATGTTATGTGGAAATAAAATGAAGTCAGCTGACAACCTGAATGTACTGAATGACCATGGTATCACATCAATTGATTTTTTTCCTTTCTTTATGGAACATGCATATTCTAGGATTCAAATTGTGAAAGTGCGCTTCTGGGAGAATAAAGAGTCATTGTCATATATGAACTGGCCACTACATTGTGTCCGCTGTAATTAAAGCTATAGTAAATTAAATCTTAGAATGTGTGTGTTACCTTTATTGGTGTTTTTTTTACTCTTTTTCTTTAGTTATGCATACAGTGTTTTGTGTGTTTCACTGAGGTGCTAAAAGGACAATATTTTGTTCTAATGTATATGGGATGGCATCAAATTTACTCAGGTCAGATCTTACTTACATGCAGGCAGAAAGGTAAATATAGACACACAGTTAGAGACACACGCAGCAATCAAAAATTGTGAAAAGGTTCCATCTGCTTCACTTTCTTTACCTGGGCGTTCTTGCTGGATCTTTAAAGACAGCTGCCGTACAAAGTCCAATGGGAGTTTAACAACTTCCTGTCAACATTTAAAACAATATGTTTCAAAACACTCATGGTTACACCCTGCGATCAAGCAAAGCAATCACAATTATTTGTTTAATCTTTCTTTTTAAAAAAAAACTTTAATCAACTTACTCCACTGTGCACATATTTCTCCCCCAGCATGGGCTTCATGACATTTCTGCTATAATCCACTATGTTAACTATGTGCTGGAAAGCTTGCTCTGTCGTCTGCATGGGAGAAAGAAAAGATAAACCATTTCATGCATCTTGAAACACATGAGCTCCTTCACATGACTAACATCCAGTCTGACAGCCATATGTTTAAGGGAAGGGCAGAGTATGTAGGAATGAGACAATCGTGTACCTGATGCGTGTTTTCTGCATCTTCGGAAGGGTATTTTAAAAGCCGGAGGACTCTGGAGTGCTGAGAAACAAAAAGCACATGTCAGTGCTCAATTGATACAGCTCCATTAAAAGATAGCAGTTTGGTTTGATGAACTTCCTATCTGATGTGAGCTCCTTCTTCGTGTCTATCCGTGAACGGCTTTTAAGCTTTTTAATACATTTAGCCTAACTTTGAACTGAGATAAAGCAGACCATACATTATCTTAGACCAGACATTATCTTAATAACTTAAACAGCAGTATTAATTACTATGTTACAAGCAAACATGCTTTTGTCCACACAAAACACCACACCCACAGTTGTGTGCCAGAATCTGTGTGCCAGAACTAAGTTACAAACAAGTATGGTTAGTCTGGGTTTTTTTTTTTTGCCGGTTTACAGCTGGTATTTTTCAACTCCAGCAGATAGAAGATATGTCAGAAACACAGTGTCAACATGCACAATAATAATCTGATTACCTAACTTCAGGAGACTACTCTAGTACTCATGCAAATACAGCACTGACAGCTGTTAAAGCAGACTTCAATAATCTGGTATCTTTTGTCTTCACTTGTATATTAACCAAAAATAAGTAAATTAAAAAAGTAGCCCAAACGCATTGATTCATAGAGAGTTAATCCAAGAACCAGACCCAACACCACTCAACAGACATTTGGTCAACAGACATTTGGTCAACCCTGTATGAATCAGCTGTAGCAGAAGTGCACAAGCCAAGATTTCCAAATGTCAGGTAAGTTAAAGAAGAAGAGAAAAAAAACGCCTACCTCTCTACGATCTTCAGTGGCGTTCTAGATTTAATTTGGACTAAAATTGAGCTTCTTTTCTTTTTTTAGTTTGACGTATAGGCCTATTTTCACTTCTGCTAATGGTTTCCTGCATCACCCACAATGCTACCTGCTGACAGTGGCGCAGTGGGATTTAGCCCTCACTTTAATTCAACCACGATAAAAGACACAGGCGCAGCAGAGCACTAACCCTTCAGCCTGTCCGGCTCTCGCATGTTCTCACCTTTACAAACCTGATCTCAAAGCTTCAACTTTACCAACACTCCATCAGAAATGTCATAGGGAATAACACCTCATCGTTCGTCAACTACCTGAGCAGAACCTCTACAGTAACCCATGTCACCACTGACTGGAACATGGCATCCAACATTTAACATCTCCCTTACATTAGATAAACTGATACATAAATACTTCATTTATCCCGAAGGAATTTCCAGAAAGATGTCATTAATATGATATTAAACATCACTAAAAACAGTGAAAGACAAAAGAAGGGTTTTCCATTGAATGTGTTTCTAGGTGGAGTTTTCTCATAAGCGTAGGTTGGTCAAATTCCTCTCATTTTGTCATGGTTATTCACACATGTTCAGTGTCCATAAAAAACACATGAATATAAAATGTCTCTTATATAATACAAGAGATAATGTAAACTGTCGTCATTTTTACAAACAAACAAATAAATAAATAAAAACAGGGAACTAAATGTAGTCCCTCTGGGTATAAAGGCTTGGTTTCTCTGTACATGACCAAAGTTGGGCAAGAATGAGCTTTTTCTTTTAAAAAAAGAAAGAAATTAAATCGTGGCTGTCTGATATATGGTTTTATCACTAAACTGTGGAAGAAAATCAGAGCAGAATGATTTAGAGGATCTGCAAAGAGAACAGGCCAAAATGTAGGAAGGATCACTTCCTCCGTCCCCTCGGCATCAGACTAAACCTCAGTTAAACCATCTCTTATTAGAAATAAATTTACTGATCTGTTCACACTCAACAGTCGGGTCGCAGAAACTCAGCTGTTTTAGGGCTTCTCTCCACAACTAACACATCTATCACGGGGGGGGGGGGGGCATCAAGTTAACGTTTTTAAGTTTGCCTTACCCGGACATATCTCTCTTCTCTCCTAACTGAATGAATAACACAAGGACTGATGTCACAGACATGTGGCGTAAACTTGGATAACTAAGTACTTAAGATACCGGTTCGATCAATTTGAAATAATTCTAACAAACTTAAGAACATCTATTTAACAAGTTGTCTGAAGTGTAAACAGTAAGTAAAGACTGACGAAGTGAGCAGATGCTAGTCAGTGCTGTGTGTGTGTTTATGTATGTATAGAATAAGGCAACGTAGCGCGTGACACTCTAACGCTTCTTAGCAACTTAGCTAATGTTAAAAAATAAACCCAAAAACTTACGAACTTTCAAACAAAACAAAGCTTTAACGTATATAAATCTGATATCTCCGGCAGCTCTGTTTAGTTAAAACACCGGTTTGGTTAAACGCTAGCTTTGTTTTTGTTCCACTTGAAGCGTGTGAGTGCTAATTAGCCAAGGCTAGCCCTGTCTCTGCCTGTCACAATTACCTGGATGTGAGAAACAACAAGGCTCTTGTTCCCTTCGCCGTGGTATTTCCAGTCGTTTTCGTCCATTTTGTCTAGTTCCATAACACGGCGGTGAGTACGGGGTGTTTCGTGTTGTTACGCTGAAAAAAAAGAATGCAAATCTGACACTAACAGCTGACTTAGGCCAAACGCAAACTTGGAGAAGTGGAGCAACCCAGGCACCGCCGGACTCCTCTCACCCACACTGAGGAAGGAGAGAGTGCGGCCACCGCGTCATCAAGGGCACGCGCTATCTTAACTCCGATTGGCTCCTGGAATTCAGACGCGCGTTCTGATTGGTTCGTCGCTCCAGCTGAAAAAAAAAGAGGCCAGGTCGGGGAGAACAATCAATCCGAACGCGCGTCTAAAAAGAGGCGTGGACAACCAATCACAACGCCCGACTGAATTTTTCAGTTGATTTTTGTGTAAAAAAAAAAAAAACATTTTACCGTGCTATAGGTTTCACATTGGCTGAGTGGTTAGCACTGTGGCCTTGCACCTCCACGGTGGGGGGTTGAATCTTACCTACAGTGTGTGTGTGGAGTTTGCATGTTTTCATCATGTTTTCATCATGTTTTTTCACCCCCCGTGTCTAAAGGCAAAGACATGCATTGTAGGCTAATTGGTGTTTACAATTTGCCCAAAGTGTGTCAACTTTGGGTTGCAAGATGTCAAGGTACTCAGCAACACAACTTTCCTGTACAGCAAAAATTTATTTGCATATATAAACTAAAACGTTTGTTGTGTATATAGCGTAGTCTATGTTTAAATGTAATTATTTATTCAAATTCAGTAACCCCAACTAGTCAGTCACAGAGGATGCAGACCATCTCAGAAACACTTGATGGTGGAATAACTCATGTCTGGGGCACCTGTCCGGTGTCTTAATGTACTCGAATGAACAATACCAGTAAAAGAATGAGAGCATACAGCGTTTTACATCTACATTTTGTTGCATATGTAGCATATTTTGAATATCCTCATATTCAAAGGTTGTGAGGATGTGACATTTATTTTTTCCAACTTGAATGTCAATATATCCTTAAATAACCCTCATATAAGGACTGTCAAGTATAATTATTTTGCTAAACTTCTTCCTGTTTAAAGAGATTGATTTTAGAGATTAGGCTATCTGGTGCGAATAAAGAGGAAATCTGAGGAGACATTGCAATGTAAACAGCAGAGATCAGGTTAATGTGGTGCACGAAAGTATTTTACTTTTACCACAATAAACAAACCCGTCATGCACAGCACATTTGTATAGTCAATTCATTTATATTCCGGAAGTCATCTGAGAACAGTGGTTTGTGATAGCTCCACCCCTGCTCTATAAAGGTGTGATAATTTATCATCTTGTTATGATTCATGTTTACATAGTCCTACATTTATCTATATGATAACCTATAGTAATAAAATATGTAAAATGAAATGTCATTACAATACAAAAAAAAGTTTGTCCCTAAATTCATATGTTAATGAATGAGTAAACATAAGTTCAGATCACCATATGCTACCTTTGAGCAAATATTATTTGGGTGGCCACTGACATGGTAGCACATCTGTCACCGATATGAATGGATCAGCGTATTCCTGTGATGGTCTCTTTTCACTGATGTGCGTGTTGGAGGCACTAGAGGGTTAAAATGTTGCATAGCAACAAATGGGCTACACCTAAAACGTGCATTTACTGTACCTCAAATATTACATAGAATTCGAATACGATATAAAATACACACTATGGGGAAAAAACTTGAAGCATCATCTTTATTCAAAAGTAAAAAACATGTACACATTTTTACAGGTTTTAAAAACAAGCACTGTATCAAAATATATCAACTTTTCTCAGTCTTTAAAAACATTTTTAATGTAAAATAAATGTGAGCCAAATGTGCAGAGACATTAGCTGGAGACAGTCATCACAGTGCAGGATTTGGATTGGTTCGAGTGACCGAGTTCTTCTTTGCAGCTGTCCACAGAGTTCAGATGAGTCTCTGGCTGCAGTGGCGTGGACTCGTACAGTACGCATATGGACCCGTGCTCCCCTATACGATAGGACACTTCATATGGGTCAACCCACATTGTAAGCTCACTGGGCAATAGGGAAAAGAGATGCTCCTTGCTGAGGCCGATAGCGTGAGCGACCTTTCCTAAAAGCGGGTCCATCTTGTGATTTATCCGGATACAGCGATATCCTGAACCTCTAAAGGGTGCGTCAGGGAACCAGTGATGCTGATAATGCTCTAAAACCATGGGGGGGGGGACAAAGACAAAACTCAGTTCAACTTGTATATTGTTTCAAGAATACATTTGTTGTTAAAACACAATTATCATTTACTTCAGATGAAAGACTGCATTTTGGGCAGTACTAGTGCTACTGTAATGTAAATGTTTCCTATTTAAACTCAAAAGGCTGTTTTATTATGTGAAATATTTGTTAAATGTCATGTTTTATTTCACCTCCTAAAGCCTCTTCCAAAGAATGGCTGAAGTGTTGGAGTTGTTCTTCAGACAGAAGTCTTGTTCCTCTCAATAAAGTGGAAATAAAGTTCACAGCTGTGGACACCTCGGCTTTCATCGTGAAATATTTTCATAAGCTGCAAAATATCACACAACACGTTGTTTTTTAATGGTAAATTGGAAATTAGCTAATGTAGAAGTTAGCTTTGAGTCTCCTAGCCTGAGTAACTGGTTGGCACTTTTCCTTTGTTCACAAAACAAGGATAAAACGACTATTAAACACGACTCACCTCCTCCAGACTCGTCAAAAGTATCTCTCATTGACTTCCTAGCTCTTTTCTAATCGGAATCTGAACACTACATCGACCGCAAAAATTAAATGAATCGACTTTCTTTCGACCAAACTTATATCCACTTCTACAGCACTGACCAAAATAGGCTCAACAGCAGCCTTATTCCGAATCGCTTCCGAATTGCTCTGTAAGTGCGCTCCGTAGGGAACGGAATACGAGGATGGTGCACCCTAAGTAGTAGACTTTGTGTCTATTTGGTATTCGTCCCTCGCAATTGTGACGTTGCGGAATGTGTCAGGTAGTAAACAGTCTACAGCGTCGGGGAGGTCAGCCGTCCAATCAATTATCATGGGGGTGATGACGTCACAGAGTGCGCGTTCAGTCTCCCAGAGCGACAAATTGAGAATGTTAGTTTATTTACTATCTTCTTTATGTTCCCCATTATGAAGTAAAAAAGCAGCATTTGTTTTAATTTAATATCTCTGTTGAATGCACAGAAACATTCTCAAAAACCAGGCATTTGACACAGGAATGCAAAATATATTGTTTCATTTACTGTAGAGCTGGGTCATACTGAGTACACGTCTTGTTACCCAACAATATTGTTGCAAAAGTTCATAGTTATTTCATGGTAATATTTCATAATACAATATCCAGTATTGTTCTAAAATGTAGATCAAATATTTTGACTCGTGTGTCCAAACTTTTAACTGGTACTGTATATTTTGTTTTAAATTTAGCAAATCCCAAAATTCTATTTAACACACAAGAATTCTGTAAGCGGCAGCATGTTGGCTTAGTGGTTACCTCCGTCGCCTTGCGCCTCCAGGGTCTGGTTTCCATTCCCGCCTCGGGTCTGTGTGCGTGGAGTTTGCATGTTCTCCCCATGCTTGGTGGGTTTCCTCTGGGTACTCTGGTTTCCTTCTACAGTCCAAAGACAAGCAGATTAGACTAATTGTTGCTCCCAATTGCCTATAGTGTGTGAATGAGCATGTGAGTGTGTGTATGTGCGTGCTCCTTGATGAATTGCCTACCCATCCAGGCTGTACCCTGCTTTGTGCCCTTGGCCACCAGCGATCCGAAGGATAAAGCGGTATAGACGATGAGTGAGTGGATGAGTGAGTAAGTGTGAATTCTGTAAGAATAGTAAATTGTCTTGCCCATTCTCAAAATTTTGAAACGTAGTCACTGACTAAGAAAACATCCTAGCAGTGGTTGGTAGATTTTATAGGTGGTTTGTGCTTTTTCATAATGGATCATATAGTCCAAAATATATTAAATTACTTGTTTTTAGTGTTGACATGGACAGCTTTTAGCTGTTGCTACTGGAGCATGCATAATCACATGATGGATTGAGGAATTTCGTTTTGTTAATAAATAGTTCCGTCATGTGTAAAAGTTAGTGCCCCCTCTTTTAATTCTATTGTGTGTGTGTGTGTGTGTGTGTGTGTGTGAAAACATAATAAAATCTTCTGATCATAGTAATCATCTTAGTATTAGGCAAATACAACATCAGATGAACATCATCATATAACATTTTTCACAGCACCATTATTTATTTAACAACAATGGTGCCAAAAAGAAAAAAAATCATGTGGGCAATACCAAGTACCCACCCATGGTTTAATAGCTTTTTAGCAGCAATATCATCTTCATCAAACTTGTATTTAGTAAAGTGAAGTATTAGTATGTAGTAAAGTGAAGAACAAAAATATACCAGAACATTAATATACTGGAAAATTAGTACACAAACAGAAAAGCTGTTGAAGTTGAAAGCTGAAAATTCTTCATCAGCTTAGTAAAGCCAAGAACTTCTGAAGCCGTAGGAGGTGATGCCCAAGAATGTTTGAAATGTTCGATTATTATTTGTTTATTGTTTTCCTTTTACTGCTTGTTATTGCTATGAAAGCAACAGAGTGAGTTATGGCAGTTTTCCATGAATCAAACAACCTGTTCTGACAACAGGCACTGCAGTAAATCCCTGGATCACTTTTCTTCACACATGTAAAGGGAAGTAAATTTATAACAAACAAAAGAAAGTTTTTGTCTGTAGCTTGGTCAAAACTCGATTTTTCAAAGATATCTTTACGTTTCTCACATTGGAGGACCTATCCAATTTATTTATGTCTGTAGTACGTCTGTCTGTCCGTCCTGCCAGATTTTGTCACAGCATCATGCAAAACTGGCTCTACATTTAATGAAACTTAGCCAGTACTCAGATATTTGCCTGAAGTTAAACCTGCTCCATAAATAAAATCTAAATGTTGAGTAGAAGGGAAGTTATGAGCAGTTATGTTCCAGATAATAAATCGCAAGTTTTGACAGCGTACTGAACATGCATCAAACTGTGGGTGTGTCTTAAATCGAACTCTAACCAGAATTTAATTGAACATTTGCAGTACTTAGATACCTGCCTGAAGTTTGATCTGCCCCATAAGTAAAATCAAAATGCTGAATACAGTAAAAGCGATATTATGAACAATTATGTCTCTGATATAATAATCTATTTTAAAATAAGCTTCTAATAAGCCACTTCCTCAATCTGCTTATTCTAAATATAATTGATTTACTCAAAGTGAATGTATGTATGGTTCTGCAGTAACTGATTCATCAATGTTGTATTTAGTAAAGTGAAGTACACAAATATTCCAGAGCATCACTCAAAGTGAATCAAAGGCATAACATACTCAACCCTATATAATTTCCTTAAATTAATGTATTAATAATATTAATAAGTTCGGCAGAGAGTTCTGCCATACAGAAAGAAAGGCAGACTTGTACCTGAAATAATAATATCACTGATTACATAAGGATAAGATAAGGAGGAAATTCTTGTGCCAAAGTCTGCTCCAAGAGCAAAGAGAGTGAAAAAATATACACACAAAGAAGTAGTAAATAATATCAAACATTTTTAAAAAGCCCACAAACTAGACATAGTATGGACAAAAGTAGAATGCAACAACCAAATAAAGTAGAATACAGCAACCGGTAGCAATTGAGTAGCAGAAACCACATTCTGATGTAGAATTTACATAGCAATCATGACGAATAATATTGCACATGATATTGCTAAATGATGTTACATATGATATTGTGAATTGATATTGCACATGATATTACTAAAAGATATTGCATATGATATTGTTAAAGCTGATCGGCTCATTTTTAGCTTTGACCTTTTAACTCTTTCTAAAAACTCTTTACCTGTCAACAATGGGTACTTACGCTAGTAATTTATATGTATACATTACATACTATATGAGGATGTAATATTTGTTGTCCAAACATAACATCCATTCCAAACAGTTTTGACGGAGTAGCCAGTCATGCTCCTCCACTCATCCAGCAAGATCACGTGGACTTCTGAAATGAAGGACTCTTTTTGTTACCTTAAATAATCTCTAAGTTCCAGCTCCAGCACTGGGCCTACCTGATTATGGCAAGCCATTTCACCTATATGTCTCTGAAGGTGGGGGTGTTGCATCAGGGGTCTTAACCCGAGAGCATGGCGGGTCCTATCGCCCAGTTGCATATAGGTGAAATGGCTTGCCATAATCAGTAGTGTAGTCTCACTCCATTTCTCTCACAGCAAGAACTAGCAATGCAAACAGTGAAACTATTCATGGTGGTATTCTCTTTTTACTGGAAAGGAGAAGGTAGTGCAGTCTTACATCTCTGTCTCTAAATACCTGCCTGAGCAGAAAGACACCTGGACACGTTAAGAGAAATAAACTTCTTTCCCCCCAAGAGAGAAAAAAAAACCCTTTATGTTCTATAATTTTTACACTAATCTACATTGCAACAAACAAACACAATTTTAAACCCAGGTTTGTATTCAAAAATTAAGATACTGCTTTTATAGTACAATAACTGTATAGTTATTGGATACTGTTTTAATTTTGTAGTGCAGGTTGAAGGTCCAAGGTGATGAAAACTATAATGGATGATTCTATGAAGAATATGCAAGAATTTACATATTGATCATTTGACTAGGCCTATATTTATAACTCTCACAAGACATCAAATAATCATTTAAAAAGATGATTCCGCTGCTGCATTTAGTTTAACATTTGCATTTACAGCAAACTTTTAAAAAATGTATCGATAATTAAGCATTTATAGTTTTAATGCAAATACATAAATATGTTTTAAATGAAAGTCCATAATGACAATAGGAAATGTCTACAGAAGGTAATTTTTCCTGCCATCATGCAAGGCCTTGTTATTAATGAATCTTATGGAGTGAGATAAGATGAATCAAAATTAGATTTTTTTTCCCCCTTATACAACCATTTTTAATGTTAATAATATTTTTTTGTATCTGAAAGAAATGAATAATAGGAAATTCGTTAGAGATTGGATGTGTTCTTATTTGTATTCACAAAAACATTATCTGACCCACATCAGCAGGATATTACATTGTGCAGTGGTTAAACAACACCGACTGTTTACACTGAGAAGCAGAAAGGAGATAAGGTGACATCCGTATTATTACACCCATTTGTTATTGCTTTACTATCGATGCTTTGTATCTTTGCTACAGTGCCTTATATAACTATTCAACCCTCAAGGCCTATTCCACATTTTGTACTGTAACAACCTGAAACTCATTTGATTTGCAGAGTATAACTAACATTCGAAGGTAAATAGAAATTTTTTTCCTAAGACGCCACAGGGATCTTTGAAGATGCAAATGGTTTAATAAACCAAAAAGTATAGAGTATATATAAAGTATATGTGTTGGTTGTACTGTATATTCATAGCCTTCACATACTGTTAAATAAGAACCCCATCATTCCTACTTTTCCAGAGCTTTGTTATGTTTTGATAACTCCTTTGTCTTCATGATGCTGGGTTCTTCCAGGAGCACTGACATGCTGAAACAGGTTCATGTTCACATGCTTTTGGAGATGTAAAGGTTTGTTATTCATTCATTCATCATCTATACCACTACATCTGTGCAGGGTCGACTTAGGGCACAAGGCAGGATTCACCCTGGACAAGGTGCCAATCCATCACATGGCACACACACACACACACACACACTACTGTGGGAGGAAACTGGAGTACATGAAGAAAACCCAGCAACCACCGAGAGAACATGCAAACTCCACACACACAGACCAGAGGCAGGACTCGAAACCCTTGACCCTATGAGGCCACAGTGCTAACCACTACGTGTCGCCATGTAATGGTTTCACCGTGCCGCCATGTTTTGGCTTGTTATGTTTCTGTGAAGTACAAGGGCAGTTTAAGGCAAACTGGGACTTTTGATTGTGCACAATAACAGAAAGAAAGTTATGTTTAATTAATCTGTTTAAATGCGCCGATCCTTTAATGGGAAAAAAATGGCCTGGTTTGTTTGTCGTCTCTAAGGTGTTCTCTTTTTGCAGGACAATACCTAACATTCCCTAAGGCACCACTTGCAAATTACAGGAACTCAGTTCAGGGTTATTTCCTTTACAGTCCTGCCCTCACTCCAAGCCTGGACATAAAACTGTGATAACTGAGTCCCGGTTTGACTTGAACACCACTCGTATAATTATAGTAATTTTAAACATTGAAATGAACATTATTCTTATTGTATATTGAATATATTATTGTCCTACAATCCAATCATGTATGGACGTCCTTATTTTTTTCGCGTCAGGAATAAAAGTCGAGATTTGAATTGTCCGCTCTGTGTTACCGTAGCACGTGCTTTAACTTTCGCCCAATTACAAGGCACAGTTACATGACGTCATCCTCTGCGTTTAGGGTTCCGACCAATCGGAAGCCTCTATACTCGGCGTCTCAACAAGCGGCGTTCTCTTAAATCACTCTTCTCTGAACCAGTGTTTATTTTTTGGCTAAAATGGTGTGAAATTTTGCACAGCATGTTGAGGAGATTATTGCTGATTTCTGACAGTTTCCATTCAAGAGCAGCCGGCTAGCAAACGTAAACAGATTGTCAATGGGGCATTTAGCGTTAGCTTCTTTTGCTTTAGCTAGCCACTTAGCCCGGGTGTCAGGTCATGCACTGTAAGAGAGTTCACTGTTGTATATGTATTTTTCCTTCTCTTTCTTTTTTATTTAGTGACATACGGCTGTTGCTAAAGTCTGGTGAGTTGAAAACTGTTTCCTGATGCTATTTCGTGCCCCCCCCCCCCCAATGTTGCACTTTAACTGTGCTTTATCATTGTCTGAATTAAAGCAGAACTCAATGCTGAAACACAGTAATATGTCTACAGTAGGATATTTCCGTTCATTGTCCTAATTTGTTGTTTGTTGCTATGTTTTGTTTTTTTGAGAAGGGAGAAGTTGTATCCCGTGATGACGTCACATGGAGACATTGTCAATGCTGTAGTATTCAACTGGTCCATGCAGTTCTAACTGGACATTTTCAACTGGTGGTTGGATCTGATCATCCTCCGTCTGATCTCCTCGAGTGTCAGCGGTGAGATAAGAGCTTACCTTCCTGAAGACATCAAAACATTGCAGGCTTGCACAACTATGTGATAAATTGCTACAAGCTAGAAATTTCTTGTCCGCCATATTCAATGCTGATTTTCAGTCTAAATCTTTTTTTTCTGCTATCTAGCGGTCAGATGGTTAATGCTCTGGGGTACTGGGGCAGTGGCAGCTTAAACGGTTAAGGCTCTCGGATACTGGAGCAAGGATAGCTCAGTGTTTAAAGTGTTGGCCTACTGATCAGAAGGTTCCAGGTTCAAACCCCAGCAGAGCAATTGACTTGGCTAGTTAATGAAGAAAAAAAGTGCAGTTTCAGCGATTCAAGTTAAGCTGATCTGTTCCTGCAGAGTGAACAGATGTGGCGGTAAAAAAAAGCTGAACAGGCTTAAAGAGCTGCTGTGTCTACCTCTACTGTTTAGGTAAAGGTGAAATAAGAGGTAGAGTTTGAACTGAAGTTGTTTTTCTTTTGTTTTATCTAACGGTTAACATACAAAGTGGAAAGAAAACATGAACACCACTAGGTTTTTAGTTTTATTTTTAAAATAAGAGTATTAGACAGCTAAATGTGATGCGTGGGGTAGATTTTTCTCTGTGATCGCCAAACTGTATAGTCAGTGTCCTAGATTTAATAATGAATATGTCCATATGTGGGTTGGTCTAAAGCAAGTACTTGGATATATATACAGCATAGCTCATAGTGAGAGGTGAGTGACTTTGGTTTACTGATGATGCTCTATACATACATTAACGAAGAATTACGGTTTAAGGGTGCGTTTTCTTTGGGCTTTCTGTTT
>JAOVVA010000001.1:20122780-20169110 GCA_028565275.1 Leiocassis micropogon
GTGTGTGAGAGAGAGAGTGTGTGTGTGAGAGAGAGAGTGTGTGTGTGAGAGAGAGAGTGTGTGTGTGTGAGAGAGAGTGTGTGTGTGTGAGAGAGAGTGTATATGTGTGCCCAGTGATGGATTGGCACCCCATCGAGGATGTACCTTGCCTCATGCCCCAAGTCTCCTGGGATAGGCTCCAGGCCCTTGCCACCCTGTATACAGGATAAAGCGGTATAGACGATGAGTGATTGATTCAGTATTATAGCATACCACCTGTAGCCAACCTGGTGGCTTGTTCATATTGTTATATAATTCAGGTACAAGTTTATGAATTACTTTAAACTTAAGTGACTACTAAAGAACTGAACATGATTTGAAGCAGTTATTTTAAAGTTTCGGGTGAATACAATTCCAATAAATTTTTTTTGGCAACGTTAGTTTCCTTTGCTTACTGCTAATGTTTTGCCTTAACTGAAACTTATTTCTGTTTGTTCAGGTAATAAATCAGATTTAACTGAAGAGCGTGATGTTTCTTTTGAGGAAGCTCAAGCAATGGCTCACCAGCTGGACTTCATTAGTGCAATCGAGACCTCAGCCAAAGACTCCAGCAACGTGGAAGAAGCATTTAATCAAATGGCAGCCGAGCTGATGCTGAGACATGGCGGGCCCGTGTTCAGAGACAGCGTAACCGACAGTTTCAAGCTCAACAGCAAGGATGTGAACGGTGAAGCCTGGAGCTGTGGCAGCTGCTGATGCTGTTTCTTTTTTTTTTTTTACATTGTTATTCCTGTTCTTAGCCATGTCGTCCTGTAATTCATCACAAATCTTCTTTGTGTGAATTGTGGCTTAATTGTCAGAGTTGACAGAATTATCGATCGGTTATTGATTATCTAATATACACCTTTGGTTTCAGGAAGTGGTAGTTGGCCATATCAGAAGGCCAGACTAAGCCAGAAGGTAAAGGCTGTAGTGAAAAATGCACAGAAATGATTAAAGAAGCTGCTGCTTGGATCTTATCGGAATCGGCGATTCTATTACGATTATAATAAGTGATTGATCAGGTTTCAGTCATGTTTGAACCACTTTCAATTTGACCTGCCTGAAATTCTCGAGCTTCATATTAGATGTAGTTACAGTAAGTCCCCTACAAAGAAACATTCGAGTTACAAACCTTCGAAGATATGAACATGCGTTTGTACTTGTTTAATTGCGGAGGTTAACTCACATGTCCGGCATACATTGTCAAGTACTGTACATGCAGCATGCACCCCAGGATGTCTGGAATCAAACATCAAAAGCAGCTGGTACTGCTAAGAAGCACCAAGCAATAACGATGGAGATAAAAGTGAAAATAATTGAGAGAATGGAGTGAGGTGAAAAGATGGCAGACATTAGTCATTCTTTTAACATAAAACGTTCAATTGTCGGCAGGGTTCTATAGAACAAGGACAAGATCATGGAACATGTTTGTTTTATACTGTGCACAGCCAATGTGTTAGTATCCTAGTACCTACACAATGTTTGTTGGACTTGCGAACAAATTGGACTTGCGAACGAGCTCTCAGAGCGAAACACATTTGTATGTTGGGGACTTACTGTATATTTGTTTCAAATTTTAATCAGTCTGTTGTTCTTGGAAGTAGAATAACATGAAAATCCAGCAGACATATTTAACACCTGATTGTTAGTCCTAAACGTGTTGCTGAGGTACTTTTATTTAAATATTTATTATTACAGTACCAGTCAAAAGTTTGGACACAAGTTTCGATTTTTTTTCCTACATTCTAGAACAATACTGGATTTTATTTCCAAAACCACAAAAGCTGTTTTGTCTAGGTCAGCTGTTCTGGAACAGTTCTTGTAATAACAATTTTACTCTTTCAAAACCTCTCCAGCACCATGATGAAACTGGCTCTCATAAAGACCATCCCATGAAAGCACGACCAAAACTTACCTCTGCTGTAGAGGAGAAGTTGATTTAGAGTTGCCAGCCTCAGAAATCACCAATTAACAGCACCTCAGATTACATCTTCAATATCAACAGTTGGAAGGAGATTATTGCACATTTTGGATGCCTTCAGCATTGTTTTACAATGTAGAAAGGAATAAAAATCAAGAATGACCATGAAATTAGAAGGTCTGTCCAAACCTTCAACTGGTAGTGTACATCCCAGTGAGCACCATCTGACCAAGAAGTGTACACAATGTGCACTCCTTACTTCTCCTCTTGTACAATAACGGCATTGCTTAGTACTGTATATTCACTTCCTTAGTTGAACATTTCATATCCTACACTCACCTCAAAATACCGTCCAGTTCAATACATGCACTTTCAGCTTCATAAATTAGCCGAATAAAATCTGATTTGAAATAGCATAGTATGTCTGTTAGACATTAAAATATAAAGTCAAATAAGAACTAGCCTATATTTTTATATATTTTGTTCCTAATATATAAACTCGGGGTCATATTTCCTGTTAGCCGTTTCTACAGTCAGTAAGTCAGGTTTGATAGATAGCAGTATATTTAGAGATTTGAAGTATTCTTTTTATAGGATTTTATCATATCAAGGGGTCATGTAGATACTAGAAGAAAATCCACCAACCTGCCCATCATAACAGTGATTTTGATATTTGAGATTATTGAACAAATGAATGTGGTTTTAGGATAGCGCGGTTTACATAATTCTAAACTGAAAATTTCCAGACTGTTACATTTGTATAAAACGGACATCAAACATACACCGATCAGCCATAACATTAAGCCCAATATTGTGTAGGTTCCCCTTGTGCTGCTGGGGCAGCTCTGGCCCTCTGGGCATAACTCCACAAGAATTCTGGGGGTGTGGGTTGCAGGATGGGGCCTCTGTTGATCTGACTAACTTGTCCTGCACATCATATGGGTACTCAATCGAGTTGGGTTCTGGGGAGTTTGGAGGCTGGGTCAGTGTGCCCTGGTTTCTTTGTCTGCTGAACCCTGTGTGTGGTGGGCTGAGGTGCAATGGGTGTTCTGGTGCCTTTCTGTTGTGGCCAGCATTTATGTTCTTATGGTGGTTTGTGCTGCTTTGGCTTTTCCTTTAGGATGGGACCTGACAGGACTGGACTTTGGTCCCCATGGGCCTGGGTGAGCCTTGGGTGCCCATGATCTTGTCACCAGTTTGCTGGTATGTCGTTGGTGATCTATATTGTTCATGTTATAGCTGATCGGAGTAAGTGGCCTAAATGTTCACTCATAAAGCCCATAAAAATGTGCTTGTTTGTCTATTTTGGACTGCCTGGTATACGAAAGACGTTCTGATCCAACATTTGAGATTTTGGGTTTGCGTTCAACACCTACCTAAAACACTTGGATCTCTTTTAATGAATTCTCTAATCCAGTCTTCTGTGGTACTTTAGTTTACAGTTCTTAAATCAATTTTATTTGTATAGCACTTTTGACCGTAGACAAAGAAGCTTTACAGAAACCTGGGCTTAGATTGAGACTCCTAACAAGTGAGGCAGAAGTGACATGTCAAGGAAAACCTCTGTGTCGACTTGTCTTACAACACCTCACCTTTGAAAAGTCTTGACCACTGAAGCTTCAGAGAGTCAACTCTATTTTCTGAGAAATTCATATCAGCTGCACTTTACTTTGAACTCTGATGTTGGTGTTGTATAAAACTGTGGTATCTTTACTACATATACATACATGCTTTATTGGTCTTACTATATAAGTTATTCAGTTTATACAGACTTTTTTTACATTCCTCAAAACCTAGATGTCTGCTAGAATAAACTGGTTTTCTATCTTTAAACGATCTTTGTGCTCACTGGGATATTTACACAAAGACAATTGAGTATGAGGTGTCTTTATAGTATTAAACTGGAAACATGTTGAGCTTATAGGGTTTAAAAACCCTGGCTTTATTCTTAGCATTAATTAATTTATATTAATGGTATATCTTTTTATCATAAATTGTTTATTAAAACAGAAATATAAGGAAAAGCTGGAATAAAACAAGGATGGAATTGATGCTTTTCTCATGAATAGAACTCTCTTTAGCCTACAGTAATGTTTTAGGAGATGTTAAAAATATGAAGCTAAAGTATTGCTAGTGAGTATACTGAATTACAGAGTGAATTTGCAAAGACTTTTTTCCCTGCATACATTTAAAAAAATTCCATAGTTGTTTTTTTTTTAATACCCAGTTCCATAGACTGGGTAAGATGTAAGGGGCCAAATAATTGATTAAGAAATGTTTATCAATTAAAGGTTTTCATTGATGTTATGCAGTAACCTAACAGAAGGTTAAACGCATCTCAAGCTGCATATTTATACTATTTATGTCCAATTGTTTTTCATGAACTAAGGTTTAAAAGTCATTTAAATACGTGTTTAATATTTCTAATATACTTTGGATAAAATATATATGAAGTAATTTTACTGTTTTGAGAAGATTGATCATATTTTGGATTTTTGTGCCAAATCGTTTATACTCCATTTTGGATTTAGTGCCAGTAATTTGTATGGTAAAACTATTTTCCTGATTTAGTGCCTTGAATACAATTTGGAAATTGTTAGAATGAGGTAGTGTTTTTCTAGGTATTTAAGCTGTAACTATGCATTTTTATCACAATGTTTGATCAAACAATTACATTTTTCTTCCACAAGTGACATATTTCTTTGTATGCACAATAATTTAATGTTCTAAAATATAGGTTAATATTGAATTTCCAATGCATTATTTTATGAATAAAAGTGTTGAAGCGTAAATGCTTGGTTATTTGATTCTTTGGGGGTAAATGCAGTGAGAGGAAAATAAGACGTTTAATTTGTACTTAAAATGTTGCATTTAGGTATTACAGCCAATTTATACACAGTCCTTCCATTTCTACCGGCTCAAAAACAAAAACTCAAACAACCCATGCACCCCATGGACATCACCAAATGCTGTTTTTCAGCTCTGAGCTGCTTTGCCAGGCTTTTACTGCAGCTGTCTTCGATTGCTGCTTGTTTGTGAGTCTGCCCTGAGTTTTGTCTTCAATAAGTGAAAAGCATGCTCAAATTGAGAGTTTCAGCATGAAGAGCTATACAGAAAGAATAAGCAATAACACATCAATCAACTCCATTCCTAAACCTCACACATGTAAAACACATGCAAAAAAGAGGCCCAGAGATACATGGCTAAAATTTGTAAACAAATCAGAACTCTATTGGAACAATATTCTCTGGTCAGATGTAGCAAATATAATATGAAGGTGGGAGCATCATGATATAGTGCTGCTTTTTTGCAAAATGCTTGGCATCTTCCTATAGTGCATCCTGGTGCCATCACACACACACACAGAGCTGTCCACATTATGTAAAAGAAAATGTGATTGATTATGCCAGACACCTTCTAATACTCCTCCATGGTCTACTTCTGATGCTCACAAGCAAAGGCACCCTGATGTATCTACACATACTCAGCTCTGTATGCAGAAAGCTGTGATCCACTGTGTGTCCTGACCCCTTTCTATCATAGCCAGCATTAACATTTATCAGCAGTTTGTGCTTCTGTAGGATCGGGACAGAAGGGCCAGACTTCACTCCCCATGCACATCAGAGAACGCTCAGCGCATGTGACCCTCTTGCTGGTTCACTGATCGTCCTTCCTTTTGGTAGGTACGAACCACTGCATACCAGGAACACCCTCCAGTCTTGGGAGATCATCACAATCTGGCCCTAGTCAAGTCAAGTCAAGTCAAGTAGGCTTTTATTGTCATTTCAACCATATACAGTTTAGTACACAGTGAAATGAAATAACGTTCCTCCAGGACCAAGGTGCTACATACAACATAAATTAACAAAACTAACTAGCTAACTAAGAAACCTAATTAGCTGAGACAAGACAGATTGACATTTTAAAATTAACAGAAAACTATCGAAGTTCTATTAAAAAAAAAAAGACAACACAGTGCACATGCAAATGAGTGACAGTGACAACACAATAATGTAATAAATGTCAAGACGACTTGACTTGAAGGGGAATTCATGTGCCATGTGAATATATCAGATACCCAGTTAGTCTGATTTTATGTAGCTATACAAGCTTATATCACTATGTTAAAATACACTGTGGATGAAAGGATTTGGCCTAATTTGTTAATTATTGAATTCAGGTGTTCAGTCAGGTCCCTTATCCTAAGGGAAGTTCAATCTCAATGCTTCAGCATACCAAGACGTCTTGGACTTTTGGTTTGGTTTGGTTTTTGGACTTTTGGGGAAGCCCCTTTTCTATTCCAACATGACTGTGTCCCAGTGCACAAAGCAAGGACCTCAACCCAATAAAGCACCTCTGGGCTGAAATGAAACAAAGATTGTGAGCCAGGCTTCCTCGTCCAACACCAGTGCCTGACCTCATAAATGCCCTACAGAATGAATGGGCATGAATTTCCACAGAAACACTCCAAAATCTTGTAGACAGTCTTCCTAGAAGAGTGGCAATTGTTAAAGCTGCAAAAGGGAGACCAACTTCACACTGAAGTGTATGTATTTGCATGTTTGGCCAAATACTTTTGTCCTTATAATGTATATTGGCAAAAGTTATGAATGTAACACAAGGATGCAACTTTTCAATAAACTGTATGCCTTTATGCTTTCAGGGAATTATTTTAATTTCATCTTGTTACCATTTATCACCATTTCATTTTTCATAATACCTTGAAACAGTTTTGAATGGAACAGAAATTTATCACTCATTCATCTCTGCTTCAGTGGTCTTGCCTTCTTTTAGTGAACCTTTAACATTCAGCTATAAGGTCATCTTCCTTGCCTGTATCTTTAGGATTAACATTTTTTATAAGAAACAAAATGATATTAATAAACAGTTTACGTGCCACTACAATGTGCAAGAGGACAAAACTATATATTATACCACATGTCTTGCAGCTGTGTAAGGCACTGTAAAAGAAAGTGAGACCATAGTACTTTAGTGGTGTGCTCAGTCCGTCCACAAAACACATACAACAAATCTGCAATCGCACCTATCCAAACATTAGTGCAGAAATGTTACAATAAGTTAATAAACGAAATACAAATAAAATAAAACCTTAACAGTATGGCAGTATAAATCTCAGCTTATAAGATTTTAAAATAAAGACTCGTGGACAGTTGTAAAGGTAAATTAAAAACAAACAGTTATTGACCGAAGGCTGATTTAATAAAAAAAATATATATATAATAAAATAATAATAATAATTACAGTGGTACCTCAGCATATGAACGGCTCGACTGTCGTCTGAAGAACTAAAATTTTGCCAGAAATTTGTCTCTGCATGCGAAGCATTTTTGGCACACGAGCGACCCAGCTAGTTGCGCGTACTCCCGGGTTGCAAGTACGTCTGGGAGCTGTTCAAAACCTGTTTGCATCAGTGGAAAGCCAAGTGCAGCAAGTTAACATATTTTTTGGGAGATTAAATTTTTTTTTTTGTAAGATGTAGTGAAGACATAGCACCATGGGTCTCAAGACTGTTATGAAGCACGTGAGCAAGAAGAAAACGGAGCCACCTGCAGTTTCGTTTTTTTAAAGCAGTCGGTGACGAGAGGTATAATAAATTAAGGTTAAGTGAGGTTTAATGTCTAGTTTAAAAATCTTTTATTTAATTTACATGGTTTTTTTAAATGTTTCAATTGTTTTTATATGTAAAAATATAATTATAGTGTTGAAAATGGGTAATATTGGCTGGAACGGATTACCTGCATTTACATGCATTTGGAAAATGCAATTCGAAAATGCGTTTCACAATAATAAATTTCACTTAAAAACTCACCCTTCCGAACTGATTAAATTTGTATGCTGAGGTACCACTGTATGATTATTATTATTATTGGGATTAAAATATTTGTTAAAGATCAAAATAATAAAACAGGAAATACAATAAAATAAAATAAAATAATGGCAATACCTTTAAAATAAATGCTAAAACCAGACCTAAGCATTATAACTTAATTGACCAAGTTGGTCTCTGCTTGTTTTTTGTTAAGCTACTGCAAATTGTGTGTGGGGGGGGAGTTTGTAGTAACATACAGTACTTTAAAATAAAAAAATGTGTCTATATATGTGTCTAATTTACCACAGTATCTTCTTGTGCTTTACAGACTTATTTCCTGTCTATGAGATATTTACTGAAACAAAGTTACCTGAAATGACAAAAGAGAAGAAGCACAAGCTTCTTGTATTCAGTGTTTTTATGTGACTAAACCCCTGTCGGAAATTTTTCCATTTCGAAAATGAGTTCGACAGCAGCGTGGACATCCTGGACGACATGGCCCGGCTCAATCAGCGCAGGCTCGAAGCGGAAGTCGCGGTGTCCGTGGAACGCAGTCTCTTTGATGCACTGGTTGGCGTCTTTGAGCAGCTCCGTGTGCGGGTTATACACACCTGTACAAACCAGGATGGACTTGCAGGACGTGGCAAAAGGAGATGCTAACTCGCTCTCCCAGTCGTTGTCCATGTCCTCATGTTGAGGGACCAACGCTCCCGTGCCAGTCAGAGCTTGTTGCACGGCTTTGCCACACTTCCTGGCCAGCCGTTCCTCGAGGTAGCGGTTGTAAAGATTAGCACCGTAGATGTCCGTCATGAGGTTGTCCCTAATGTGGGCAGAGGACATAATAAATAAAGTAACAATGTTCTGTTTGGGTTATGTGAACGAGGAGTCAATAGATTATCGGCCTGGCCAATTATCAATGCCAATATTTAGCTTTTTTAACTAATTATGGGTATCTGTATTTTTTTTTTTTTTATCTGATTGCTAATAAAATCTATTAACTGAAAATGTGCTATTTTGGCTCTGATTATGGTCACTGCTGTGTAGTCACCAGTAACCACCTATCAATGCTAAAGAATGCCACAGACATACAGATTGTTACATTATTGCTGACTTAAGCAGCATCAGAAGAGTGTGGACTTTCTAAAAAAAAAAATTTAAAAAAAGATTTCATAACTTTGTAAGGAATGCTCCATCCGTCCATTAACTTCTGTAGTCCGACCATGGCCCTTGGAGGCCAATGGTGACCACTGCATTTATTGCCATTTTGTACAACCGTGGTAAAACCTCTGGTCAACATTCACTCGCACACTACGGGCAATTTGGGAATGCCAATTAGCCTAATCTGCAAGTCTTTGGACTGTGGGAGAAGGAAACGCACCAAGCATGGGGAGAACGTGCAAACTCCATGCAAAAGAAAAGATAAGATACCGTATACAATTATTCATCCTATTGTGGGGAAAACATTTACTCGTACACTACGGGCAATTTGGGAACGCCACTAGCTTCAGCCTGTGTGTGTCTATTTTGGAGTCAATGTGGAAACATGAATCGACACAAAAATAAATTGCGATTCATAACAGAATTGATTTTTGTCCTCTCGTGTGCAGACTGTGTATTTATTATTCAGTAACTGAATGTGTTTATAGAGCAAATTTACACATGATGTTTTATAAAAGAAATTTTCTGTATGTGTGTTTGCATGTGTAATCCAAACAAGCAATAATATAAATACATTTACAGGTTTAAATAAATTACTGCATAATCTTTCTTTGCTATACGTAAAATGGTTCTCTTTTTTACTGTTCTCTACAAGACAACAACCGTTATTTCATTATAATCATGCAGAGCAATTTGAACACTGCAGGTCTCTGCAAGTCTGGGACTAAGTTTAAAGTGTGATTTCTGGCTGAGGCTCATTTCAGTGGATGTGAAAAGCTAAATCTACATAACAAAAGCTGTGAGCTGCTCTGAACAGGGAAGGCCAAGCTTTTGTGGGGAGCAGAAGGAGAGGCTGCTAGATTGGTTTGACCCAAAATTTTCCAGTAATTATTATGTTAAACACATGGTTATAGGCACTTCCAAAAAAAAGGTTTTGGGTAGGAGTCTGTGTTAATCTAAATTTAAACTTTTTTTCACCAGGATTTTCATTTTTGCTGTTTGTTGAATTCTCAGACATGATTCATATATCGAATTTTAAATTCCAGTACCTCTGTTACTAATATAAACTGTAAAGTTTGTATTAGTTTGCTCATTATACCATTTACTGTTTTAACGAGTTTACCACAGTAAGGGTAATGGTAAAGAAGTTCTTTTTATTTTTTTTACACAGCAAACTCTAAGATCAGTTCCTTGGTAACACAAGAAGCTGCATTCTTCAACGGTGAGTAAACAAGGAAAGACTAGTGAGGGAATTCCTGATTGTGGCTGTTATTACATAAATAATTACAAGATCTAACTTGTTTCACAAACAGTCCAAAACACTAAAAGTTGTTATAAATTACTCAAAAGAGCACTATGCCGTTCTTTAACAGATAAAACGTTGGGAAGAGCTACATTCCAAAAAATACATCCGGGTTGGGGTGTACTGTTCCACATCGTTATATCCTTTGAATAATTATCGGCATTTCCTGTCGCTTTATTCCTTGCGTACAGACAGAAAAATCTAAATGGCAAGGCCAGTTCTGTTTGTTTATGCCTTACACTGAAGACACTTCAGTGACTGAAGACAACTCATTCTTAGTTATTCATGTAGCTCTCCTTTCAACAGACTTCTGTACCACTCATCATGTACCCTGATCTGCATTGACCTCCATTATCTCATTCTTGCACTACTCACTTTTTGCACTGTTTTCACTTTAAATTGCCATATGTCAGTTTTTGCACATCTCACTTTGCACTAGTCTATCCACTGATTATACATCCTCATTCGCCTATACTTTGCACATATTTACCTCATTCTTTTTATTTATTTGCAGTTTTTAATATTACAAATTATACTTTGTTTTTCTTTAAGTCATTCACTTGAAGCATGGTTTGATCATCTTGCTGGCCAACTACTGGTCTATTGTATTACTGTACTTGCTACTATACATTTGTAATTTCCTTTGGGATTAATGAAGTATCTTTCTGTCAGTCTATCTATTTGAGTTTTGTGTAAAAAGATGAATATAAGACAATTACCCCACAGCGTAGAGTGATGTGATTGGAAATCTCCAGCCTCTCTCTTCGGCCTGTGTTCTGATCAGATACTCAGCATAATGATAAGTCAGCTCGCTGGGTTTTCCCATAAGCGCCTCGTACTTCAACTCCCGGCCTGTGATCTTCTTGTAGATGTTCTCCAGGCATACCATGAATGTGCCGTGACCAATTCTAGCAACAGGACATTTAAAAGACATTTAAATATTCAATGAGCAGCAGGGAGAACCTTAGGCAGGAATTGTGCTTCATGCAAAACACTTCTGCTGGAAGACTAAAACACCAAAGCTAAAAATGGTGCCTTGAGTCAGCGTGAACGCTATTAAAGTAACATTTGATCTCAGAACCTTCAATAACACCTGTTCCTGTTAATGAACACACCTTAACAGGATCACAAAGAACATGGAGTTATCAAAACAAGCCTGGGACAGTTCTGTAAAAGTATTAGTCATGATTCGGGTGTGAAAGCCACACTACAACGTTTTACTTCTAATTGAGTGCGAGGAAGCCTTTCAAGGCCTTTGTCAACATGGTAATAAAAACATGATATTGAACCTAAAAGCTAATCGGGACAAAGCAAAGGTACAGATTTGGCACAATCTACTGCTATCCATAAGATAATTTTACATTATTATCCTCCAACTAGCTATTTTTGCATATGTTGTATGGTTTGTGTTACTTTGTTTACCCAAATTGCTAAATGTAAGGATTACCTTGGAGCCTGGGCTTCTGCCATCCACATGAGGTCCATGTTACATGCTAAGAGAGGCAGGTGGGACGAGTGGGATGTTTCATACAGGTTACTCAGATTGCCACCAGTCAGTAAGACATCGATAATTAGCTGTAGGTTGGTCTCCCACCTAACTGGCTCTCCAAAGAGGATCACAGCTGCAAATAAGCAGAAGAGAAGCATTAGTATTAAGCATTCATTTCAGTCATAAATAATATCTATCTTATGCATCAATTTTTTTTGCTTGTTTCCCAAAGGCCTACAGCAAGTTACATGCCTGCAATAATAGAGCACTGTAGTATTCTGGATTTTAATTTGATGTAGCTTGATTACCCAGTAACCTTTACACAGGTTATATCATGTCTCAGCTGAATGAATTAAGGTAGTTTTCTATAAATAAAACTCAAGGAAAATCACAGGTTTATACTAATGGCTTTATTGTAATACATCATTTTTTTCTGTAAGTAAACTTTTATTCTTTTTTTTAATTAATTAATTGTATTATTAAACTTATAAGTTTCATGTGTAAAAGAAACTAACTTGTTTGTAGACATTTTGACACATTAAATGCAACTATAAGGTGATGTTTTTTTAATAATTAAAAATAATAATTATGGTCAAATTTCTGTTTTATATAAGAAATGAGACCCTCTGTGGGGAATGCTGTAATAGCAAAGTAAATAACATTGGAATTATGGGTGTTCATACCCTTAACCCTTGTTAACCTCTTGTCATCTTTTCTTCCTTACATAAATCATGTTACTGTATTCTGCATTGTTTCATTGGCGTCTTCGTTATTACCGATGGGACTACAAGGAACAGTCATAAAATACATATCATATGAAAAAATTGAAAATATTTGCCCAAATTATGTCTCCAGTAATGAGTATGTTCATGAAATTTTTTTCTTGTTAAAAAAACCCTGTGGAACAGATCCACACGATGTCGACCTGGTTGAAAAAATTTAAAAGCTGGCGAAGTGTCTTCATGACAATGCGCCAGCCCATTCCGCTCACGAAACAGTGAAACTTGCGGGCAACTTGGGGCACGAAATTCTGCCTTTTCCACCCTACTCCCCTTAGTGAATTCTTCCTCTTCCATCATTTGAAGAGGCCAGACGTTTGATGACGACGAGGTGATTACTGAGGTGGAACCTTTCCTCAAAAGCCAAAAAGAAGGCTTCTTTAAAGACAGAGACGGTCTCCACCAGTTCATCCATCATTTTTACCAGTGTAGCCTTAGGCTGAGGATATGTAGAAAAGGACTAAGCTCACGACCGTTTGTTTTCATTCGATTATTTTGTCCTGGCAATAATAACAATTTCATGACCACCCCTCGAATGTTACAAAGAATGGAGAGTGTATAAACCCACAACAAATATTTATTGCTTAGGCTAGAAAAGGTAAACAAGCCTATGAATATATAACCCATGCCAAATCAGTGACATTATAATGTAATAACCATGTTGACAAAGTTATTACATTTAATCCAAAAAAAAGAGAGCGATAGAGAGAGAGAGAGAGAGAAGAAATCAATTTTAAAAAACAAGTCGATCTTACCTTCAACTTTAGGGAGATTCACAATAGGAGAGGACTGCAATCACAAAAGAGAAAATGGACTTAATGGATATCCTGGTCTAAAACTGAATAGAGAGATCCTGAGCTACACAAAAAATAAATGTAGTGGCTCATCATCATACATTCTGTGCTACTGTATGTCTTCCTGAAGGGTTTATGTGAAACTCTAAACACAGTGAAACACAAACTATACTCCAGTTAGCATATGCTAGCCAGTTTCAGGTTAGAACTAATGTCTACAGAAAGGAAGATCTACTGTACATATGTATATACTTATGATAATAATATGCGTAACAATAAGCCATATTACTCTTCTTGTCCATACATTACACGCGAAAACCATCATCTAATGTATGAGAAACTGGCTGGTACGTAACAATCTCATCTAATCCAATCTATTTCAACCCAATCTAATCATCTAATCTAATATATTCTAAACGTTTAGTATATTGACCTCAAATGACCAACATTACTTATTTGTTGCTGCAGCTGTTGTTTAGAATTACAGCTTTTCGATTTCTATGGCAAAAAGTATTTTGCAGCACTGTGGTTAAATTTGTGGCCCATTAGCCTTACCAATTTATCTTTAATTCCCCAGGACACCAAGAGTATCACTGATGGACTTGCAATTTCAAATCCTCCTTAAACTGTTAATGGAATTTCGAGTCAGAAAGTTCAAGGCCTTCATGAGTTATTCTGGCTACTGTATATGTTTTGGGCTTTGTTGTCTTTCTCCCCATTCTCCCCGGATACATTTTCTCCTCTAATATTTCCTGGGGCATCACTTTCATATTTTTCCTGTGATTTTCTATAAACACCCCAATACTACAGTATTCATCATCTAATGTATGAACATAGTTCAACCTATGTTCAACCTTCGTACTGTACTTCATTGTTGGTTTGATGATCTTGAGATAATACATGTAACCAAATGAAGTACTAATAACACTGAGTTTTATTATTTTTCATCTAATCAGAGTATAGTTGTTTTAGATGCACATCCCTGAGAAGCTTTTGTTGGAAGTGTAGGAATGGAGACGAGTATGGAGCAGTATATTGCTTATTGTTCTTTATTTAACTGTTGTTCCTGCTGCTTTCCAATATTCTTGAAACTCTTTTCAAGTGACTTTTCTCTTTTCTTCCTTACCAATTGTCTGAGGCATAATTAGTTGTGGTTGCATGAAAATCCCACCTGCATCTTATCAAACCAATTGTAGTGTACAGGAATGTTTAAGGTCTTTGCTATGGCTCTGTAGTATTTTCTTTGAGTGTTGGGTGTTTGATAATGCTGTCCATGAGAACTTTAGGAAGCTCCTTCACCTTCACTATGACTGGCATCATCCCTTATATTGACTCCAGATGCAATTTGTGCAAGAGTTTTTTTTTATTTTGTTATTTGCAATTATCTCATAATTAAGGTTTAATATTATTACAAGCAATTGTTTTGCAAGACTACACAATATGATTGACCAGCAAATGACACAAATAACTGACCGGCACTTTTGGTCGTCGGTTATGGTCCACCATGTCCAGCAGGGGGAACGATTCTCTTACCATATCAATACTGACCACTTGGGTAAAGCCCAAGCTGAGAGAACGGGTTAAAGAAAAGTTGGAATGTAGGAATGTTACAAATGAGTTCTTAGAATATTTAGATTTAGAGGTTAATGTTTGTGGTGCTGGTTTGTAGTACTGAGACAATGACACAAATAAAGAAGTCAGCTTGTATGACTCACTTGTCTGTAATAAATAAAATACTCACTTACTCATTCATTATCTATACCGCTTTATCCTGTATTCAGGGTCGTGGGGGCCTGGAGTCTATCCCAGGAGGCTTAGGGCACAAGGCAGGGTACACCCTGGACAGGGTGCCAATCTATCGCAGGACACACACACATAGGCTCACACACTATAGCCAATTTGGAAACGCCAATTAGCCTTACCTGCATGTCTTTGAACTGTAGGAGGAAACTGGAGTACCTGGAGGAAACCCATCAAGAACATGCAAACTCCATGCACACAGAGACGGGAATCGAGCCTGGCTGGGAATTAAACCCGGACCCTGGAGGGAAGTGTAAGGCGACAGTGCTAACTAAATAAAATACAATAGGTTTAAATATTAAGAAAACACTTAAAAATTATATGCTCAAATTTCCTGCTTTACTGCCTTAAAGCAGTATGTATAATTTACTCTTATCCACTACATTTCCATTGCCAAGGAAAAGGTACTGATGCTTTAGTTTTTTTTTTTTTTTTAATCCAGCATATCTTGTTGTAGCTATAATGTTCACTTTTCATGTAACATACTGCACATACAACAGTCCACTCCACTGCTCTTCATACCATTAAAAACTGTGTGCTTATATAACCAGCTCCCCAGAGGATGCATCCTGCCCGTGACATTTTAGTTTAACATGAAAAGCCCCTGAAATATCCCAAACAACTCACCCTGCTCCAGATTTTATATCAGTTGCTTCCTTTCGCCTTCATAATGTTGACAATCCTCTCGGATATAAATACAAGATTACAAGTTTGTTCGTTTTAGGTGTGAGTGTGCCAATTTTGGTATATAAAATAACTTTTAGAACTTTTAGAACAACTAACAGTTGCCCTGAGCAACGTGCAGTATCGGGCCTAATCGTCCTGGAACATGACAGCCTCAGTTTCTGACTATTAATGGAGTATCCATTAATATTCTATTAATGACTAATAACCATCCCATTTAAAAGATTTATTACACAAGAGGTGTGGATCCTGCTAACACTGAACAATAAGACACTGGTGTATGTAACTCACAGAGAGCTTAATTCATATACAAGAACCTTTCCTGCACAGCTTGCACAAAACTAATCTAATCTTTGCTTGTGTTATTTCCTAATGTTTATCAATCATGGACTCGGCCTGGGCTGTTAGATGGGCTGTCATATGTAGCAAAGGTGAGTGTTGCTGATAATCTGTACTGTAAAAGTGAAAATAACTGGATGTCAGGGATAAGTGGAATCCCTCACTACTTCAGAGCAGCAATGACTTAGTAATTCCATTCAAAAGTGTGTTGCATTACATAGCACAAGTATAATTCAAGATAAATGGTATCGACAAAGATGCCACAGATGACAAGAAAGAGCAGATCTCCTGCTTACTGTAGTAATAATTCCATATAAAGATTGGATGGACACAACTTGAGTTGCCTCTGGCTCCGCTCTGATCCTGACCAGAATATAGCGGTTACTTAGAATGAATGAATGATTACCCATTTCTCTAAATTATCTTTTAAAGACAGAGACTTGGAAGTGTGTTTCATTTTCATGATCAACCCATGCATCACTCTGCACTAAAGCAGAGTGCAGTAACATGATAAATTTACTGCCTTTTTTTGATCATGAGGGTGGTTTGAAAATATACATCATAGAGATAGATATAAACACTGTAATAACTGTGCAGAATTTATATGGAACATGAAAGGATACTTTTTGGCAATGTCCAGCACTGGGCCTTGTCCTGATACCAGCACACACCTGTCATGATATTTTCTGAACATTTTAAGAGGACTGTGAGACAACATGACTTGGTCTTGTGATATCTGTGAAAGAAAGACAATTTTTTAGCACTAATACACGACAATAATGCTACAAAAATAAAACATCTATTCACTTTGATTATACAATTAATTTAACTAAAACGAAATACAAAATCCGCAAAAAATTAGTTTAAAAAATACCAAAAGCAAGGCATAAGTGATCATATGTATAATCTAGAAAAGCTAGAAGGAAAATGCCAGGATGGGGCTAAATCCTACAAGAGACGTGCTCTGAAAGCTGTTATAAAGGAAAAAAGTGAGCATACTATCTATTACAAAATGCCTACAGTAACACTTTAAATGTTTTCCGTAAAAAAATTTAATACATTAGTTAACATTTGTATACATCTGTATATATTTATGTTCTTTATAAAAGAGGTGCTCAAGTCAAACCAGGACTTTTGATTGTGTAAAATAACAATACAGCTATGAGAGTGGAAACTCTCTTGATTTCTCTATATAATCGCCTGCTACATTAATGCAATTACTCAGCAGTTCACTAGTACTCGAATACCATCAAGGTAGAAAGTTTTCTCAGAACACCAGAGCCATGACCAAATTGCCTGCTTCATTTCTGAAATGCCGGCCTCCCAGGAACTCCTTTAATGCCTGTGAAATATGTGGAAATAGCTTGAAGTGAGGTCAGGACTATAAGGGGGATGTGGCAATAACTCCCAACTGAGTTTCTATAATGTACAAGTGGTGTTCGTGAATGATTGTGTCTACAGTTCCCACATTTAGATTTGTCTCTTCCACAAGTTGGCAACAAGTTATCCACCAGTTTTCAAGGATCAGGCATCCCAATCGCCACCTCGTCTGAGAACATCATTTACAGACGTACTGTATGGTCTTCTTTAAAACGTTTGCACCTTTCAAATGTTTTACTGCAGCTAAGAGTCTCATTACTGTAATGTGCTTGTCAATTAGATTTACGGATTCACAAGAGATTTTATCCAGGTATGAATTGAATGCCCCCCATATAATTAACCAAATAGGTTTTCTCAGAAACTCAGAAATAAGAAAGAAAGAATTCAGGCGAGCATCACTATTTAGTAGCATGCTACGGTCATGGGTCAGTTCTATTCCTATTCTTCAATAAGGGACAGTAAGGCTCCAAGTGGTAATTTAGAAAAGCGTCCGTTACCTAACAGTAACCTGAAGCCAGACACAAAACTGGCTGGTGGAGCCAAAAAGTGGAGACACAGGCCAGTACTCTTGTCCTGTTGACACTAGTCAATCATGGACATTTGTGTATGCACATGAAAGCAGACAGTTCTTTCCTCTGAGTGTGTCACCCTTCCCTTCACCCTCCCTGTTCAGCAGCTTTCTGATGAAAAGGGAGAGGTAGCTGGTGGGTGTGAATTGGCAGGTGACCAAATCGAGAAATTCTATCAACGCTGTGCTAAAATGACATTGTGTTATCTGTGTCTTGTTATGTAGTGCGTTTCAGTAGTACTCACAGGAACCCCCAGTATGTGAGACAGCTGATCGGCTTTCTTTTGCCGCAGACAGTTCCCGGCATTCGTGACAAAAACCACAGGAACAATGAACTGGCCATTAGAGTCCACCAGCTTGTGAAAAGCTTTTTTGGCTGCCGGGATGGGCGTCCTTCCCCGCACCAAAACCCCATCGATGTCGAATAGCAAGCCGAAGCCTGGCTCGTACTGTTTAAACAGAGGAAGAATATTAGACTGTAGAGGACCCAAAGGACACTTTCATTCAGTTAAACAAATGTTAACTCGGACAAAAGGCACTTATAGCTGTACTCATGGTAACTATAATAGTTACACCTAAAAAACTTAGTTTAATACTGATTTCTCTTTCTACTACCTTTACTGTTAAATCATTAACAATCTATTTATAACACCAATTTCCCTTAATCATTGCACATTTACTTTCATATATTATACATTAATCACAATGTCTAGTAAATGTTTTTTGGTGTTCTATAACACTAATAATAATAATAATAATAAAAAAATTAAGTATTTTTAAAATATATTTATATTTCTTTCTCTCCTTTCTGTTTGTCTGTGTAACAAATACCTGAGTTGCATTCTTCTTTTATGCATAGTTGGCTACTAAAACCGAATCTGATTAAAAAATTCTTCTCATGGATATCATGAACTTTTGCCCATGTATCAGTTGTTATGATTCATTTATCACACTTGTCTTGTCTATTCATATCTTTATATCAGTAAAATAATATTTTAGCTCTAATAATATAGCTGTTAGAACCTTAGATTACGCGCATAATTCGTTCCAGAAGCGTGCTTGTATATCAAAACACTCTTATTTTAAGTTATTAAGTTATTCACAATCGAAGGTTCCACTGTATAAGCATGAACTTTATTATTACAGCTTTTCCTACCAATCTGATACAATATGCACACTATCTATAGGGACCAACTTCACTTTTTTGTCCTGGGCAAAGAGGCCAAAACAGAGTTTTGAGTAAAAAAGAATTTAAAAAAAATGTATGGTTCTTGGATATGGTTAATTTAATTATATAGGTTTATTATGTAATTACTTAAAATTATTTGGTTCTGCAATTATTTGGTCATGATTAGTCAATATAGTCCGCAAGTATATGTTATAATATGTTATATTTATCCATACACTGCTCTTTTGTGTAGTTTACATGCTTAATAAAAAATATCAACCACATTTTCTTTTCAATAGTATTGTCACAAATGACGACATACATATGGCTGTGCTGATTAGATATACAAGTGTGTCCTCATACATTTGGTCATATAGTGTACCTTGTTGGTACGTTATGACAGAAGGTAATTTATGGTAAAATCTGGAAAATAATCATATATAAACTTAAATTCATTTTTTTTATATTTTTTCCTGTGCTTTTATTTAAAATGACTAAGAATTTAGGCTGGTTACAAAATACAAAATTGTACCTCTGAAAGTAGTGGAATTGCAAAGGCTAATTTTATTTATTTTTGCCTTAAAATAAAAGCATCTGGGTCTTAGAACAAAAGATGAATACGAGACAACAGATCACAACTTCGGGTTTCACTTGTAAAAGACTGCTTTTGTTAAAACAACATTAAGTTTATACATTTTTATAGAGCTGTCCATGGGACAAAAGCAAGTCATTTATAAAACTGAGAAAATATTAAAATCTATCAGAACCATTGAAGAAGCATTGGGCAAAGCCAATACAATCATTTGCAATGTTCTGACAAAACAACAGTCAGCAAATAAGAAGTTCCCAAGAACCTCCAATGTCTGTCTGCTGATTTACAGAGAAATGTATTCTATTTAATTTGGGGAATCTTCATTGTGCAGCAACACAACAAAGGACTTCATCATAAGGAAAACAGTGAGAGGACTTGGACTGGCCAAGTCAACAGACATTTTGTTACTTCACCTACTGAAGAAAAGACTAAAAAGAAAAGATGTGGTACAAGCCTGAAAAAAGCATTAAAAAAAAGAACAACGTAACAGTATGTTGATGTCAGTGGATTGTCGGATTCGTGCAGTTATTGTAAGCAAAGAATGAAATTGTTTGGTGGCAAAAAAGCAAAGGGATATACAACCAAGAAGTAAGTGTTATTTACCACCACTACCAGCTTCGATACATTTTCTTGCCACGTTCTAACACATCCAGGTATCCATTTAATTGGTTGATCTGAAATTCAGATGGCTTTAGTATACAGCAAAACAAAAGAACTGGCCTTACCAATCAAATATGTTACGACCGTATGCATTTCATGCTGTATGACTCAACTGACAACAGTACACAGGTCAGGACCGTGAACACGAGGACACAAACGGTCTTAACTACAGGATGCACAACCACACCTGTGATGTTTTGCATAACTAGACAACAGAGGCTTAGGCACAGCCAGAGTGTCAGTATCGGATCAGCTGATGCTCAGAGCTCTGATTTCCCCACCTGTCAAACAAGGAACTGTAATGAGACTGAAAATGGGAAAGGGATCAGGACAACCCTTGTTATTTAGTATATACATGTTAAATGTATACGACCAATCCACTGTTGATGCAAATATTTTATCTCATGATAAAAGAAAAACTGTAGATTGGTGTAAATTAACTGAAAACGCTTGGTTTATTACTTGCTTCTCTCATAGTCCTAAAATATACCCAATTATCTCGTGTGAAAACTATTAGGAGTGAGGTTTTACAAACAAATCGACAAACAAAAAGAATCTTCCTCAATGTTTGTCTCAATTAAATGGTTAGGCATTTTGGTTTATTAAGAGGAATAATTTCCCCTCATGTCAGTGATGATTATGACGATGATTATGATTATGATGATGATCATCATCACCCCCCAAGAGATTACAAGTTTATACTACAGACGATCTAGCACTCCAGCTGTGATATTAAAACTCTGAATCCATGCACAGCTCAGGCAGCTGTGAAAAACATCCCATTATGTCACCATACTCTAGCGTTAAGTGCTAATGCTAAGTTTTCAGCCGTGTTAGCCCACAGCACACAGGCGTTCGGGAATGCGTTACCTTTCTATTGGGCGATGCGGACAAGCACATCGTCCTCCGTGACTGTTGCCGGGCAACCAACCTGCTCGCGGACCTCAAAAGTAAACCGAACACCTTCATTTCGCCTTCTCGCCGACAACCAAGACGACCTCAGCTGTTCGTGCCCGGTCGTTTCGGTGTCTCCATGTAGCCTTTGTAGAGGAGAGAACGTGACGCCAGTGAAGGAGGAGGAGATACCCCTAAATTCATTCACCACTCTAATAAGTTACCGACTGTCACCCGTAGTGGCCGCTGTAGCTGCGTCAGCTTTGCATAGCGCGCGTGTGGGTTTAAAAGAGAGAGAGTGCGCATGCGCATTTCAGAACAGCGTGCAGAGCAGGAAGTTGTTAGGACGGAAGGAAGTTGTTACATATCTTAAAACGCCAACAAACGAAACGTTTCTTAAATTCAACGTGTTTTTTAACCTAACGTTTTAATTCGTACGTGTTTACATATAGAATGCTCAAAACCCGAATTTTAGGTTGTTGAGAACCAAAATAGCATAAGACTGTTAATGAGGTTAAACAAATTCTGACCCCAAACTAACGTTTAAATAAAAATTTCTGACGTCCTAACAGACATGAAGACCCTGAAATATCAACAAGTCCCTGTTGTGTAAAGCATTTTCAAGGAAAATTCACCTTAATGCTATCTGATTGGTGCAAAAAAGAATGTAAACAACATAAAATGAGGTATTATACATTAATAATGGTAAATGTAACTTTCCTAATTCAAGCTTTCCAAAGATCACAGTTCATTCATGATTTAACAAAGGGGGCCAATTACTTTTTAACATAGGGCCTGGCAGACTTGGACAGCTTTTCCCTCTTAATAAATTAAATTATTTAAAAACTATTTTGCATTTACTTTAGGTTATGTTTGTGTAATATTCAGATTTGTTTAAATGATCTGAAATTTTTTTTATCTGAAAGGGCCAAATACCTTTTCTTGGCACTGTAGATATACACAGGTGTACTCTATGAATATCATGCATCACCCCTTTCACACACACACACACACACACACAAACTCTTATTTCTGCCAAGAAGAGGTAATTACCTACATGAGATATTAAGCGTTTGTCAGGGTTTGATTACAGGCACAATAACTACAGTTAATTACTTAGCTGGTCTTTTTCCAGAACAGATTTTTACAACAATGCTAAGAAGTACCTAGATCAAAAGGCTGATGGTCATATGAACTGAGCCACTTCAAATCCAAACTAGTTGCTATCTCGTAATTAAAGTAGGACGCACTCGCATGCATACACACGTACACACCACAAAGTATTCATTCTATCTTAACTAACAAAACACCTCTCTGTAAAACAAAAGCCAAGAAAATACAAAAAAAAAAAAAAAACACTTTTATAGAAAATTTTTACTGGTCCAAAAATGTGAGCATTGTATACAAAACATATTTACAAAGAACGGTTTGCTGTTGTTGATATTCAACACCATATTTCCCCAAACGTCAATATAGAGCAAATTCATCTGGACACCTGAAAGTCAGAACCCATACATGGGTTTCACCAAACTGTTGCCAGAAAATTGGAAACACCTGATCATCCATACAGGGTATCTCTGTATAGTGTAGCATTACGATTTTCTTTCACTGGAACTAAGAGGCTCAAACCTGTTTGATCATAACAATGGCCTTGCGAACAAAGAGCATATATTTTATATAGACTTGCTTTGCTAAGGTTTGAGTGGAAAAACGTTAGTGGCCTGCACAGAGCCCTTAGATCTCAACCCCACTGAAAGCCGATGGGATGAACTGGAACGCTGGCTAAACCACAGACCTTCCAGTCTGACCTCACTAATGCTCTTCTGGCTGAATGATCATAAATCCCCCAGCCATACTCTGAAATTTTGTGGAAAACCAGCTTACAGGAACGAAAGTAATAATAACAGAAAAAGAGGACTAAATCAAGAATATGATCTTCAAATAGTAAATACAGTTATGACCATCAGGTGTCCAAAGTCTTTCGGCCATACTGTGTTTTACAACAATTGGAAAAGTTGGTAAAATATGGTATTATCACGTCATTAAAAACAATCCTCTTATAAGAAGAAATGTCACACGTATTGGCATATACGAGTCACTGCAATTGCCGGTTTTGTGTAGACAGTCACTTGCACATCAAAATGAATTCTTGGATTCTACCCATTAGTGACATCAGTTTACATTTTTGAATGGCAATATATACATTTACACTTAAATCACCTCAACTCCCACAAAATAAACCCTTGGATGCAGAAACTTTGATGTTGGAACTCCTGAGCCTGTACTCTTAGACGGGTAACATTAGAAACCTAGCAGCGCTTTCGCTTCTTCACTTTGTGCCATTAAGCTCTCGCTGGCGTACTTCTGGAGCAGCTCCATCTTCTTTCTTCTGACCAAGGCTTCTTCAATCTATGGTAAATCAATTTAATCACAAAAGGTCAGGTTTATTTTTTTATTAAGCTCGAATTAGAAGAAGTGACACATGAAAAGTTAACTACATAAATCACATTTTCTTACATTAAGATATATATTTTTTAAATTGCAGATTATAGTATGCAAACAAGCTGAACTTTGTGACAAGCTATGAAGATTCAATGCATGATTCATTGTGATGCAGTTTGCCAAAACCAAATGAAATTACTTATTAGTGACATTTTACAATTAATCATCTAGGTTAAACTGTTGAATAATTTATTACTAACTGTGCAGCATTGACAAACACACTGCTATTTTCTGTTCGACACAGCATGACATGCAGTTTCTCACCTCTTTTTGTGATGGCACAGGTACATGTGCAATAAATGTCTGTGCGCCATCCTCTCCCTCCACCTGTTCCCTCATCTCATCATCAGACTGCAAATATAAAAACAATTCTAGTTAGAACATAGAACACTCATCAGCAATCAACACATCACCTAATAATAACCCATTTATTAATGAGTAATTTGAAGTACTTGATTGGATAGATGATGTCAGTAATAAGTAGTAATCAGAAGTAGTGTTCTGCTTGTATCATTACCTCATCATCTTTGACAGCATATATATACTCTTCTTCTTCTTCCACCTCTTTCACCGCTTCGCCCCCAGCTAAACGAGCTTCTTTTTCTACTTTCCACTTCTCAGTGGCCTCTGCTATTGCTAAAAAGAAAAATAATGATAATACATCTCTTTGTAACATGCTGTTCTTATTGAGTATTCACCACCCTTAAACATTTTTTTTACATTTATACTAAGAAAACTTGGGACTGATATACTGTAGATTTAAAAGTTAGGATTATATACCATGACTACACAAAATACCACATAATACAGAAGTCGGAAAAATGTGGGACATTAAAGTGACAACTAAGAAGCCAAAGGTAACTTTTAAGGTGCTGGAAAGATCAATCACTTAGATGGGAGATTGTCTTCTCTCACTCCACACACCTGAGCTTGATAGAACAGTGAACAAATTCCTTAAGAGATTGCCAAAGGGCATTTTGGATACTCAGCAAACATGAAAATAGTTTCTCTTGTCTGCTCGGTCTTAGTGCGCGGCTCACACTTGTATAATCAACATCCGTGCGCACATGTACTGTTTACTATAACACTGCGACCACGTGTTAGTGTAAAACCTTTTATTTTGTGTTTGTATGCGTGTGTGTACAGCACGTGCATACTGTTTATTATAACACGTGTGCGCACACGTGTAAAGTTAAAGAAAGTCTCATTAGAGAGGTTAACGATCCCTAGGTTAACGATGCTATGTTTGTGCGTGCATGTCATTTGACACCATGCCTCTTCACACACACACACCCTTCTCCTCTCGCCTTCACACACAAACACACACACTCTCTGCACTATACAGAAACATTGCTCTGTCGCAATTCTATTCAAAGTTAAAGTGGAGGTTCATGTGTTTTTCATTTTTACTTTACAGCAGTGATTCCGTTAGCATGTGTTATTAGCGATGTTCCTTGCTAATTTTTCAAAACAGTCTTTCCGTTAGAGTGTGTGTGTGTTTGTGTGTGTGTGTGTGTGTGTGTGTGTGTGTGTGTGTGTGTATATATGTGTGAGAGAGAGAGAGAAACTCAAATAAGAGAGGAGGAAGTGTTACTGTGTAAGACGAGAAGAGGGGAGGGTCTGATTCCTCCTCTCCTCTTACTTTAGCTTCACACACATACAAACACACACATACACACACAGCGCCTGCGTGCATAAATGGAAACACTTATCTGTCGGGATTTCTTTTTACTCTTTCTTTAAAGGTAAAGTGCAAGTTAATTTGTTTTATTTTTACTTTATATTTTGTATTAATTATTTTTATGTATTTATTTTTATGTATTTATTTTTTTGAACTGTGGAATGGATAATTTGAATTTCCATTATTTCTTATAGGGGAATTTGCTTTGATTTACGTACCTGCTTATAAGGTGCAAGATTTATTAATTCACTCATCGATCACTCATTACAACAAGTGGTTGGTCACAACTACGACTAGTCAGTGCTCTAAGGGAAATTTACTTTGCTGAGAACCCAAACTACTTGTAAGCACAACAAGCACACCCGCTCACACATTACAGGTAATCTGGAAACAGCAGACAATCTGCAAGTATGACCTAAGATTGTGGAAAAAACTCTCCAAGCCTATGGAAAACATGCAAACTTCAAAGAAAGACCGGAGGCAAAAATGCAACCCTGGAGGCGCAAAGCAGCAGTGCGAAGCCACTGCACCTAAGGACAAGATGGATGGCACAAAATACAGGACAATCCTAGATGAAATCCTGTTCCAGTCTTCAAGAGACTTGAGAAGTCTTGTAAGGAATGAGCTGCATTTCATAATACTCTGCTTTAAATATTCTGTCTAATACATCTTGAATAAAATCCTTGCACTGCCACTTGGATGTTACGTGTCAATCAATGTCATCCTGAATGAAAATACTTAGGCTCGTCTATGAAGGTCACATGGTATTGAAGCATGTAGCCATAGACTTTTGTCATACCAAAGCTAAATCGCTGCATGTCTGCCATTCAGATAATTATCCCAAATAGCAAACACATGGCAGGGGAAATGACCAGAAGGTCACAAGTCTCTCAATGGACACACAAAGACACCCTTTATATCGACATCATTACAAGGACTGACTGGTGTCTTTCTGTGTAATGGTGGGGAAAAATGTGCATGTGGGCAATAAAGAATTGAAATCCCATTTAGCAGTACGAGTATGAGAACTTCATGGTGGGAAGGTTTTTTCAGAGACACCAGACAGTCAAACTGGGTTTGTTGCTCATTTACCTAATTGTGATGAAGCTTAAATGAACAAATCCTGTAGCAGTAATCCAAGATGATGCATAGAATCAAGTATTGTAATCAAATCCTTTTTTTTTTTTTTTTTTTACAGTAAATATAATATTTAACTTTTATAGAGATAATCATTCACATTTTCATGCATATCATTTCATGTTGCTTTGACTTGTTAGGTAGGTGCAACACACAGGTCTCCTGAACTTTTCTGATAAATGACTCTTGATGAAGAAAACCGCCTCCAACTACAGGGTACAATGTTTAATCAACACATTTCCATGACTTAAAAAAAAATACAAAATACAAAATTTGTTCCAACCATTCATGAAAAGTCAACTACAGTGTTATGTGGTGATTATTATTGCATGACAGCATTACACACACATGTACCTGATGTGTGTTGTAGTGCAAATCATTTTACAGATAATTATGTTGATGATTTTATAAATTCTTTCTTGATCTTGTCTAATAAATGGTAAGCTGGACAACCAATTAACCATTATCTGTTTTAACTATCACAGAATTAATAAATACTTAATGTGAACACAGAGTGGGTCACTGTGAATTTACATATATAGGTCTGATTTGAGAGTCTACCAATTTAAAACGACCTACTTCAAATGCATTAAAATAGACCTTTTGTTCAATTACTTTTTGACAGACACAGTGAATTCTAAAATCAAATAATTTAACAATATAAAGTACAATTATAATTCAGGTTGTACTTAAAGTAATGCAAAAGTGCATAACTAAGTTTATTAACTGACATAGGTCATTCAAATTGCTAGTAAGAAAGGTAAGTAGAGAAACTTTTCCTCTAGTCAAAAGCTCTAGTTAACATAGCCTCCATCATCAGTGATGCATTTGCTCCAGCGATGAACCCAACTCTTGAATCCTCTTTGAAAATCCCTTTTGTCACAGTTGATGGTCTCCCACTGCATGGTTTGTCTTCAGTGCTGGTTTCCTATTCCTTAAATTTCTTCATTTATCAGTGCATGTTGTTCTTGTCAATAGTGTCACCTCTGTAAACATGCTGCAGTGCCATGGGAGACCATTGACTGCAACAAGGGATTTTCAAAGAGGATTTGGGAGTACGTTGTGCTGTACCTTTGTATAGATTCAAGATTCAAAAGCAAAGTTACTCTACCAACACATTAAATTTGACCAACCTATGTCAATTAATAAAAAAATGGCTGTAAACTGATGCATATCAGTTCGAGATTTTTGACAAAATTAGATTTCTATTTTTAGCAGTGTCTAAACGCTCTACTGCTAAAACCTGTGTGGATCTGTTTTTTGTTTTGTTTTTTTAAACATCCAAGCTAACAGCTTTTTCTCAGTTACTAAGTGCACAGAGAACATCAGAAACACCCGAGTCCACAGCAAAACCTTCACTTCCAGAACAAACATTGCAGATTATATCACAGTACCAAATAGTTCCTGATAGCACACTAAATCTGAAAAAGGGCACTTGTATAACTTTTCGTACCTTGTTTCTCATATTCTTGTTCCAAGGGCACTAACACACCATCGTCCTCATCTCGGTAGCCGTAATACTCAGCATCAATGTCTTTCATCAGCTCACCCCTCGTTTTTCTGGGTGGTGGCACAGCTATAAACGACATCATCAGGTAAAATTCACAAAAGCGAACAGATATGTTTAGGATTTTCCTTATTATTATAAATATGTAACTCACGTTCTTTTTCAAACAGCTCTCTGACTCCAGGTAGGTCCTTTGCAGCGCCAAAATATTTATAACCTCTGTTTCCTGGCACTTCCTTGCCCTCGTGATCCAGCATCTTTGGTCCGATTCTCTAGCGCACATACAGACAAAATTTATCAGTGAGAACCAGCTCGAAGAAATTTCCACAAATACACGGTTATAGCTTTAATGTACAGGAAGCATTTTAAAGTAATAACTAATCATTCTTCAAGTAGCTATAGAGCAGTTTTACAATAAGGTAGGCACTGCAGGTGGGCCACAAGGGGTCATTTAGAATAAATAAAGGTTTTTTTAAAATTTCTATTTTGCAATTAAGTAAAAAAAAGGGGCCAGAATTTCACTATACTAGAAAGTCTATTTGCTCATACAGGATGGATTTCAAACATTTACCGCATAGTCAGGTCCTCCCAGTTCCTTGATCCGAACCTCCCAGTGGCCCTTCTCACGAAGAAGCTTGTTGATTTCATCATTCAAGTCACGGATCTTGAATTCCCCTAAACCAGCTGATTCATAAAAACATCGTCATTACATAATTTCACATTACAAGTGAGACATGTTTAGGCTCTGAATATACAATACACAAAAAATTTCAGTTTCAGATATGTGCCTCAAATACATGCTTATACATAACTCAAAAATGTTGACATCTATGTTCATTTCAGGACGAGGATGATAAACGGAGGCACTATTTCTGATGAACAAGCCGGACATATACCGCTTGTCTAAAACTAATTACACACTTCCACTACTTTTCAAATTTGACACCATTTTGTATTCAAAGCTAAAAGATTAGCTTTTGTTGCCAAGAATATCATTTATACTTCCGTACCGTATTTTCTAAACTATAAATCACACTTTTTTTGGTCACCTTGCTGGCCGTCTGCCTTATAATGTGAAATGACATATGAGTGAATTCACTGTCATTTTGTCACTAGATGGCGCTCTTGGCACTCATGCCTCAATTGAAAATAATAGTCACACCAAGGAAGTAAAAGTTTGAAGTCAACTAGCCTGCTGTAGGGGGTAGCACAAAAATACCAATATTTAATATAAAATTCAATACAAAATTACCAGTAATTTGGCATATTACCAATATACCAAATTACCAATCCTTAATCAAAAAGCAATTCGCTTAAGAAATCAATAAAAATAAATAAATGAAAGTTACTAATGTTCTGGTGTGACATTTAGTCCAGAAAATATGGTAATTGTTGCTGTTTTTAAGCTGAGCCCTGATGGCATGATGACTGGAAGTGCCATTTATAGCCGACTTTATCTATATAATTTATTAAACCAGCTCTTAACTGTTCGCAGTTTGGACATTTGGACTCATCAGTCCTCTACAAACATATTATATAACTATATATAATACTGCATTTTAACAATAAACTTTTGAAATGGTAATTATGAAATTACAAATTATGTGTGAGTGCGGACCAGATTGTATGATGGTGGCGACACCTTGACAGGAGCAACCAAGAGAGAGAAGGAAAAAAAAAAAAAAAAAAAACTTTCTTTTTTGGTCCTTTTCTGTTTTTTTCTTTTTTTCTTTTCTTCTCTTTTTCTTTGTAATTCTTATCATTTCTGTGCCTCTTTGTTCTTTTTGCGATGCTCAGCATAATTTACAAATAAAAGTTTAGTCAATACAAGCATTTGTGGTCTTTTTAGTGTATCAGTATGATTTGATAGGAACCCGATGAACTATGCCTCCTTTTCTGTCACATGGTAAGGACCTCTGCATAGAATTGCCCTTGGCAGTGAGTTAACTGTACACTCCATTCACAGGTAATGGTAGCACACAAGCATCAGGATCTGCACGCGGGCAGAGCCACATGTACCCTCTCGTTAAATCTAAAATAAGACATTTAAGCCCTCACCCTCATCTTCTATACTGCTTTATCCTGTATTCATGTTTGCGGGGGACCTAGAGCCTATCCCAGGAGCCATAGGGCCTGAGGCGAGATACAACCTGGACAGGGTGCCAATTCATCGCAGGGCACACACATACACACACATTACGGGCAATTTGGGAACGCCAATTACCCTAATCTGCATATCTTTGGAATGTGGGAGGAAACCGGAGTACCCGGAGGAAACCCACCAAGCACGGGGAGAACATGCAAACTCCATGCACACAGAGACGGGAATCGAACCCGGACCCTGGAGGTGCAAGGCGACAGTGCAAACCACTACACCCCCATGCCAACATTAAAAATAATAATAATAAATAAATAAATACCGTTCTGTATTTGTGCCACCTTCTTTGAAATTTCACTGATGATCTAGAAGAAGAGAAAAGGAAAAAAAAATTGTGAGCACAAAATGATAAGCCTGATTAGTGAAATGTACTGATAACTCTATTTATTTTCACATCATTTGGAACACTACATACCAAAAAACAAAGATGAAATTACATACAATCAAAATAAAACTGAGAAAGTGATAACATGTTTTATACTTTGGATTTTTGCAGACATTCTGCACAAACTTGCAACACAAAGATTGAAGCTTAAACAGGCATGTTTTCAAATAAAATGATGCAAAAAAAGAAAATATTTATTTGGTCGTGTGTTCATTAGGAACATCTGAATAACCTATTGCTAAACATCATTAACAAAAAATTGTCAATGGTTGCTGCCTTTTGCATGCACATACACTTTGTTTGGATTGCATGATTTAAAATAGTTAGAAACTTTTCGCAAATGTACGAGTTGACCATACAAGTATTATCTGGGTATTCTGAATCTGTAATCTTAATAAATCTGTTTTGGTAAAAATTTTTATGCATAAACATGGCTACTGCTCATAGAAATGTAACGTTTGTAATTTAGAACATAAATAACAAACGTCTTGTACCTGCCGCCTCCACTTCTCTGCTTTCGGCAACTCATTGCATTCTGAGGCAAGATATGGTCGTCTCTCCTGCAAGAATGACACAAAGAAGGCAAACGGTGATTAATAGGAGCCAATGAGTTAAACCGTAGTAACTTTAACGATTTAAATGATCGCAAAGCAGGTTTACAAAAAGCAAAACTGGCATAGATTTTGGTCACTAATGAGTAAGTCAGAGGTGAAAGTAAATGAGAAAGAAATGTCAAGAGGAATTAATAAATCTCAAAAGGGAAAACGTTTTCTTCTGGATGACATCTGGATGTCTGGATGACATAATACTAAGGTTATAAATCACCACAGAATAAAGAATAAATGTTTATACAACACAGCACAAAGATAACTAATGATCTTACCTTCACTTTCCCTTCTTCTAGTTGGGCTTGTCGAAACCTGGCCAAGGCCGTCCTGCAGAGAAGAAACAACATAACGGTTAGTAATGAACAGGTAGTTTTGTAATATAACTACACTGAAATGGCACTCAGAATATGCAGATATATTTTATGTAGTACTTAAGTCAATACTTACATGGCCTTTTCTGCGTTTCGAGCCTGTTTTATAAAACACATTGTTATGATTATCACTCCTGCAGTAAGCTTATAGCATCGCATCATGTTAAGCTAACTAGCTAATTCACCAAGCAAGAGAAATAAGTTTAAAAATTAAAAAATTCTAATGAATTACGAGCACAAAAGTCTTAAAAACCACTCATTATCCGAGAAAATACAGCCACCGTTTAATTATTCAGCTTTTACCCATTTATTAGTTATATATAAAAGAATGCTTACCATGGCTGGTTTTCAAGGCAGACACCTTACGAGCGTGACGACGCACAATTATGACGCACGACCAACCACTTCCACTGGCGCAGGAATATGACGCACGTCCAAAACGAAACAAGGCTCCTTTAATTTACTCGTTTATTTTGCTTTTTCGTCAAATTTTGTACGTTCAAGGAGACACGTTGCTGTGTGCAATTCCTATTATACAGAATTTTAACAAATATATAATTTCTTTGTCTTTCGGCTGTTATATTTTCTTTTTCTTTCCCGTTTTTTTAAATATTCCATCGCCATCTTGTGGCACAAGGCTGACATTACATTTTACAGCTACACTTTTTCCAATTTCCAAACATTAGGCCATGCTAATCTTCTCTGTATCGCTCCTCTTATAGTGTATACCCTACTGCATTCAAGACATTACATTTGATAGATAATAACTTTGACATTATTAGCTCAGTGGTTCAGGTGCTGGACTGCTGACCAGGAGGTCCCTAGTTCAAGCTCCAACACCGACGGTTGACCCTGTTTCACCCTTGAGCAAGGTCCTCCACCTCTAAGTGCTCAGATACATTCAGGCTTCGAGCTGGCAACTCGACCCTGTAAATAATTGCCACAGAAATAACAGATATATATCCGTCGCCCGATGTGCCAGGCGGGATGTTGACAAACCCAGCACCAAAAAGATTGGCACAGTGGTTTAGGGGTTGGCACTGTCTCCCCGGATCTCCTGGGTCGAAGGTTTGATTCCCGCCTTGGCTCTGTGCGTGTCGAGTTTGCTTGTTTTCCTTGTGCTTAGTGGGTTTCCTCCGGGTCCTCTAGTTTCTTGCAGATTAGGTTAATTGCCGTTCCCAAATTGCCCATAGTGTGTGTGTGTCTGTGCATGCATTGTGATGGCTTGACATCACAGGATATACCCCACCCTGGACCTAGGGCCAAAATTCCTCCACAGCAATGCAAAAGCATTATTACCATTATTGCAAGTCCTTGCAGTTGGTACTGCTATTGCTTACCTAGGGTGACACAACGAGTCACACACACAATTAGGTTTAAGGGGCAATTACTTTTTCACATAGGGCCAGGTAGGTTTAGACAGCTTTTTTCACTTAATAAATGAAATCATTATTTAAACACTGCATTTCATATTTTTTGGGGTTATCTTTGTGTAATATAAAAATGTTTTTGATATGTTCTAAATAATTTAAGTGTGACAAATATGCAATAAAATATGCAATAAAAAAAGGTGGACGTTTGAACAAGGTCCTTCACCCCCCAAGTGCTCAGATACAATTGGGAGTTTCTGTGGCAGTTACTTACAGGGTTATATATAGACGGATATATCTCCAGAGTAGGGAGTATCCGTTGCATCTGTCGTATGGCACATGAATGGACCCTATCCCCTATCTCCTATGTGTTAGAGTATACTATGGTAACTATAGTTCCATCCATAATATAGCATAGCGTTACAGTGGTACTTTAGACATTACCAAAGTAGGCAACATAGGACTTTATACAATACCATGGGCGTATACTATGGCACTTCATTGGGTATCACTGTAAAAGTCTGATGTGTAACCACACAGTGGCTACAAATCAGCAGGTATTTAATATGGTATGTTTTTACATACTGTACCATATTAGAAATGTTAGTAGTTACCACTGGTATAGCACAGGGCCATAGTAGATAGCTGCTGAAACGTTTTATGTAATTTTAATGTAGTTTCAATGTACACTATAGTATTTATTTCATGTTACATGCATACAAGGATACCATACTATATAAATATTACCATTATATTACATAAACATGTATGATATATTTTTGATGGTACATGTACCATGGCAGAACCATGTATCCATGATGCATGTACTACTGTATATACTACTGCAAATAAGTACCGTTGTAGTGTCAAAAAATAAATAAATAAAATAAATATATATTGATGGAAACAAATTTTTAACAATATTTTAATAGAATTGTTTGTTGTATCTTTGGATTCAAATGGGGCAAAAACAAACCCTAACATAATTCAAACCCCATACTGTATTTATTTACAGATCAGTATTCAAATGCATTTGTCGTTCATAATTCCTGCCATGCCGGGATTGATAATTCTATAAGAGCTCAAGCCTATTCGTGCAGCGTAATTGATCCAGAATGAATAATTCATGAATGCGATGCAGGGACTGAACAAAGGGCTTTCTAAAAAAGAAAAAGTGTTGACAAGGGAAAGGTCCTCTTGCAGGTGTTGAGAATGGGCCTTCACGCTCCGGGAGGGCAGAGAAGACATTGACCCCCTAAAGGCTACTAATGTTCAAGCTTTTAATTTTAATGAAGGACTGCAACATCAGTTTCTGGACAGACGAAAAGAGAAGGTTTCTGGCAGAGGTTCATTTTATCTTTGTGTAAAAGCATCAATGTATGTCACGTGACGTGTAGGCATGTTAAAGGCAAAGAAAAATACTTACAGGTATAATTTGAAATTAAAATGCAACCGCACAACAAAACCAAGTACTTGTACATTCAATATAACAAGGAAAAGTTTAAGAAAATATAAATAAATACATATTTTCCTGTTACTGTACATAAAGGAAAATAATACATGATCTAATCTGATTATAGAATCATGTTGCCACCATTTTCTATCTCTTTCTTTTCTTTATCACGCTCTATATGATGGATTTGAAAATAATTGACAATAATTGATGTAAATTTCCCATAAGGATTTGCACTGTCCTTACATTCTATTAGGCATGAGAATGCCTTTAGTAGACAGAAAACATTTCTAACAAATTTTCATGAATTAAAATTAGTGTACTTTGTAAACAACTGTTTTTGAAAAGTCCCTAATTTTGTACAAATTTAAAGAAAAAAAATGATATTATCCAAGATGATGGTCAACGTTTACTTATTAAAGTAAAACAGGGTGGACAAAATCGTCTCTTTGATTTAGGAGTAATGCTAGAGTTATACTGTAACATGACAATATTGCTGAGTTTTGAGACACTGGCTTATCAAAACTCTGTGTTTTGAATGAGTGTGAAAATGTTAGCAATTTCTGACATATTTAAACCAGCCAATCAGGAGGCAAACAGCCATGCTCTGGTCAAGGTCACTGAGATCAGTGAGATTTTCCGTGTTTTAGTTTGCAACTCAAGCTTTTGACCTGCAGTATTAGGAATATTTTCTGCACTGCCCTGCTGCCACCTGATTGGTTGATTGGATAACTGCAAGAACAGCATATACTGTATACAGTTCCTAATAACATGTACTGCACTACAAATGTACTGTATATATTAAGAATTTATATTTTTGTGTTTTTTTAAAGCAGTGTACACACTTTGGAGCCGCCATTGCGTTGGTGAGCATTTGGAGCAAGCTGCCCATTGGCACTGACTGTCCTGCCAGCTGCAGCCATTTTCTTCCGCGCTTCCAGTTCAAGGTGAAGTCGGTGGAGCTCCTCTGTGACTACGGCCATTTCTGAATTCCTTGTTTGTAGAGTTTCGCTTGTCTTCTCGAGGTTGACTGTCAGATCGTGGAGCTTCTTGTCTTTAAGATGACATTCATGTTTCAGGTTAAGCACTTTCTGATGCAGCCTGGCAGCTAGAAGCCTGGTAGATTGCAACTAACAGATGGAAAGATCACATTAAAATATATTTTAAAAGTATAAGTGAAATATATGTTTTTCTCAGTTTCTTGTTTACAGTCTAACATTTCAAAGATTGATAAAAATGGGTAAATATGGAGGCTATTCAAACCAGCTATATACCTGTAACCACCTATATGACAACCGTCTATATTTTAAAATATCAGAAATATTGTATATTATAAAAAGAAATATATATAGCAACTCATAATTCCATATCACTATATACGTTTTAAACACAATGGAAAAAATTATATCTTAGATATATATCTTATATATATATATCTTAAAAACAGGAAAATCTATCTAATGTTTTTTATATCACTTTTATTAATTAAAATCTTTAAATTTCTTCCTAAAAATTTTAAATTCTATCTATTTTTAGAAATAATAGTATAAAACGAGAAAAACTAACTAATGGGGGAAAAGAGAAAGGGCTATTATACCCTATTATTATAACAGTTTTTGCTGTTTACTGCTCTTATGGATATCATACTTTAGGGAACTTTAAAGCTATTTTAGAGAGCTGGTTTCCATGCTGTACATGCACCGTGCTGTACACTTTATTAATTTCATAGCTAGATAATTTCTCTCATGCAGAATTTCATTCTCAGTGAATCAATGACACTGACATGGTAGGGTACGTCTTAATGTCTAAAACAGTTGCAGTAGTGATGCCACTGTAGTGCCTTTATGCACCCAAATATATTTGCATACATAAAATCTCCTTACAATCTATGTACATGGATATGTTCTTATGGATGTGTTATTTATTTAAAGTTAAGTCTAAAGTTTAAGTCTTAAGCTCTTAACAAATACATTTATATAATAATTTTATAATAAATGAAAGATGTATTCTACAGAGATAGCTTGTTTATTATTATTTGGTCTTTTTTTTAACACCTTTTTTAAAGGTAAGTCGTGGCTAAAACATTACTTTGCATGTTTTAATATGCTCAATGTTAGATTTTTGACTATGTATAATAATATTATACCTGAGCAGACATCTCAATCGATGATGATTTGAGCTCTTCAAGCTGCTCGACTCTGGCTTCACATGCTGTGAGAACCTCGATTAGGGTCTGGTTAGCCACACTACCTTCCTTTTCACAGACATAACCGTCAACCCATTCCAGGTTGGGATTAATATCCCCAGACCCATTGCTGATTGTATTAACCTTCACACGAGTTTGGGGGAGATTTGACTCCTCTTGAAGGTCTTGTAGTGGTGTGATGGTGGACTGATTGTCCAGTTGGACCTCTAAAACATCAGAACTAGTATCCTGGTATCCTGCCAACTCGTTCTGTATATCAGACATGGTAGAAGAACCCCACTCCAGGTGTCCAGGAATCAATGCAATATATGAGGTATCTCCTTGAGGGCATGATCCAATTGGGACATCATCTGTGGAACTGCCCGCATCCACCGAATCAAAATGGGTGTTAGAATCTTGTTCTAAAGGAATCCTTTCTAACGCATCAGTACATTCTTCTGATGGCAACGCTACATATCTTATAGCCATGGAAGGGCATGTCTCTTTGCATGCATCTTTAATTCGGACTTCTCCATCACCAGGACTTCGACTTTCAGTTATCTCTTCCATTTCTACTAGTTCTCTGATTGACTCCAGAGGTGAAGAATGGTGTAGATGTGCCAAAATTCCTGGGTTGTCCAAAGGCTGGCCTGAAAGCACTTCAGACAGTTGATTGTCCTTGGTTTTGCTGTTAGTTTGAGCATGCTTGATCGGACATGGACTTCCCGAACTAATACTGAACATATCCTCCAAGTCCTGTCGGGATTCTAAGGTGTCGTTTTGACATGGCTTCAGATCTGACAGACTTTCTTCATTATCCAGAAAGTTACAGTTTTGTTCTAGGGATCTAGATGTCATTGTCATAGCATCTTCCAGTCATCACATAACACAAGCCTGCAGTAAGGTCAATAAAAACCTGAAGACAACATTATACACGATTTTAAACTTAATACCATCTGGTAATACCTATCAGATTGATTTATTTACTTTTTCATGTATTATTTCACAATTAAATGCAAAAGACAACATGGACATTGACTTACCTTTAAATGGAGCAATGAGTATCATGAACCTAATAGCTCTTCAGCACCACTCATCTCATTCAACGTTTGGCCAAGCAAGTGACCTTGGCGTTGAAAAAATGAACACCAGGCCATCAGACTCAGGTTACACTGAGCTATATGTCAATCCTCACCTATGACTGTTTCAAATTCATACCATCCGTATACCATTTTAGCTGTTATACCAAAAAAAAATCTATAACAGACATACAACAAAATGTATATTTTGGCTTTTATTGAGTTTGATAATTATACCACTTGCTTACATGATTAATTAAACACCTTTTGTAGTGCTTCTTTACTTAAACTTGTAAATTTCAGTTTGTTTTTTTAATTTGAGACTTTCATACTACATATTCAATTATTCACTGATGAAATGGATAGCTTGAAAATAGCACTTCCTCAAATATCCCAAGCGCCAGCTGTTCCATGGGAGGTCTCCCCTATGCTTATATGCAAAAGATCTTGTTAATGCATAATCATATTGCATCTTTTAAATGACTAAATCAATATTCACTTACCCTGTGTGAGATGTCTTTTCCCCCACCATTGTTTAGTGCAAAAACAATTATGATGAGATAATACGAGATAGCTAGGGAAACACATATTAAACCACTTTTTTCATGTGCATAATCATAGTGTGAATGAGTAGTGGAGTTGCTGTGAGCTTGAACATCCCAGGATCATTTTCTTCAGTAAATATTCCTATTACAATTTCCATATCCATTAAGAAAAAAATAGAATATTTTATCTAGCATAAAAATGTCACTGAAACATCATGACAATTAATGTGTGTTTAGATGTTATCTAACCCATGATCATTTCACTTGCATGGTTGGTGCTCCGGTTTCCTCCCACAGTCCAAAGACACACAGATTAGGATTTTTTTGGTGTTCCCAAGTTGCCCGTTGTGTGGTGTACCCTGCTTTGTGCCCATTGTCTCCTGGAACAGGCTCCAGGCTTCTGCAAATTTGTACAGGATAAGTATTGTAGAAGATGAAGGAATAAGAAGTACTGATATTTTCCATTTATTTCATATATTAAGCCATTTGGTCAATTCCAATGTTATGGATGTGACATTTGACCTCATTATGAGTCACTCACTGCCTGCACAGGCTTTAAGCATCAGTAAGACAGTTTGCACGTCTGGTCATGTGACCTTGTAGAAAGAATGCACAGTGTGTCAAAGATGTCCGTAGTATACCACTTAAACCAGTTTTAAAGAGCTATTTAAAGAGTATTTTGGATTTGACTGCATTTTTTTTACACCTTTATATATATTAACTGTTAAACAACAGAAGTGCTAAAAAAAAAAAAAAGGAAAGCAGTTCCCTTCAATTCAACATCAAACAACTTCTTCAAATAACACTTTTTGTGCACGCACTCATGTTTAACAGAGAAAACACAAATTCTGGCAATGCATTACATGTACATTTGACATTCGCCTAGAATTGCTATTTTCAAATCAATTCTCATAGCATTGCACAAAGCCCAGAAGCAGCTAGGGGCTTTTTATAGGTTGCCTATTTATATGAGTCATCATGAAGGCCTGCCACTGAAATTGATCCCAACTTTCAAAGGACCCTCAGGTTCAAATTTAGCACACAATCAAGTTTGCTCATGAAGGGAAGACGGGCCAAACAGTCAAGAGCCAATCGGGAGGCACTTAGTAGAGCTTCATTTGCTACCCTGGGGCGTGGCGGAACACATAAAAATAACTGACCTATCAGTCAATGAGATGTAATTATCCAGGATGTGATGAATAGTCAGTTAGGTTTATGTGGATAATGTGGTGTTCAATGCCCTCTTTTACAGTATTACTAATAACTAAAGTGAGGCTGGATTAGTGCAGTCATTAGCTGTTCTAAGACAACTGAATTGACTTTAGTGATAAGCCTAACTATTTTTTCCAAACAAGTTTTTTTTTTTATCCCAAAATTCCGTACTTACCTCCCTCTTGTAGACTTTTTCAAAAATAAGTACCCTGCATATATACCAAGTTCAGTTTATACATTCCTTACGGTCACAAACCTGCATAAATTCCTCTGTTTGTCTTGGTTTTAATGAGGCATAACATTCAAACAACCTGCATAATATTGTGTACAACCCCTGCATGATGCCAAAACAGCTCTGAGCTCTTTTAAGGCACAGACTCCAAAACTTCTGAGGGTGAGCTGTGGTATCTGGCATCAAGATGTTAGCAGCAGATTCTTTAAGTCCTGCAAGTTGCGGCCTCCTTGGATTGCACTGGTTTGACAGGCACATCCCACAGATCATATTGAAACCTGGGGAATTTGGAGGTCGAGTCAACACCTTTAACACTTGTCATGTTCCTCAAACCATTCCTGAACTATTTTTGCAGTGGCAGGGTGTGTAATCCCACTGAAAGAGACTACAGCCAATAGATGATTCCTTTGCTGTGAAGGTGTGTGCATAGTCAGATGCAACGTTTAGGCAGGTGTTGCGTCAAATTAACATCCATATGAAGGCCAGGACCCAAGGTTCCCACACAGAACATTGCCCAGAGCATCACATTGCCTCTGCCAGCTTGCTTTCTTACATTCTGGTGCCTGGTCTTTCGCCAGGTAAGTCATCAGGATTTAAAAGAAAACATAATGCATCAGAGCACCTTCTTTCATTGCTCGAAGATCTAGTTCTGATGCTTATGTGCCAATTGTAAATGCTTTGAGCAGTAGGCAGGGGGCAGTATGAGAACTCTTGACTGGTCTGTAGCTACACAGATCCATATGCGGCAATGCACCGTGTTCCAACATCTTTTCTGTTATAATGGGCGTGATTTTTTTTTTTTAGTAATTTGTGCTACAAATACAGACACTTCTTCGGAGTTGAACCAGACAAACTAGCTCTCATGTTTTGAGCACCCATGACTATGGTGCCAGCTCTGCATGTCTGTCTACAGGCCACTTTTGGTAGCTATTATCTCCTGCATATTGGCAACACCTTTCAAAATTTCAAGAGTTTCCTAGCCATCACAATTAGGACCATGTCAAAATTTCATCAACTTTGAGACCTAACTGGTTATTTGCTATTGAATACATTCCACCAGTAATAATTGCTGATCTCTGTAAACATGATGTCACTAGCATACCATTCATCATACAGATTTGGTTTAAGACACAAAAAAGTGTTCTGAAAACCATAATTAACCAATAATACATTTTGTGAGGTGACAGTCCAACAACAACAAAAAAAATATTTAATCTTAATTAAGACGAATAAGATGTTATTAATTTTCTACAATCTGGTAGCCCACTGTTGTGTGTCACCTTGACCATCAAGTATTAAAGTGAATTGGAAAGTCCACTCAGAGAAAAAAAAAACACTTTAGTCTCACTCCCCTTCCTCCTCCAGCTTTATTGATAGTTAAAATTTCATTTCTATGTTCTAGGACTTCAGTTGCTTTTACCTTCCGACTTAAAAACTGAGTACAAGCGAATGATAGTTTTTTTTTTTTTACTTTTACAGTAGTCTAAGTGATATTGTACAAAAATAACATTTGATTTCTGTGAAAACATTCACCTTTCTCCACACTCCAAATCATATTGTTTCCCCTCCCACTACTATTTCACTGAAGTTTTTTTTTCCCCTTCTTGGGTAAAATGACCTGCAACCGTGGGATTCCACACTTAACATTTTGATTTCGTAGCTGCTCCCCTTAACCAAACTTGCACCTTACAAAGATATTGTTCTCCTCAATTACCTCATGTTCTTTCATGATTTGAATGTGCTGTAAACTTGCTTGTCAATGATGCATTTAATAACCTTTTTCTCCACTTAGCTGCGTGCTGCTGGTTGGGCCTGGGCAGATCTGACTGCATAAGTCCTGTACTGCTTTCCCAGGTTAATCACTCTTAGCACAACTCACTTCCACTGTTTAAAAAATAAAGACAAATCGGAAAAAAAGGCAAATCATACCCGGAAGTTCACATTTCCATGATTTTTTTTCCCTACTGATCTCTCGCTGAGGCCTTGTTCGATGAGGCCCGGAGAGGCTGATTCGACAACATTTCTTAGCTGCGTACTCCCACTCAACTCACTCACATCCCTGTTCACCAGTGGCATGGAAAGGGGGTTCTTTAACAAAGCATTATACATAACACCTCTACCAAACTAAACATAAACTTTTTTGTATTAAATGCAGAAAGTGGAAAAACAATTTTCCACCCCTTTCCTTCTTTTAACGCGTCAAGAGCTCACTGGCCTGGGACTAGCCTCTATCTGCCAACCTTTGGCCAGTGAAGAGGATTCAGAGAAAATAATACAACCATCAATCAGAAAAAGAAGGGGCGACCAGGAAACCAGGACTAAGCGGTGGCCTCGATGGTGCATTCCTTTGCCAGGTGCCCGGATTTGCCACAGTTGTAGCAGTTGACTTCGCTCGCCTTGCTGCACTGGACAGCGACATGGCCAATTTCACCACACCTACACACAAAAGGATATGAGCGGGGCAAGATGCCAGGAAGAAAAAGAGAGAGAGAAAAAAAACAACACTTAACGTTAACACAGGCAAAATGACAATGTCTAATGTAGGATATTAAAAAGTTTTTTGCTCAGGACAATTAAGTGCAATTAACTTTAACATCTACCTGTAGCACTTGACCTTCTCGCAGCCTTTCTGTATGTGCCCAAATCCGCCGCAGGAGTAGCACTTCTGTTCGTTGGCGTGGTCGCAGTCTCGAGCCACATGTCCAGCTTTGCCACAGTTGTAGCAGACCTGCTCTCTCTCCTTCTTGGGCTCCTTGCAGTCCCTGGAGATGTGGCCACTCCTTCCGCAGTTGTAGCAGGCTGCAGAAGATTTGGTGCAAGGTAGAGGGGAAAAAAAAAGGGATCAATAAAATGTGGAAACTGCTAAAGAGCTTAGGGCTGCAATGAGACCAAAATTTTCAACCACTAATTTGCTTGCATTATGTGGCAATACATTTAAGCAAGCTATATATATACTAAAATATCATATAAACCACCTGGCCAAAATTAACCGATAAATAAATATAAACAAACAAAGGCAAACTAAGATTGTGTAATTAATCATGGCCACTGATACGAGTTAATTAAGCTAAGGCTTATTTATTGGCTAATAATACTTTTTTCTTAATTAATTAACATGCATAAATATATTTTAGACATGCAACTGGTTGCATTCACTTTGCTATATTCATGCAAAGTCTGATTTAATAATGTATTATAATTTAGAGGGAAAAAAATTCTCTGCCATGGTCACTTAAAAGTAAAGCAAGATAAAACAACTCTATTCTTAGAGCAGTATAATCATTTTAACCACTGTGATGTCATTAGTCATTGCAGTGTCATTTTTCATTCCGAACACTAATTAGTATCAATCAATCCAAACTTGGTTCAGATTTAGGGAAACTGAACTGTAAAAAAAGTCAAATTAAAATGCTGAAATTTTCCTCTTTAACCGTGTGAGCTCCACTGTCCTAGTGTAAATGCAGAATCATGTTATACGCAGCACAGACATACACATACCATCTTCGGTTCTTTCACAGTCTCTTGCAACGTGGCCTGGCTCCCCACAGCGATAACAGAACAGATCTGCATGAGAGACAGGACAAGGTGGTGTTTGAATGGTTTCTAAAAATCAACACAAGACTTCACAGCTGCAACCCCGGCAAGCTCTCACCTTTCCCCCTTCCACGACCTTTACCACGGCCGCGGCCAGCGTTCGGGCAGTTCTTGATCCAGTGGCCGGTCCGGCCGCAGCCAAAGCACTCATTGCTGCTCATCTTCGTCTCAGGCTAAAGCTGGTGAAGAAAAAGACAAATGCTGTTCTAAAAATAAGGACGTCCTACAAGCTGGAAAATAAACACAACAGACAGACAGGCCTGATTAGTAGTGCTTTCAGTTATTTCATGTTGACAAACTAAAGACATTGCTGAATCGACAGAACCAGTGTATTTGACTAATAACTGAAATATAAAAACGTTTTAATTTCAACACATAAATTAAAGTTAGTTCAGTACTGCTAGAAAACTATAAAGTCACTTCTAAACCTGCCAAAGCTAACATGCAAATGTTCCTGAGCTCCTGACTCGCTCGAGGGAGAAAGTTTTCTGTTTCAGAGCAGCCATAAAATGCACACTGATCAACTTACAGGCAGCAACACACTGCTCTACTCTAAGAAATGACATGTCTACATATAGACTCTACATTTGGTAAGTGTGTGTGTCTGTGTGGAAGTCACTGACCAGCATGCCTAGCTCAACTCAGGGGCTAACACATATACATACACACACACACACACAGAGACTATGGAGCTAGAGAGCTAATATGCCAGTTTGTTAAGGCCACCCCTTAGATACATGTTCATAAAACAAATTAAAAAACATCACACACTGATACAAAAACTAACTGTGATGGTTGAGTTGTTTGGGGGTTAATTTCGTCCTTCGTCGACTCAATGGAGCTGCGCCACACACACACTCATACATACATACACACACACACACACACACACACACGGGGAGTCCCACGACGACGTTTTAAAGCTAGTCCTTACCTTCCCCCCCGGACATTTAGCTCAGTGTTACACTTAAAACACTCACGTTTCCCCACACGGAAATCTTCACACTAACGCCTGACTACACGCGCAGCGAGTTTTCCCGCGCGCGCATGGCGCAGTAGGCCAATCGGAGAAAAAAAACAACATGGCAACTCGTTTACCTTCAACACCACAACAGATTCGCGTCGGAGTTTTATCGCATTTGGGCTGTTTCTAAAAATAAAACCAGTCCTCCCAAGCACCGAGACGGTCTCGCACTCAGCATTTATAGTAATATATCCTGTTTTTCTGCAGATGCATTTTGGAAAACACGCACTCACCTCGGTTAAGCGCTCCGTTGCTTGGTTTCTGTTTTTTCAGGTCTCCTCCCTCTCTCTCTCGCTCTCTCTCTCTGCGCTGCTGCGCCACGCGCCGTTTGCGCACGGCACGCAAAAACCCCAGGGTAGCCAGATTGGTGAAAAATGTCATCATTCGGGTTGCCAGATTTTATTAAGTACTAAAAAAAATAAAATCACTTGACCCCTGACCGGATTAAAGATGAAACATCTTTACCAAATATTTGTTCTGTGCATCTGTTGAAACTAAGACATTGCACGATAAACAACATTTTCACGACGTGTTAACCATTTTTAGCCATTTTTTTGTTTTGCTGTTTTTTTTAAATAAAGATATACTGTATATAGGCCTCAGGCAGGACGGTGGCTTAGTGGTTAACGCTGTCGTTTTTCCACCTCCAGGGTCCGGGTCTGATTCCTGTATCGGGGTCTGAGTTTGAATGTTGGCAGGTTTCCTCTTGGTATTTCGGTTTCCTCCCACAGTCCATAACACAGATTAAACTAACCAGCTTTCCCAAATTGGCCGTAGTGTTTGAATGAGCGTGTGTGTGTGCCCTGCGATGTATTGGAAACATGTCCAGGGTGTACCCCGCCTTGTGCCCGAAGTCTCCTGGGGTAGGCTCCAGGCCCCCGTGACGATGAGTGAGTGAGAGAGTATAGGGATCATGCTTGTGCAGTATAGAGTGACATATTCTTTTTTTCAGCACAACCTAGGCGATATGATAAACTAAATTGTATTTAATTTTAACCAACTATACCAGGGGTCAGCGACCTTAAACACTCAAAGAGCCATTTGGAGCTGTGAGTCACAAAACCTTTTTGACATCTAAAATGAAGATAACACTGCATATATAATTTTTTACCTTTATGCAACTGTGTGTTGCATTTATGAAAATCAATAAACTGCTACAGAGAAAGCAAAATTTTATTTCTGCTTGCAACAAAAACATTTTGAAAAAAAGGACCCTGGGTTGAAGCTTTCTTTCAAATAAAATACTAAATGTTTATTTCCTCCTCGTATTTAAAAAAACAAAAAAGACGAACTTAAATTATACACCTGCAGCAAACCAAAAATGCCATCTGCTTTTATGTGTGCTGCTTCTTTCTTGGATGGCAGCCTTTCAGTTCATGGTGATGTAAAAAGCGTTTCATCCTTTTATCGTGTGCACTGGAGCGTGCAGTCAGCGGTCAACTTGAATAAAAGCTTAATAAAAAAAATAACACGTTTTATTTTAATGTTAGAAGATCACCCTAATCTTATCTTATAAATTAGAATTACATTTAAAAACTAATGAACTAAAATAAAATACATTTAAATTAAATAATCAGAGGGAAAGCAGAGGGATGAAAGAGCCACATGTGGCTTTGGAGCCGCAGGTTGCTGACCCCTGAACTAAATAAACACAACTGAGCAAAAAAATTATGGGCCACACAGGCAAAGAAATAGCACAGATACACATAATCACACATTTTTCTGGTTGTTTTCGGTTGTTTCTATGACCCATTTTGGGACTTCCCATATTCCGGTACTGGTTCAATTTACACGTTATAAAAGTAATGATAACTATCGTTCTACCTGACATATCCAAAAACCTGAATGCACAGTTTGATGTTTAAAGCCTTCTCAATAACACACGCTGACAAGAGTTCCATATATAT